>CM038144.1:429445990-429775366 GCA_021437245.1 Aegilops speltoides | reverse complement strand
CTAGTAAAGAAGCGATAAGGCGGTCATAGAAGTTTTCAGCCTCCCGCTCTTTCGCATATTCCCAACCGTCTGTGATGTAGTCGATCATGAACCATGATTTGTACGCGGCGTACGCATCTACTCCTGCGTACTCGATGAGGTTGTCTGGTAGCTCGCTGGTCCCCCACAGTTTGTAGTCTTCTTGTGTGTTGATCTTGTTCTTCATGCCTTTGTAGAATGGGTGGATGACGCTGGCTGCAACATCAGTCAAGGAGTTGTACTCTTCTCCGGTGTATGGAACTCTCCACTTGCGCTGAATGTCGATGAACTTGTTGGGGTTGATCTCCATACCGGACAACTTCAGCTTCTCTTTGTTGCTTTCAATGCTGAAACCGGCAAATGTGAACAACTTCTCATCTTTGACATCTCGATCGAGCGCTTGGGCACAAAGGCGAGACATTTTGAATATTAGCATTACTTTGATGTTTGAATTATTCATTTTTGTTTTGTTTTACAAGCGATGAATCCATGAAGTAGTTTTTTATGTAGGATAAACAATGGATGAATGTACTTCAAAAACTAGTAAAGAAAGTTCTGAAATTAAATTAAGTACATCATGTTATTCTTCTTCTTGGATTATAATAGTTTCAGTCAATGTTGTATGTTCTGCATTGGTACTAGTTTAGTCTATTTTGATTGAAATGGGATAACACAGAACCAGTGCTTCACCAAGTCCTTAGTTTATTTTCTTACGAAAATAACATTAGATCAAATTTAGAAAATACTTCACTACATCATGTTCAGCAACATCTTTTTTAATACATCGAGTACATAGACTACTATATTATATCAACTTCAGAAACTACACTAGTCGATCAACTTCAGAATTTAATCTTCCGCAAGATTTTCCAAATAGTAATCCAGTGCATCAGGTTCAAAAATACATTTATAGTATATCTACTTGAGAAAATGCAGTAGTGCATCCACTTTTCACAAACCACACTAGTACATCTAGTTGGGAAAGCAAGTGTGATTAATTTTTCAGGATACATGTCACATCCCTAGTTCTGGCCTGACCTATGCCAGCTTCAATGTGTGCATCATGTTTAAAATTCAAATGAAATTTGAATTGAGGAATTTTCAAAAGCCTCAGGAAACCTCTAAAAATAACCAACATTTAAATCTTCTCAAATGAGTCCAAGAAAATGTTCCTGTTATTCTATAGAAATATTGGTAAGAGGTTAAATTCAAACCAATATTTTTTGGGTCTCAAAAACATTTATTTTGGCCATTTGCATTAACCCAATAATTATTTGCTTGGATTTATATTTATTATATATTAAATATAACTCCAATAATTCTGGAAGTTTGTGAGTGGCTTTGTATATATTTTAGCAAGCCACATAAAAACCTCTGAATTTATAAAAATGATTTAGTATCTAAAACTAAATCAAAACAAACTACAGAAAATAGAAAACAGAAAGGAAAATAGAGAGAGAGAGAGAGAGAGTTTACCTGCGCAGCCCACCTGGCGGCCCAGTTAGCCAGCCCAGCCCACCACCGCAGCTCCTCCTGTCGTCTTCCTCCCCTCGCCCCAAAGCAGCTCGGTGGCGAGCGCCGACGCTGCCCCAGCCACCTCCTGCTTCCCCGGCCCCTCCTAGACGACGCCACGGAGCGCCACGCAGCCCCCGCTTTCTCTCCTCTCCCGACCCTTTTCCCTTCTCTGCTCTTTTTTCCCTCTCGCGCCCGAACGCCTCCGTCGCCGCCAAGCCGCCGCCACCATGACCACCGCCAACCCACGCCTCGCGACGCGCCTAGAGGCTCGCCTCGACTCCTCTTCCACCTCACGCAGCCACCCTCGCGCAGCTTCTACGCCGCCGCCATCGGCTCCGTCTTCTTCCTCGGACTCGGCGATCGCCGTCGTCCTCCGTCGTCTCAAGCCTTCCCGAGCACGCCGAGGCCACCGCTGCACTCGCTGTGAGCTCATCTTTCTTCTCCCCTAGCCACGTCGCTCGAGCTGCCTCCTAACCCGTTGGCCATCACGGCGAGGCTCGCTCCGCCGGCCATGCCGCCATCGTGGCCCTGAACCACGCAGCTTCGAAACCGGCGCGTCACGCCTTTCGCCGTGTCCCGAGGCCAGCAGAACCGCTCGCGTCTCCTGCCATGCCTCCTAGCGGCGACCCGAGCTCGTCCGAAACTCGGCAGCCGCCAACGTCGTCGCCGGCGTCTTTCCAACCACCGAGCCCAAACACCACCACCATTTGGGCGCGGGCGAAGTCTCCTCGTCTCGTGAAACCTCTCCTCAGCGCAAATGGTGCGTCGGGGCGAATCCGGCGCTCTCCGCCGTCCCCGCCTCGCCCGGCGACGAGCCTCGGGTCAACTCCGGCGAGTTTGACCCGGGTTTGACCCCAGTTTGACTCCCCCTGACTCAATGACAGGTGGGGCCCATCCCTGCTAGTTAATTAGGAATAGTGCTAATTGAATTTAGTTAAACTAATTACAGCGACACGCGGGACCTTTATCGAGCTTGACCCGGACCGTGTCCCGTTGACCTGCTGACGTCACGGTGACGCAATGCTGACGCAGTTAACTATTTTCTGGATTTATTTTAATTCAGGAAATTCCAGAAAATAACCAAAACTTCTAAAAATCATATAAATTCAACCGTAGCTCCAAATCAAACAAGTTATATATGAAAAATTATCAGAAAAATTCAAGGAATCCATCTGTACCATTTTCATGCATGTTTGAACAATGTTTGTCCTCTGTTTTGGACAAAACAAATAAAGGGCATTTAAATAATCATATATGGAGTTGGAATTTGAATCATGTATTCAAACCAACTTCATTTAAATCATAGCTAGGTGCATTAGCTTAAATCACAGCATATTGCCATGTCATGATCATGCATCATATTGTAGCATTGCATTGATTGTATTCTTTCTCGATTCGGTGTTTGTCCCTCTCGATAGGCGTGGTTTGACGGCGAGTTCGATGACACCGATGAAGAGATATAATATCTTGAAGTGCCAGGCAAGCAAAACCCCTTGTTCATTCGATATAATCCCACTCTCTCGCTCCTGCTCTCTTTTCTTGCATTAGGACAACAACGAATCATTTGTTACTTGCTGCGTAGCTGAACCCCTTATCCTTTGCATGACTGTCATTCCACGATAAATAGATGAAACCCACTAGCATGAGTAGGAGTTGTTTGAGCCTGTTGTGCCTACTCATACATGCTTGTTTGTCATGCACTCTTTGCTTAGAGTTGAGTCGGTCGATTCATCGAGGATGAATCGGAGGTGTGAACATGTCCTATTGTGTGTGAGCTAAGTGTGTGAACACGATTTGGTAAAGGTATCGGTGAGAGGCCATGTAGGAGTACATGGTGGGTTGTCTCATTGAAGCCGTCCTTAGGAACTGAGTTACGTGTTTGTGATCCATGATTCAGCTACTACCACGCATTGGGCCCGAAACCAATGGACCCTCTCGGCTTCTTAATCGCCCTTGTCCTCTGTCCGGGAGTTGCAAGTAGTTTACGGTGTTTGTAGTATCTTTGGAGGCCGTGCTTGGCGCTGACCGTAGGGGTGGGCTGTGATGCGGTAGGCGCGTGGCAGAATAAACCGGCGCCCGTTTGGTGTCACGGAACCTGTTCACATCGTTTGGGGCTGTGGCGAAACTTGCCGAACTCCTCATAGATGGAACCCAAATAGGCGATAAACTGGACTAGGGACTTGAGTGTTTAGGTAGGCCATGGCCGACACCCGTTGCTGGCTTCCGCTTGAAGGTTGCCGAGTACATGTCGTGTAAAGCAGTGGCGGTGAGAGCGTGTGTGAAGAAGTACACCCTGCGGGGTTAACATCATCTATTGAATAGCCGTGTCCGCGTAAAGGACTTCGGGTTGCTGTGCAGGTTCATAGACAAGTGAAAGTGGATACTCTAAAATCGCAAGATAAGTGTGAGTGCTATGGATGGCGTGCTCGTGGGGAGGCAGGTGCGGATCCATAGTGGTGTATTGATATGGTGAATATGTGGACTCGTGTGCGCCACCTCAAAGAGTTACTTGCGATCGTAGTTCAGGATAGCCACCGAGTCAAAGCTGGCTTGCTGCGGTTAAACTCCACCATCCCTTTATTGATAATGATGCATATGTAGTTAGTTACGATGTAAGTCTTCTTTGGGTACATTTGTACTCACGTTTGCCTATTTTATGTTTTTTGCGAGAGAGACCTCGGTCTCGCTAGTAGTTCCACGTGGACTTGACGTTTAGCTTGTTACCTCACTACGATCTTGTGCCCTCGGCGAGATCAGTAGATAGTTAGGCTTTCAAGCCTTTTTCATTTGTAGATGTACGTACTCGGACATGTTAAGCTTCGCTTGTGCTTTGACTTGTATGCTCTGAATGTTGGGTCATGAGACCCTGTTTGTAATTTCTCGCTCCTCGGGCCTAATGAATAAATACTTGAGTCGTAGAGTCATGTTGTGATGCCATGTTGTATTTGCACATATCGAGCATATTGTGTGTATGTTATTGAAATGCTTGGTATGTGTGGGATCGACTATCTAGTTGTTTATCTTTAGTAGCCTCTCTTACGGAAATGTCTCCTAGTGTTCCACCGAGCCATGGTAGCTTGCTCTTGCTCCGAACACTTAGGCTGGCCGGCATGTGTCCTTCTTCGTTCTGTATACATCCCTTGGAAATGTCACGCGATGAATACCGAGTCTGTTAGCCCTTCTGGCCGGTTCACGAGTCCTGCTAGCCCGTGCTACTGACTGGATTCACTTGCGATGACCGACACGTTCGATCTTTGGGTCATGGATGCTGTCCTGTAAGTCTGTGCCACTTTGGGTTTACGACTAGCCATGTCGGCCGGGCTCCTTATCATATGGATGCTAGCGACACTATCATATCGTGTGCCAAAAGGCAAATGGTCCCGGCAAAGGTAAGGCGACACCGTGGGAATACCGTGCGTGAGGCCACAAAGTGATATGAGGTGTTACATGCTAGATCGATGTGGCATTGAGTCGGGTCTGACAGCTTTGGTATCGAGCTTGATGCTGTGGGTTTACCAAGCCAAACTGGTGAAGTTGAGTCTAGAAATGCTTTAGTTATGTAAGGAATTGATTGTGGGATGGAGCGTAAGGCTCTTTTTACTCCTTATACCTCATGGCCTTCGATCCGAGTCATCCTCTTCTCTTCTCACGGGATTAAGAACTAGGCCTTCTCATCTATCTATTAGGATGATGTGTTACTAATCCATAGACTTGTAGAATTGTTAGTTTCAAATCTCAGCTCAGTTTTACTACTTCCGTATGTTCATAACTGTTGATCTCGAAACCTTGATATTGTGCTTCTGAGTGGCTATGCCACCATTTTTGTAGCATGTCTCCAATCTTGAGCATTTACAGCCGTTATGCTGCCCGAGTCATCCCAGGTTTCTAAACAACCTGATGCACTTGCAAATCCTTTCCCTCCTGTTTTGATGTTCCTTTGGACCAGGTTAATCACACTAAATGCTGAGTTGAGGTATTCTATTGCCTCGACATATATGTTGGAATTATTATTATGACCCTAGGTGTCTTAGGGGATCATCTAGTAATCTAGCTATGTTATGTGTTCCCGGTGTGATCATTACGCCAACATTCTCGAAGCATCCGTGATGCCATTTAGTTAGAGGTATTCTATTCACGGGTTTTGAACCCAAGACTCACCCTACTTACCTCATGTTGACAGTGTTTGCTAGTTCCTTTAGGAAATTAGTAACCTTTGCATTAGTCCTCGAGGTCCGTGGTATCTCCTTCTTCCAAATACTACGAACCACTTATGGCAGAAGTTTGTTAAACCAAAAGATCACAACAAGAGTGCTCTCGATGAGTCCTCCATTTTATATTGTGACTCTGCCAGTTCTACCTTTCTGCATGGGTTATCCGGAAGAAAAGTTGAGCTTCGCTCGACATGCTAATCTATGCATCCACAACTCAGAAAATTATATGTTCCTTTGAGTTGTCCTTCTTTAGTGGTATTCTGACCCCCGTCTATCATTTGATAGTCAAGATTATGTGTGCATTCGTTCATCGATGCCTATTATTCTTAATGGTGCGTCAAGCCATTCTATTCGGAATGACTTGGAGAAACAAACTCCGTACCTTGTCCATTTCTAGGATTGGGTCAAAGCGGTTGTATTCCACAGATCAAAATGCCAATCCAGCTTTTGTTACTGTTCTACCTTGAGTGTTACCATCTTTATGTCCGGACCGTCATGAGAATTGCACTACCTCTTATGAATTCTTGATGCGATAATACTTCTTGCCATCATTGTTCATTCCTCGGTTCTGTGTTATTGTAACCGAATGCCGACAAGTGAATCGTGGTGTGTGAAATCAATACTGCTGGCAACTCCGTTGCTTGGTAGTTAAAGGGACGATAACCTCATTCTTAGCGTGTTGATTATTAAATCGTCACCCTAAGGTTGATTGTGCTACCTAGTTCTTATTTCTGGTGCACTCCTCGATCAATGAGTTGGGATTTTGTCAAACCCTTGCTCTATTGATCATATCGTCTTGCCCTGAAAAGCAAGATTGTTCTCGAGCTTAGTAACATATCGGTGGTTCGTGATTTTCCGGGTATCTTCCCGGAAGTATTACCAGGTTGTCACCTGACCGCTATGTTGAGTTCGTGATCAAGTTGGTTTCATATAAACCACCCCTTCTCCAAGAATCTGTGTTGCATACCCACGAGCTGGTTGGTTAAGCAACAACAACTTGGAGAGTTGGAAGATAAAAGCTTGTCCGACTTAGCTCATATTAAGGGATATCTTGTATATGTGTTGAAGAAAGATGATATCCCCATCGATTGGTCCTCGTGATCAGTTGTTGGACTTATTGTCTTGCCAAAACTTTGATTTGAGTATGGGCTATCCTCAAATCAAGTCGGAATAACGATGTTAAGTAATGTTGTCTTACTCGTGGATTTTCCTCGAGCATACACCATTACATCTTTTGGGTCGACCAATGCTATCACTTGTTCTCATAATTATGGAATTCAATCTTCATGGAAAACCAGGATGAATTGTTCTTTGAGCCCATCGACAACATCCTTATCTTCTCCATAATCTTGATGAACATTAAGCTAGTGTTGGAAACTTTTGAAAGCATTTGTTCATGCTAGCTCATGAAGCTTATGTTCGGATGTAAGTGACCTCCTCTAGTTCATGTGCACTTGATGCAAGTTACTGCCGTGGATTTGAGAAAGCTTGTTTTCTTTCCTGGAATCATCCCAAGTCACCATGCATCGTGCGAAGTATTACGTGGTGCGGAGACTTGCAACCTTCATTCTATATGTATTCCTAGCACACCAAGCCACCGATTGACTTGTTCAGGAGAAGAAGTCCCTTCATAACAACTAGTCATGACTTATGTTAGGACTTCATTATCCTCGTTGATGGTTTCCCTCCTGAACTTCGGTAGTGTGCTATTATAAGACTCTTGTGTGGCCATGTTTATGCAGGACAACGTGTTCACATGTTTGTAGCGAACCAGCTCATGTTTTGGAGCTTGCTATCGTAGTTCATTTCGAGAGTCACGCAACGTCATCTCATCGGTTTACGTTGCAAACTTTCATTTTTCTTTCTAGACTCGACGAGTCTGAATTATTCTGACACCAACCAGAACTGAATCTCAGGCAAATATGATGGTTGGAATGTTTCCCAAGAATTATATTATTGGTCTCTCTGTAACCCGGTAAAATGGATGTCGTGGCCAACACACCCAGCCGGAAGACCTGTTATTGTAATGTCTTGATGGAAGAAGTTGGTCACCTCTCCATTAGGACTTCGTAGGATTTACTCCCTAGTTGTCCCTTATGGACTTTTGTGTTTCCGAAGTCCGACCTTTACTTGATGTTCTAGATACCAGACCATTTCAATGAATGGGATACACTAGTACATCAAGGAGAACATTAAAGCGGAGTGCTAAATGTCTCTCGATCGATCATCCAGATTTTGTTCTTGGCCTCGCTAAGACGGAATCTGAGAAAGTGTTATCTTCCTTTGCATCTGCATCGTCCATCGCTATTCATCATGGTAGTATGTTGTGTTGTCAGCACCCTTGACAGGGATGTTGATAAAACCTTGATGATTATGGAAATGCTCAAGTTCTTGAGAGCACGTGCAAGCTCTAGGTTTTATTGTCGGCATTAATCGCATAGTGCTCTCAGTTTCCTCGTTTATGCTATAGTTTTTCAAACGGTGGAATCACTCTCTACTGCTGAGCTTCTCCCCAGTTACTAAACTCATCCTTTGCGTTGTTTTCAACAAGGTAATCCACATCATCCATTCTGGCCCGAGAATGTCATTCTTCCGGACTCCTTCAAATGATCGATTACGATTTGCCTTAAGTTGGTATAAAGAGTTTCAATGATCTCTGAATCAAATGCAATTCTTTTGCCACTTAAGGGGATAGATCCACGAATTGCCTTCCTCAAAAATGTCTCGCTGTGGTATCATGGCAACTCAAACTCTCGCTACGTTGACAACCGTTCACCACCCTCTTAGGTGTGGAATTGTTGTCTACCTAGTGAACCCTCGTCGTCTGTTCCACTCCAATCCTCTAGATGTGTGCTTTGTATCTCAGCTTGCGAGATGTTTTATGACTCACCCCGTGAGCTGATCCTAAGTTGTTTGATCTTCGAGAAGATCGATCCTACTAGAGTTTTCCCTTTCTACTTGTTGTCATGTGGGATGGAGTTCTCAGAGCAAGACTTCGAGACAATGATGGTGATCGAATCAACGTTCATTTGAAGTGCAACTTGGATCGTGAAGATTATATTAGATTGCGCTTTCCTTTCATCTTACCCTACGCTTGAATCTCGGGGCGAGATTCTTGTTTAGTGGGGGTGAGTTGTCACATCCCTAGTTCTGGCCTGACCTATGCCAGCTTCAATGTGTGCATCATGTTTAAAATTCAAATGAAATTTGAATTGAGGAATTTTCAAAATCCTCAGGAAACCTCTAAAAATAACCAACATTTAAATCTTCTCAAATGAGTCCAAGAAAATGTTCCTGTTATTCTATAGAAATATTGGTAAGAGGTTAAATTCAAACCAATATTTTTTGGGTCTCAAAAACATTTATTTTGGCCATTTGCATTAACCCAATAATTATTTGCTTGGATTTATATTTATTATATATTAAATATAACTCCAATAATTCTGGAAGTTTGTGAGTGGCTTTGTATATATTTTAGCAAGCCACATAAAAACCTACAGAATTTATAAAAATGATTTAGTATCTAAAACTAAATCAAAACAAACTACAGAAAATAGAAAACAGAAAGGAAAATAGAGAGAGAGAGAGAGTTTACCTGCGCAGCCCACCTGGCGGCCCAATTAGCCAGCCCAGCCCACCACCGCAGCTCCTCCTGTCGTCTTCCTCCCCTCGCCCCAAAGCAGCTCGGTGGCGAGCACCGACGCTGCCCCGGCCACCTCCTGCTTCCCCGGCCCCTCCTAGACGACGCCACGGAGCGCCACGCAGCCCCAGCTTTCTCTCTCTCCCCGACCCTTTTCCCTTCTGCTCTTTTTTCCCTCTCGCTTGAACGCCTCCGTCGCCGCCGCCTGACGCCGCCATGACCACAGCCAACCCACGCCTCGCCGACGCGCCTAGAGGCTCCGCCTCGACTCCCTCTTCCACCTCACGCAGCCACGCCCCGCGGGAGCAACTACAACGCCGCCATCGGCTCCGTCTTCTTCCTCGGACTCCGGCGATCGCCGTCGTCACTCCGTCGTCTCCAAGCCTTCCCCGAGCACGCCGAGGCCACCGCTGCACTCGCTGTGAGCTCATCTTTCTTCTCCCCCTAGCCACGTCGCTCGAGCTGCCTCCTAACCCCGTTGGCCATCACGGCCGAGAGCTCGGCTCCGCCGGCCATGCCGCCATCGTGGCCCACGAACCGCAAGCTTCGAAACCGAGCGCGTCACGCCTTCGCCGTGTCCCGAGCCCGCAGAACCGCTCCGCGTCTCCTGCCATGCCTCCTAGCGACGACCCCGAGCTCGTCCAAGCTCCAGCAGCCGCCAACGTCGTCGCCGGCGTCTTTTCCGACCACCCCGAGCCCAAACACCACCACCATTTGGGCGCGGGCGAGTCTCCTCGTCTCGTAGAGCCTCTCACAGCGCAAATGGTGCGTCGGAGGGCGAATCCGGCGCTCTCCGCCGTCCACAGCCTCGCCCGGCGACGAGCCTCGGGTCAACTCCGGCGAGTTTGACCCGGGTTTGACCCCAGTTTGACTCCCCCTGACTCAATGACAGGTGGGGCCCATCCCTGCTAGTTAATTAGGAATAGTGCTAATTGAATTTAGTTAAACTAATTACACTGACACGCGGGACCCACTGTCAGGCTTGACCCGGACCGTGTCCCGTTGACCTGCTGACGTCACGGTGACGCAATGCTGACGCAGTTAACTATTTTCTGGATTTATTTTAATTCAGGAAATTCCAGAAAATAACCAAAACTTCTAAAAATCATATAAATTCAACCGTAGCTCCAAATCAAACAAGTTATATATGAAAAATTATCAGAAAAATTCAAGGAATCCATCTGTACCATTTTCATGCATGTTTGAACAATGTTTGTCCTCTGTTTTGGACAAAACAAATAAAGGGCATTTAAATAATCATATATGGAGTTGGAATTTGAATCATGTATTCAAACCAACTTCATTTAAATCATAGCTAGGTGCATTAGCTTAAATCACAGCATATTGCCATGTCATGATCATGCATCATATTGTAGCATTGCATTGATTGTATTCTTTCTCGATTCTTAGGTGTTTGTCCCTCTCGATAGACGTGGTTTCGACGACGAGTTCGATGACACCGATGAAGAGATATAATATCTTCAGAAGTGCCAGGCAAGCAAAACCCCCTTGTTCATTCCGATATAATCCCACTCTCTCGCTCCTGCTCTCTTTTACTGCATTAGGACAACAACGAATCATTTGTTACTTGCTGCGGTAGCTGAACCCCTTATCCTTTGCATGACCTGTCATTCCACAGTAAATAGATGAAACCCACTAGCATGAGTAGGAGTTGTTTGAGCCCTGTTGTGCCTACTCATACATGCTTGTTTGTCATGCCTGCTACTGCTTAGAGTTGAGTCGGTCTGATTCATCGAGGATGAATCAGAGGTGTGTGAACATGTCCTATTGTGTGTGAGCTAAGTGTGTGAACACGATTTGGTAAAGGTATCGGTGAGAGGCCATGTAGGAGTACATGGTGGGTTGTCTCATTGAAGCCGTCCTTAGGAACTGAGTTCTGTGTTTGTGATCCATGATTCAGCTACTACCACGCATTGGGCCCGAAACCAATGGACCCTCTCGGCTTCTTAATCGCCCTTGTCCTCTGTCCAGGAGTTGCAAGTAGTTTACGGTGTTTGTAGTATCTTTGGAGGCCGTGCTGCATTGTTGACCGTAGGGGTGGGCTGTGATCACGGTAGGCACGTGGCGGATAAACCGGCGCCCGTTTGGTGTCACGGAACCTGTTCACATCGTTTGGGGCTGTGGCGAAACTTGGCGGAACTCCTCATAGATGGAACCCAAATAGGCGATAAACTGGACTAGGGACTTGAGTGTTTAGGTAGGCGTGGCCGACACCCACGTTGGGCTTCCGCTTGAAGGTTGCCGAGTACATGTCGTATGGCGGCGGAAGCGGTGAGCGTGTGTGAAGAAGTACACCCTGCGGGTTAACATCATCTATTGAATAGCCGTGTCATGGTAAAGGACTTCGGGTTGCTGTGCGGTTCATAGACAAGTGAAAGTGGATACTCTAAAATCGCAAGATAAGTGTGAGTGCTATGGATGGCGTGCTCGTGGGGAGGCAGGCAGTGCGGATCCATAGTGGTGTATTGATATGGTGAATATGTGGACTCGTGTGCGCCACCTCAAAGAGTTACTTGCGATGTAGTTCGGGATAGCCACCGAGTCAAAGCTGGCTTCTGCAGTTAAACTCCACCATCCCTTTATTGATAATGATGCATATGTAGTTAGTTACGATGTAAGTCTTCTTTGGGTACATTTGTACTCACGTTTGCCTATTTTATGTTTTTTTGCAGAGACCTCGGTCTCGCTAGTAGTTCCACGTGGACTTGGCGTTTAGCTTGTTACCTCAGCTACGATCTTGTGCCCTCGGCGGATCTCGGTAGATAGTTAGGCTTTCAAGCCTTTTTCATTTGTAGATGTCGTACTCGGACATGTTAAGCTTCGCTTGTGCTTTGACTTGTATGCTCTGAATGTTGGGTCATGAGACCCTGTTTGTAATTTCTCGCTCCTCGGGCCTAATGAATAAATACTTGAGTCGTAGAGTCATGTTGTGATGCCATGTTGTATTTGCACATATCGAGCATATTGTGTGTATGTTATTGAAATGCTTGGTATGTGTGGGATCGACTATCTAGTTGTTTATCTTTAGTAGCCTCTCTTACTGGAAATGTCTCCTAGTGTTCCACCGAGCCATGGTAGCTTGCTCTTGCTCCGGAACACTTAGGCTGGCCGACATGTGTCCTTCTTCGTTCTGTATACATCCCTTGGAAATGTCACGATGAATACCGAGTCTGTTAGCCGCTTCAGCCAGGTTCACGGAGTCCTGCTAGCCCGATGCTACAGCCTGATTCACTCGGCGATGACCGACACGCGTTCGATCTTTGGGTCATGGATGCTGTCCTGTAAATCTGTGCCACTTTGGGTTTACGACTAGCCATGTCAGCCGGGCTCCTTATCATATGGATGCTAGCGACACTATCATATCGTGTGCCAAAAGGCATAAATGGTCCCGCAAAGGTAAGGCGACACCGTGGGAATACCGTCGTGAGGCCACAAAGTGATATGAGGTGTTACATGCTAGATCGATGTGGCATTGAGTCGAGGTCCCGACAATACAAGATACTAATAAAACAGATAAACCATATGCGAGGCAAATGGTAGGATTGCTCACCATTTTGTGGCGGCTGTGATGTGGTACACCAAGTAGAGTTAAATCGGCGCTTTAACCGCAGGATCTGCTGCCATGCAGGGAGGTTCATCTTCGTTGGTGTAGTGCACACCAACGCCAACGATCCTACGAAACCTGCCGCCAAGCTTCCTCCAGAGCCTGGAGATCACCTCGTCGGCCTTTTCTGGTATGCTGGTGCAGACGATCTCCAGCGTCTCGTTGCCATGGAGCTCAACCCCTTTGAGGGTTGTTGTGTACTCGCGCTTCTCGCCGGGGACGTTAATGTCGAAGAGGTTGCTCCTCTTGTCCGACGTCTCGGCATGATGATGTTTGGCGGACGGTTCCTCCGCCATGGCCTTCCTTCGGCGATTGTGGGCTTTGGAGAGAGAAGTTTTTGGTTTGTGTGCAGTGGAAATGGAAGCGGCAATGGTGGTTTGTGGGAACGAGGGAGAGGTGGAAGAGAATGGGATTTTGTGCAGTGCGTGGACGGGGATTTTGTGGGAGGTGGTTCATTCGGGGGTGTGTGTGTAATGGGTGTTGTGGCGTGGCGTCACCGTTTGCAGTCCCTTGTGTAAACCGCTCAGTGGGTGGCGCGGATGGTGGCATGGAAGAACTAACCGTCCAAGTGAAATGGTTTTTACTGTTGAACTGACTAGTCTTGTCAAGCTGTACTTATGACCTGCTGAGGGAGTCCTAGACTAGGGGGTGTCCGGATAGCCGGACTATTATCGTCGGCCGGACTCCAAGACTATGAAGATACAAGATTGAAGACTTCGTCCCGTGTCCGGATGGGACTTTCCTTGGCGTGGAAGGCAAGCTTGGCGTCTGGATATGTAGATCTCCTACCATTATAACCGACTCTGTGTAACCCTAGCCCTCTCCGGTGTCTATATAAACGGAGGGTTTTAATCCGTGGGACGAACAACAATTACAACAATCATACCATAGGCTAGCTTCTAGGGTTTAGCCTCCTTGATCTCGTGGTAGATCCACTCTTGTACTACCCATATCATCAATATCAATCAAGCAGGAGTAGGGTTTTACCTCCATCGAGAGGGCCCGAACACAGGTAAAAACATCATGTCCCTTGCCTCCTGTTACCATCCGCCTAGACGCACAGTTCGGGACCCCCTACCGAGATCCGCCGGTTTGACACCGACATTGGTGCTTTCATTGAGAGTTCCTCGTGCCGTCACCGATAGGAAGGATGCCTCTTCCCGTCTTCAAAGACGGTATCTTCGCCAAAGGAGCCTTGGCCGCCGGCCAAACTATCCGGCTGGGTGGTTTTCTCATGACCGCCTGTTCGGCCACCACTTCGATGATGACCTCTCAGGTCGTCAAAAGCAATCTTCGCGTCAACTCGGAATTCGCCGAGCAGCTGGATCCAATAGAGCTCTCGTCCGTAAACAAGCTCTTGGATCGCATCGCCGCCCTAGGAGTCGCTACAGCCTACAATCAGATTGGGCTTAAAACCGATCTGAGAGAGATTAGCTCTCCCCAGGTTACCCACCACGTTGCGGTGGTAGAGGAACAACGCGGCGACTCTTCTCCTGCACTGAAAACTAGTCATGTCCGGGCTCCCGAACCCTCCATGCCGGATTCCCGCGGAGGGACGGACTCCGATCAAGCACTGAACCTAAAGTCAGGCCTCGGACCGGACTCGTTGGAAAACGTCCAACAATCCAAGCTTCCAAATTCGGAAACGTCTCGGCCCTTGAGCCTCGAGATGGGTAGGGTTCCGGACTCAATTCCACCCACCCACCCAGACATATGCGATCTATCTCAAATCTGGCAAGAGCCCGCTGAAACAGTACATCATTACTGGGCCAGATTCCTCCTAGTTATGGACAGGATAAAGGACTTGTAGGATCGAAAGTATGTCTAGAGGGGGTGATTAGACTACTTGACAATATAAAAATTATGCCTTTTGACAAAGAACAGTGTTTGGCAGATTCACAATTATGATCAAGTCAAGCATCACCCTACACATGCAATTCTAGAGTATAGGCAGCGGAAAGTAAATTGCACATGTAGTAAAGAGAGGTGGAGAAGAGCAAACGCAATTTTGGAGACGCGGTGATTTTTCTCGTGGTTCCGATAGGTGGTGCTATCGTACTTCCACGTTGATGGAGACTTCAACCCACGGAGGGTAACGGCTGCGAGAGTCCACGGAGGCTCCACCCACGAAGGGTCCACGAAGAAGCAACCTTGTCTATGCCATCATGGCCTCGCCCACGGAGGGCTAGCCTTACTCGGGGTAGATCTTCACGAAGTAGGCGATCTCCTTGCCCTTACAAACTTCTTGGTTCAACTCCACATCTCGTGGAGGCTCCCAAGCGACACCTAACCAATCTAGGAGGCACCACCCTCCAAAAGGTAATAGATGGTGTTGATGATGATGAACTCCTTGCTCTTGTGCTTCAAATGATAATCTCCCCAACACTCAACTCTCCTCACTGATTTGGCTGTGGTGGAAGAAAGGATTGAGTGGAAAGCAACTTGGGAAGGCTAGAGATCAAGCTTCATATGGTGGGAGTGGAGCAACTTGATCTCAACACAAGGGTAGGTAGTTCTCTTCTCGAAATGTAAGGTAGGAGTGGTAGTTCTTTCGATGGCTCTCTCCACGAATGAAGAGGGGTGGAGGGTATTTATAGCCTCCACACAAAATCCAACCGTTACACACATTTGACCAATCTCGGTGGGACCGAAGTTGACAACTCGGTGAGACCGAAAGTTCAAATAATGTGAGCGTTGGGATTTTCGTGGGACCGAAAATACAATCTCGGTTTGTCCGATTCGTGCAAAGACAGAGCTTGCCAATCTCGGTGGGACCGACTTCATCATCTCGGTGACACCGATTTGATGACGAAGGTTCTGAAGCTTGGCAACTCAAGTTTCGGTGAGACCGAGTTCGAATCGGAAAATCCGAGATTTCTAGGGTTTGGCTTTATGGCTGAGGTGGTTCATCTCGGTGTGGTGAGTTTGGAATATCGGTGGGACCGAGATTACTTATGAGTGTATATGGCGGTGAGAGTTGCGATAGTTTAGGAGATGTATCACTAAGCACTTTGAGCAACCAGATCATCATCATAACCTCATCCCTTTTAATAGTATTGGCTTTCCTATGGACTCAATGTGATCTTGGATCACTAAACCAAAAATGGAGTCTTGAGCTTTTGCCAATGCTTGCCTTAGCATTTTGAGGGTCCACTTCTTGAGTCCTTGCCATACCCATATCAACTGAACTTTCGAAATGATTCTCAAGTAACTATTAGTTCAATGATATATATGTTGTTATTAATTACCAAAACCACCCGGGATTAGTTGCACTTTCAATCTCCCCTTTTGGTAATTGATGACAACATATAGATCAAAGCTTCGACAAAGGATATAATCAATGAATAATATCGTCGCTTTGAGAAGTATGTGATAAGCAAGAGCTCCCCTAAATTTGTGCATTATTTAAGATTTGCGTTTGAATGCAAATGCACAATCGATTAGGATCATGGGTCACTCTTCCATGTCACATACATCTTGGTGGAGCGCACAAAATGATAAGAATGAACAGCATGCACCCAATCACCAAGACATGAGTAAATGGTCATACAAAATAGGAATAGCATATGATAAGCATTAAGCACACATTAAAGCATAGTGCGACCAAGCACTCATTAAGGTAAAATGAAGCGTAGTATCAAACACATTGAATGTCTCGAAAACCAAAAGTATCTCAAAGAAACCGCAAATGAGCGAAAGAGCAAAAGCGCAAAGACAACAAAGCACTCTCTCTCTCTCTCTCGAGTCCTATGATCTATACAATTTCTCCCCTTTGGCAACAAGTTACCAAAAGTTCAAAAGACATAGAGCTAAGCGTCACCGGGACTCTGCTGGCGGCTCCCGTGCAGGTTGATGTCGAGTGGATATGGCGACATCGGCGAAGACTTGGTGATGTTTGTCTTTGGAGGAGTGGTCCTTTGGAGCTGGAGCTGTGAGCAACCGATGGAACTGTGGGAGAGTCTTTGAAGTTGTAGTCTGGTGTCGATCCTTTGGAATAGCAGGTGATCGGGTCTGTGGGAACCGGAGCGATCTGTTGATAAGCATCCTAGACTAAGTCATCCTGCATCTCACGCATAAGCTCTTCCTTCTCCTCTTTGCTTTCTCAATGTCCGCCTCAAGCTTGTTGACAATCACTTGCACTTGATCGACTTCACATCCAGAGCGTGGATCTTGTCTTCAACAATCCTCTCTAGGCTCTCCGAGGCTGTACAATGCTGGCGAGCGTTGTTCAATCCTTTGGGTAGCTTCAAGAAGCTGCTCTCCGACACTCTTTGGTTTAGCTGCTGCTTCTGCTTCCTTGTCGACTTTGGCTTTCTTGGCAGCTTCAATCTTGGCTTGACCTTCAACCGATGTTGGATCCTCCTCATCCATCACAACAACATTGTCCTCATGCTCGCTGCGGTGGTAAGTGTTCTCTATCCAACAAGAATGTGCCCGTGCCAAACTTGGCATTGATAAGCATCTGAATCTGGGCAAATCCACACGACCTTTTACGGTCACCGCAGTCCTCTTAATGGTCTCAACCATCAAGTCCATCACCTTGAAAGGTGCTTTCTCATCAAGTATGTGCAGCATGTTGATAGAGTATCCTCGATCATGCGATGATCTCGGACTTGGGCATCAAGGTGTGCCTCGAAATAGTATTAGTGGTAGGTAGACCTGCACGGAGATAGTAAAGCGAGCCGAGCTTCCATTCCCAAATCCTTAGCTGGAACCTCTTTGTACATGTTCTTCATGGATTCATGATTCTTCTTTGGAATACCATATACATCAATATCATCTTCTCGTTGTACTGGAGCATTCAGAAGTTCTGCCCATTCTTCAACAGATGAAGAAAATCTTTGGCCTTCAGACATCCATACAATCCTTCCATCTGGGTAGAAGTGAGCTGTGGCATAGAATTGCATAATCATTTCATCGTTCCAATTGGTCAATTTCTGACCTACAAAGTCTGCAACGCCACAAGCAGTGAAACTTTCATGCACATGTGGAAAGAAGTCTCTGTGCTCTTCGCTGTCAATGTACTTCCAGTCAACGTATCTGGTGTCTGCGACTATGGGCTTCTTGTCCATCAAGACGGTCTCATAGAAGTCCTGCTGCTCTCTCGGTGTGAAATCTGGGATCTCTGGCGGTTCTTCTCCTCACGGCATATGGGTCGATTGTCTCCATAGCCCGAGACCTCTATCTTTCCTTGCCTTCATATCCTCGGCTTGAGGATGAGCATCATTATGTAGTGGCGTTTAAGACGAAGTTTCAAAAAACTGGTCCTTCACCATCGACACACCGGTGGCACATCATCCTTGTTCTTTTGGATCTTTGGAATGTTTCTGATTGTCTTCTTGGGCTTGGCAGCGAGGCTTTCTTTGGAGCTGCCTTAGGCTGGAGCAGATTGCTTGGGCTTTGAAGTGGCTCCGGCCTTGATGGCATCACCCATGACCTTAGGCTTCGAGGAGGCTGGGGTGCTTCCTCATCCTCATCTTCCTCTGCTGCATCATCATGCACTAATCTCTTCCTCTTGGAAGTTTTCTTCACTTTGCTTGCATCTGCCTCTCCCAAATTCAGCTTCTTGGCAGCAGTTGGATGCTTGACTTTTCGGTGCCCTTCTTAGTTTCTTGACCTTGTGGCTCTTTGGCAACAACTTTCCTCTTGGGCTTTGAGGTGACCTCTTCCTCAACAACAAAATCTGAGTCCTCATCATCGAGTTCCTCTTCTTTCTAGCCACGGTGGCTGCAGGAGGCAAACCACTTGGTGGACTCCTCTCACCATCATCGATGAGCTGCTAGGATCGGGACTAGTGCCTGCGCCTCTGAAATATCTGCAATGGGTGTCTCGACCTGTTACATTTCATCACGGCATCGACATGGCCGACAACTTTGTGAATAGATAAGGTGTAGGCGAGTAGAAGAGTCATCACAAACTGCGAAGATTTTGCAAAAAATGAGTTCAAATTTTAGTATTAGGTTTTCACGAAGACATTTGGTCGACCGAGTTTAAAATTCGTGAATCCGAAGTGTTCAAACAGAGCTTTCACACCACTTTCGGTTGGACGAAGTGGGTTTCGATCTGCCGAAAACACTAGGGTTTCACAGAATCCTCATTTCGGTCACACCGATTTGCACAACTTCGGTTGGACCGAAGGTGCGATCAATGGCCATAGGCCAAATCGGTCATACCGAAAATGTAAATCGGTCTCACCGAGATGTGTTCGTGGAAACCTAACCCTAAAACTTTTACTCGAATTTAGTCCAAACGAACTAATCGGTGTATGCAGGAAGATTTCAATCGTGGCAAGATTCTAGGCAAACCAATCGTGCATTGAATCGGAGATGGGAGCACGAGTGGGATCAAAACTCACCCTAACTTGGTGGAGTTTCTCTCTGGCGCAACGGCGGAGAAGATATCCGTTGACGGCGATGGAGACTGAGGCGAGGCGCCTGACGGCGAGCGACACGGCGACGATCCGGAGACCAGGCGGCGGCGGCAAAAGGTGTGGGGCAAAGCGTTTGAAGGAGAAATCAGCGCGCCCCTCGAGTATATATACCCCTTGTCTGTTGTCGGTGGGACCGAGTTGTAAAACTTCGGTGGCACCGAGATGGATAACTCTTGGGCGATTATGCACTTCGTCACGCCGAAAATCACAACTTCGGTTTCACCGAGGTGAAAACCTAGATCGATCTAAATGCTTTCGGTTCGACCGAGTTTGAGTGAGTTGGTCCGACGAAATCAAATAGAAGGTTTTGGAAGTTAGCCCTTGACGGATCGGTGGCTCAGAGTGCTCCTCACTCGGAGGGTCCGAAATGACTTGTTCAAAATTTGTGATGTAAGCATGAATAGAATTTGAGACAAGAAAGCATAGATAGCTAGGGGAGGTACTTAGGCATTCTTGTCCATCCATTTGGTCAGAAAAAATCAAAACGACCAAAACAACAAATGGATGTCCTTGAATGGATAAAATCATGCATCCAACATGCTCACACAATAAGATAGCAAATGAAATATGTGTCAAACATGCACAATCAAAACTCTAGCTACTATCACACAATTTGTCGATGACTAGGTCATCTTTATATGAGTATATTGACTTAGGAGCCAAATGAGAACATTTGATCATAGGTCATACTCATCGTTTAAGCACAAGTGGGGTTACCACTTTTACATAAAGCATTGATGTGTTCACATCATTTGAAGATGCTTTAGCTCAATTTTTAGAGCAAAGCTCCCCTAGATGTGAGAACCCTTTTAAAGGGTCAAACTAACCTTGGGTTGTCGTAGAAGACTTCATGTAGATGTTGAAGATGTGGATGCTCAATGTTGATGAAGATCATCAAGAGTTGGGAGCAATCCTTTGGATTCGGGCACTTTCAATACCTACATGGGTTAGTCCCACAAGGAACAAACAAGGATATCCATGGACATAGATTGAAGTTCACAATAGATGATGTCCATGAAAGCAATGATTACCTTGTCCCTTGACTTACCAACAAGAGGGTTTGTGACTCCATGAACTAGTGCACGATGTGGAAGTTGATTGCACAAGTTTTTGCCAAAATGAATGTGAGTGAAGTATGTTGGCGGAGTCACCCTCAAGAACTCTCTAGTTCTTCTTCTTCGGGATCCACATCATCTTGATGGGAATCCTTGGGGTTGTAGTTGAGCTTGACGAAGTAGAACTTGACGTTTCCTTGGGAACCCACTTGACCATGGCTTGAGGTGCTTCAACAAATGCATCAATCTCCTCTTGAAGCTTGTCCTTGCCTTTTAGCTTGTGGTCTTGTGGTGGAAGGTCATCTTGAGCTTGTTCCACATTGGAAGAAGTAGGATCATACTTCTCCTTTTGAAGAACAAACTGTGGAGTAGGATATTGACCTTCTTCCCATTCAACACCCTCGGCGTTGAACTTTCGCTCAAAACCAATTCCTTGATTCTTCCGGTGCCTTCCTTGCTTGCGAACAATTTCCTCAAAGTTCTTGCTTCCGGCAGGCTCTTGTAGACACCTTTCTCTATAATCCCTTTCAATAAACTATTTTCTTGCTCAAGTGTAACTTGGCTTGAAACATTGTTAGTGGAATCAAGAGAACTACTAGAAGCAACAATATTGGATTTAGCATGGTTATTGTTACTACTAGATGAAGAATTTTTCTTATGCTTGTCATGCTTAGTTTTAATGGGTGGCAAGAAATTAGACAAGAGAAGTCGCTTGGCAAGATATGAAGAACTCTTCTTTCGAAGATCGTCATTGATTGCTTTTAGAAACTCATGTTCTTGCTCTAGAGTGAGCTTCTCGAAGCGTAGCTTCTCATGAGATCTTAGAAGCTCTCTATGATCTTCTTGAGTTGTTTCATGAGCTAACTTAAGAGTGTTTAGTTCTTTAGTTAGACACTCAATCTCCTTCATAGCATTGTCATTCGACTCTTCTCGACTATAAGGACTACTAGCATGTTCATCATTACTAGGCTCACTAGATTTATCATGTAAGAGCTCATCTTCACCAAGCAAGTCATCCTCATCACTATCAAAGTCAATGAATTCAGGGTGTGATACCTTGGGGCCTTTAGCCATGAAGCATCTTCCAATTCCCTCATTTGGTGAATCAAATAAGTCATAGGAGTTGGAGTTGGAGGACACGAGAGCAAGACCGCAACACCTTCATCTTGATCAGAGTCGGAGTTGGAGTGATAGCTTCTTTCGGATTGATTGTCGAGTCGGAGCGGAGACCCATTCACCTACATGAGCTTGATGTTTTCTTCTTGTGTAGCTCCTTGATGACTTGTCTTTCCTCTCCGAATCCTTGCTTCTCCGAGAGGGTCTTCGTTCATAACGATCATCTCTACTTCTTCTCTCTTTCCAAGGTGACTCATCTCTTGAGCTTCTTCTTCTTGGAGATTCTTCTCTTCTCTTGTGGGGAGCCGAACACTTATTTGAGTAGTGTCCGGGTCTTCCACAATTGTAGCAGTTTCGATCACGACTAGAAGATCTCTTTTCATCATATGATCTAGACTTTGAGCTTCTCTCTTTGCTTCTACTCTTGTAGAATTTGTTGAAGTTCTTCACCATTAGGCTTATCTCTTCATTGGAAACTAACTTGTCACTTGAGGTTGTGGGAGCATCACTTGTGGCTTTGTAAGCACCACTTGACTTGTTGTGAAGCTCTTCCTTATCCTTAAGTGTCATCTCATGAGCAACAATTCTTCCAATGACTTGGTTGGCTTGAGATTCTTGTAGTTTGGCATCATTTGGATCAAAGTGCACACGGTGTCATACTTTCCATCCAATGCTCGAGAATCTTCTTGATGATGAATCGGTCGGTCATTTCTTCGCTTCCTAAGCCGGCAATCTCATTTGTGATGAGAGCAAGCCTAGAGTACATTTCAGCGACTCCTTCACCTTCCTTCATCTTGAACTTGTCAAGTTGACCTTGAAGAACATCTAGCTTTGATTCCTTCACGGACTCGGTACCTTCGTGCATTTCAACCAAAGTATCCCAAATCTCTTTTGCATTCTCAAGGCGGCTGATTTTGTTGAACTCCTCGGGACACAAAGCATTGAAGAGAATGTCACAAGCTTGAGCATTGTTTTGCAACATCCGCAATTCTTCCGTTGTAGCCATGATCCGGAACTTTTCCTTCCTCGAAGAATTCACCTTGCATACCAACACAAATAATGCCCCATGCGGCTGGGTTATGGCCAAGAATATGCATTTTCATTTTATGCTTCCAACTAGCAAAATTTGTACCATCAAAGTAAGGACCTCTCTGAAAATTACCCTCACTAGGCGCCATACTCTCCTAGGTTGTGAAACCAAGCTTATGGAGTCAATGCAATGGAAACCAATACAATGGAGACCAAAGCTCTAATACCACTTGTAGGATCGAAAGTATGTCTAGAGGGGGTGATTAGACTACTTGACAATATAAAAATTATGCCTTTTGACAAAGAACAGTTTTGGCAGATTCACAATTATGATCAAGTCAAGCATCACCCTACACATGCAATTCTAGAGTATAGGCAGCGGAAAGTAAATTGCACATGTAGTAAAGAGAGGTGGAGAAGAGCAAACGCAATTTTGGAGACGCGGTGATTTTTCTCGTGGTTCCGATAGGTGGTGCTATCGTACTTCCACGTTGATGGAGACTTCAACCCACGGAGGGTAACGGCTGCGAGAGTCCACGGAGGCTCCACCCACGAAGGGTCCACGAAGAAGCAACCTTGTCTATGCCATCATGGCCACGCCCACGGAGGCTAGCCTTACTCGGGGTAGATCTTCACGAAGTAGGCGATCTCCTTGCCCTTACAAACTTCTTGGTTCAACTCCACATCTCGACGGAGGCTCCCAAGCGACACCTAACCAATCTAGGAGGCACCACCCTCCAAAAGGTAATAGATGGTGTTGATGATGATGAACTCCATGCTCTTGTGCTTCAAATGATAATCTCCCCAACACTCAACTCTCCTCACTGATTTGGCTGTGGTGTAAGAAAGGATTGAGTGGAAAGCAACTTGGGAAGGCTAGAGATCAAGCTTCATATGGTGGGAGTGGAGCAACTTGATCTCAACACAAGGGTAGGTAGTTCTCTTCTCGAAATGTAAGGTAGGAGTGGTAGTTCTTTCGATGGCTCTCTCCACGAATGAAGAGGGGTGGAGGGTATTTATAGCCTCCACACAAAATCCAACTGTTACACACATTTGACCAATCTCGGTGGGACCGAAGTTGACAACTTGGTGAGACCGAAAGTTCAAATAATGTGAGCGTTGGGATTTTCGTGGGACCGAAAATACAATCTCGGTTTGTCCGATTCGTGCAAAGACATGAGCTTGCCAATCTCGGTGGGACCGACTTCATCATCTCGGTGACACCGATTTGATGACGAAGGTTCTGAAGCTTGGCAACTCAAGTTTCGTGAGACCGAGTTCGAATCGGAAAATCCGAGATTTCTAGGGTTTGGCTTTATGGCTGAGGTGGTTCATCTCGGTGTGGTGAGTTTGGAATATCGGTGGGACCGAGATTACTTATGAGTGTATATGGCGGTGAGAGTTGCCGATAGTCTAGGAGATGTATCACTAAGCACTTTGAGCAACCAGATCATCATCATAACCTCATCCCTTTTAATAGTATTGGCTTTCCTATGGACTCAATGTGATCTTGGATCACTAAACCAAAATGGAGTCTTGAGCTTTTGCCAATGCTTGCCTTAGCATTTTGAGGGTCCACCTCTTGGTCCTTGCCATACCCATATCACTGAACTTTCTGAAATGATTCTCAAGTAACTATTAGTTCAATGATATATATGTTGTTATTAATTACCAAAACCACCCGGGGATTAGTTGCACTTTCAGGACTGCCGAGAGGAAAACGCAATTTCAATTTTCTGCAATAATTGCACGGACGAGGGAATCTTGAACGCCGTCAGTCGCCGTGAAATTACACGCTTCACCGACCTGGCGTCCATAGTACAAAAGTACTGTGCGATGGAGAGTTTCCGGAAAACCGAAACTAAGTTTTGGGACAATCCGGCCCCGAATACAACCCTAGTCCGTAGCAAAAGGGTGCATCACACTCAGGCACCAGGTACCAAAACCAAAAAGCAAAAACCCCATAAAGGGCACGGAACCGTACTGGAGGGATGGCTCAACGGACCCTGTAAAATTCACAGTACAGAAGGCGCCACCCCAACACATAGCCTTCGAGCATATTGGATATTGCGGCAGGAGGCCAAAAGTGGCGAGGAGCTTCTAGCCCCGGAAAACCACTCCAACAGTACCAGTACGGTGTCAACAGTCTTCGAGACTTTCGCATCAAATAATATGCGAAAACGAACAATCCGCAGCCTCGCCAAGTCTACCAAGTAGCAACAACAAATCCATGGAGCGACACGCCATCACCTTCAACGCCAGCGACGAACCTAAATTTGAACAGCCCGAGCACCAAATGCATTGGTCCTTAGTCCAATAGTGGGCGGCTTCGTCTTACCAAGGTACTCATGGATGGCGGCAGCGACTAAACCTCATCTACGAGGAAACTCTTCAAAAATGGAAATAGATGGAGCCGCATTGAGCGAAGCAGCACAACCTTTAGAGGAATAATCCCTAGCCGGGAAGCGCGCTGCACAGGAAAAATCACACTTGATGTGGTGTTCGGCTCACCGGACAATTACAGGTCCGAAGAGGTCATGTTCCAAGTGGCCCCGTTCAGCAGAGGATATCACGCTATATTAGGATGAGAGGCATTCACAATTTTTCAAGCCATACCCCATTACGGGTACATGAAGCTTAAGATGCCTGGGCCCGGTGGAATAATCACTCTCGCTAGTGATCCGGACATAGCACTCCGCGCCGAAAACAAGACAGCCGCATTAGCCCTGGAGGCACTATCCGAAGCCCTAGCGGCAGAAGAACTCATTGCGCTGCGCTCTACAGTGAATAGGGACGATGTGATACTCGATAAGAGATCCAAGTCCACCTCTTTTAAACCAGCGGACGAAATAGTCAAATTCCAGGTCCATCCAACGGACCCAACAAAGACGGCCTCCATCGGGGCACAGTTGAACCCTGATGTAGATGCCGCACTGCGAGAATTCCTTAGGGAAAATTGGGACATCTTCGCCTGGCACCCTTCAGATATGCCAGGAATCCCACGTAGATTGGCAGAACACAGCCTAAACATCCTAAAAGGATTCAAGCCACCAAACAGGCTCTTGGCGATTTTCCGAACCCAAAAGACAGCAATGGGAGAAGAGCTAGCCAAACTCTCGGAAGCCGATTCATCGAGACATCAAACATCCGGATGGCTAGCAAACCCGTAATGGTACCAAATAAGGACAAATCTGGCGCCTATGTGTCGATTTTAAAGACCTCAACAAGGCCTGCCCAAAGGATCCTTCCCCCCCGCATCGACCAAATAATCGATGCTCTTGCGAACACGATTCATTGTGCTTCCTTGACGCATACTCCGGCTACCATCAAATCATGATGGCGGAAGCGGACCAAGCCGCAACGGCATTCATTACTCCATATGGACCATTCTGCTTCAACACGATGCCCTTCGGACTCAAAAACGCCGGCACAACATATCAGCGCATGATTTAGACATGTCTGGCTACCCAGATCGGCAAAACAGTAGAGGCATATGTAGACGACGTAGTCGTCAAAACCAAACACGTCGAGACTCTGGTAGATGATTTGAGGCTCACATTTGACAACCTCCGGGCGTATGACATTAAGCTGAATCCGGAAAAATGCATTTTCGGTGTACCAACCGGAAAGCTCCTGGGCTTCATTGTATCCGGTAGAGGAATTGAAGCAAACCCAGCCAAGATCCGAGCTCACACAGCCGGATATTCCAAAAGACCTCAAACAAATACAAAATTGATCGGATGCGTGGCGGCTCTAAGCCGCTTTATCTCCGTTTGGGAGAAAAGGCATTGCCCTCTACCGCCTCCTCGGCGTCATCAACACTTCGAGTGGACGGATGCTGCCACTTGGGACTCGAAGAAATAAAAGCCATATTGGCAACAAATCCGGTCTGGCTGCGCCTAACTTTTAGCGAACCAATGCTATTATACATCGCGCGACACATCAAGTTGTAAGCGTGGTACTTTCGTCGTCGAGCGAGAAATGAAGGGCACAAATTCCCTCTTCAAAACCGATTGTACTACGTATCCACCGCCTTAACTCCTGCAAGTCCGTTACCGCACTATCAAAAGATAGCGTGTCACGTGTTCATGGCATCCCGGAAGCTCCGACACTACTTTCAAGAGTGTTCGATAACAGTGGCATCCGAAGTGCCCCTCAACGACATTATAAACAACCGCGACGTGACGGGCAGGATTGCAAAATGGGCCATCGAGCTCTTACCATTCGATATAACCTATAAACCTCGTTGAGCTATAAAGTCGCAAGTCTTGGCTGACTTTGTCGCTGAATGGACCGAAGCCGAACTCCCTAAAGAGTACGGCGCATACTCCAATTGGATTATGCATTTCGACGGCTCCAAAATGTTGGCCGGCTTGGGGGCTGGCGTCGTTTTGACGTCCCCAACCGGGGACACAGTCCAATACATACTTCAGATAATGTACACGGACTCCAACAATGCAGCCGAATACGAGGCCCTACTACATGGCCTCCGGATGGCAATCTCCATGGGCATTCAACGCCTAGAGGTGCGCGGGGATTCAAACCTTGCAATATCCCAAGTAAATGGGGACTTTGACGCCAAGGATCCGAAAATGGCAGCCTATCGTAACGCTGTCCTAAAAATGTCAGCTCAGTTCGAAGGACTCGAATTCCACCACGTAGCACGAGATAATAACCAAGCAGCCGACGTATTAGCACGATCGGTAGCGAAACGCGATCTTTGTCCTCAAACATCTTCTGGAACGGCTCTTTAAGCCATCCGTACTATGGGAAGAAGAGTCCGGAAATAACAACCCGGAAACAGCCGCACCACCGAACACAGAACAATCTGACATAATCGGCGACTCAGCCGATGAAACAACACCTTCCGCCCACGAAATAATGGCAGTCATCGCCCCGTGGACAGAGCCATTCCTAGCCTACTTACTTAGGCAGGAACTTCCCGAAGACCAAAATGAGGCCCGCTGCATAGTCCGGCGCTCTAAAGCCTACAAGGTCCACGAGGGAGAACTCTATAAGAAAAGCACAACCGGAGTCCTTCAAAGGTGTATCTCCGAAGAGGACGGGCGAAACCTTCTGGCTGAAATTCATGCCGGACTAGGCGGACACCACGCCGCAGCTCGGGCCCTTGTAGGCAAGGCATTCCGTCAGATTTTATTGGCCGACGGCCCGGCGGATGCTCAAGACTTAGTCCAAAGATCGTCGGTTGTCGACTCTTTGCTAATCGAGCCATATGCCACCCACCGCCCTCAAAACTATACCCATTACACGGCCGTTCATGATGCAGGGGCTTGACATGGTTGGACCCCTTAAAGGGGAACCCACAAGCAAAAGTACCTATTGGTCATGGTGGACAAATTCACCAAATGGATAGAGGCCAAGCCGGTTAAAACGGCGATGCGGACCAGTGATAGACTTCATATCCGGGTAGTACACCATTATGGCGTCCGCATAGCATCATTACCGATAACGGCACGAACTTCACGGCCGACGAGGTTAAATTATGGTGCAAAAATATGGGCATTAAGCTCGATTACGCTTCAGTCTATCATCCTCAAACCAACAGTCAAGTGGAACGAGCAAATGGTCTAATAATGAGCGGCATCAAACCCAGACTAGTGCGGTCCCTTACAGAATCTAACACGCACTGGGTAGAGGAGCTTGACTCCGTACTCTGGGGGTTGCGGACAACGCCCAACCGTACTACCGGATTCACACCATTTTTTATGGTATACGACGCAGAGGCAGTTTTGCCCTGCGACATCATTCATGACTCACCTCGAGTGCGCATGTACGAAGAAAGAGAAGCCGAGCTGGATCGACAGGATAGCTTGGACGCATTGGAGGAAGAATGCGACGTCGCAAAGGCTCGTTCCGCATTCTATCAGTAGCAGGCTCGAAGATATCAAAGAAGAGAAGTACGGGCTAAAACCTACAATGTTGGCGAACTAGTTCTACGCCTGCCGGACAAGAAAAAGGACAAGCTCAAGCCCAAATGGGAAGGCCCTTTCATTATTGACCAAGTCCTCACCGGCGGGGCGTACCGCCTGCGAAATGCATCGGACAACCGACTCGAGCCGAACCCATGGAACGCAGCCCGTCTCCGAAGATTCTACACCTAGCGCCGGACTAAGAGTTCGTCTCCTTCCTCCGTCCAAATTTTTACACTTCAGCTGTCTTTCGTTTCTCTCTTCTCTCTCAGCTTTTTCATAAAAGCCCTTAAAGGCCTACTTGCGCATTGTTCGCACAAACTTGAAGTGCTATCCGCACTCATTATACCTGGGGGCTTCTTTACCAGAAGCTTACTTATACGGGCTTCATGCCCAGCACATGTGTCAAACTTCCACATGTACCTTTTATTCACCATTATATGCATCGATATGACTTAAGTTTTGGCCTAGCTGGGTTGCTCGGCTCTGTGCTTACCCCTCGTTCCCGATTGTTCGGCTAGGAGGTAAAGGAGCACCTCTGCGATTATTCTTGCCGGGTCACCGGATGTGTACCTCGACCGGTGAAGCCGAAAGCTAAGCGTTCTTAAGGGAATATTCGGTCGGTGACTTGAAAGATGATTTTTTACCTATTTATTTATCCGCCCCTAGATGTTTTCCTGCTCTTTTCGCAGACCGGACATACACTTTAGGGCATGCCTCCCAGGGAAAGGAACCCTTAACGGAACTATTCTCCCTGGAAGATGTTTCTTACTAACCATGTAATATAACATAACTAGTTGGGCACTTATGCGCTAAAGCACTAATGACCCCTACGCCTGGTCTCCATGCATGCCCCGGTTGTTTCTTAACCGAGAAGGTATTCGAACACACTCCGGACTCTAGGGTCCCGAGGTTGAAGCGAAAAGGTCGGCAAAGACAAACGATCTACAATCCGGCTAGAAGGCATTTTACATGTCATTTTAAATACATTGTCAAATCGACTGACTGTACTCCTCCTCAATCCCGTCTAACAGGCTGTCTAATTTACAGTCCCATTGGGAATATTTAGCGGCCAACTCTACTTGGCCGTATACTAAGCTCACAGGGATCTCTTTCCCATCGGGCCCCACAGGTCCGACCTCGGCCATGTGGTTGGGATCCGCCTTCTTGTAACGCGTCTTCACCATGGCCCAGGCTTCCCTGGCACCTTGGCGGCAGGTTGATACCTTCCATAAACGGAAGCGCTGCCGCGCTCCCTGAGGCTTCTCCGCAAGCTCTCCAAGGCCCTCGGGTAGGGAGAAGGACGGCCATAAGGCCTGGACGACGCCACTCATCGCCTGCCGAACTCGTTCGAGCAGTTGCACCAGCTTGGGAAGTTGATCACCCATTGATACGGGCATCTCCTCCGCAGGGCGACCTGTGAGCACACCTCTGAGCATATTTTTGTCAATTGACTTCCTCGCCAACTCTTCTTTTCAAAAGAGTTCGCTCAAGCACTACTATAGATGCTTGTGGCGGCCGCTGATTCTCCTTCACGGAGCAGACAGCTCGGCCCAACACCTTTCAACTCTTCTCCAAGTTGGGTGTGGGCATCCCGAGTTTGTTCCTTTCTGCTGCACCTTCGGCACCCTCTCGCCGGCTTCATTGGCGCAGATGTTGTTGCTTGTCCGGCCCATCCGCAACATCCGCAATATCATTGTCGACTTACACGCACGCCACCTTGCACCGATTATCTTTTGAAATAATGTGTTACCAGGAGGGGTCTCTGTGTTTCCTCTGCGGCGTGAAGTCTGGCCTCAAGTTGGGCCTTGCACTCTTGTAGCTCCTGGGACAATTGGGTATTCTTCTTTGTAAGATCCTTCATATCAAATGATCCTTAAATCAGTTACTCTAACTACTTTAAGTCTCGGGGGCTACTGGCATATACAACTATTAAAATCTCTTACCCGTATGTCTTTTACATACTGCTCCGTGGCTCTGGTCAAACCATCTTGAGCATCACGGAGGTGCGCGTCTCCCGCGTTAAAGGCACTCAACGCCTCAGGGGAGAAGCACGCGTCACGAAAAACTGACCGGCGGCGCCTATGGTTCATGGCGCTCTCCACCTCAGACCTAGTGGCGGACAGTATGTCGGCATCCTCCGTTGGAGGAGTATCTGGCTCGTGCCTTGCGCTCGCCTCCCCCTCCAGACCAGGTGTTGGAGCCTGGCTGGCAGAGGCTTGGTTGGCAACCTCTACGCCCACAGTCCGGCGGGCACTCTTTCTCCTGCAAAAGTCATGAGCATTCAAACACTTCCTAGGAACTTTGTCCTAAATAACAACTGCGAGCTATACCGTTGCAGCGACGTTTCGATCCGCGCCGCCTCCTCTTCCGCTTTCTTTGGGCGGATGACCCTTGTTGGCGGTATGCCGTGGGCTCGGCCTCCTGCCTTGAAGGCACCTCCTGTGAGACACCATTGTATACGGTGGTCAGAAATGCGCAAGGACGAAATAATGGTGTCAGGACTTCGGTCACAATCACCTGGGGAGCCGGTGATAGGCCAGGGTAGTCAGCCGTAATGGCGACTAGAGCATTGTCCATGCTGAGTTGATGGAACACCCCATCGATTAGCTCCACCTTTATGTCCGGATCCTCTTCAGAGGCCGGATCAAGGGATCTTTCCGGATCCTCGGGTTGTGGCGCCGGACTATGTATGCCCTCCACATCCCGACGCAGCTCCTGCGTCGAAATCGTAAAGTAAGGTACTTAACTTTGAAAGCATGGGTCGGATAAAACAAAGTGTCCGCTTACCCAGCACCGAGGGTTATTCATGGAGAACCCGTTCAATGGGCTCGTCTGGAGAAAGTCCTCCTTCTCCCCCTTGTACAGGCCAGATAGAATCTTCACCAGATCTTCGGTCGATCCCGGCCCTTTGCGGCCATGACGAGCGGCGTCATTCTCCCCGTTGAAATCCCACATGGGGTGGCCCCTGTATTGCAGCGGCTGCACCCCCCGCATAATGCACGTGGCCATGACTCCAATCATGGTCAATCCGGAATGGGCCAGTAACCTTATCCGGCCCATCAAATAATGGACGCTCTTGTCTTCCTCCAGCTGGGGGCTCCGCGGACGCCAACTCAGGCGTTTCTTCAGAGGAGCATTGCTGAACTCCGGGGGGCCGATCCGAACAGGGTCCGGCAGTGGGCGTCTTCTACATAAAACCATTACAAGGCCGGTCTTGGACGCCTTCTTTGGGGTTCTGATGGATATCCGGTCCGGTGATCGCCATATTTCGCACCACCCACTTGGTATATGGACCCCTCGTGAGAGCGGGTATGAGGCGAATAACCTCTTCCACAAATGAAATGGGGCTCGATACCTAGGAATAGCTTCATAAAGAGCTCTGAAGCCCGCAATATGCGTAATCGAGGCGGGCGTGAGGTGATGGAGCTGGAGTCCGTAGAACTCGAAGCCCGGGGAGGAACGGATGTACAGAAATCAAGCCCCTTATCGGTAGGGGATGAAGCATACCCGCTCCCCTTTGTTCGGACTTGGGGTGGCCTCCGCTTGCTTCCCACCTTTGTAGGTGGACAGCCCGGCTCGAACCGGAACCATAAAGGCCGGAGGAAGATATCCCTCCGCTTGGAGCGTCACTAGCTCATTGTGCGGGACAGAACATCTCCTCCAATCTCCTGGCAGAGGGCTGGGAGCGCGAGAGGAGGAGACGCGTCGACGGTCCATGATGGAATGGATTTTTGGTCAGAAGCGCTCCGATGAGTACTCGCGGGAGGGAGATGGTGTGATTTGGATCTGGATTCTTGCCTCTCTTATAGGCAGATTATTTGCGCAGCTAGGGGGTAAAACATAAAAGATACCCTGGCTTTTCGCATTTGTGCGACGCGTGGAAGAAGGCCATTATTGGGCGTGGAAGCCAAGAAGCGTAACATTGGTAAGGGAGCCGGACACTCGCTCAGCGGTACATGGAATTTGAAGGAGAACCCGCCTTGCAACGCCAAGAAAATATATCTTATTGGACTCGTCGTCGTTGAAGCTTTGGTTCGGGGCTACTTGAGGAGTCTGGACTAGGGGTGTCCGGATAGCGACTATTATCGTCGGCCGGACTCCAAGACTATGAAGATACAAGATTGAAGACTTCGTCCCGTGTCCGGATGGGACTTTCCTTGGCGTGGAAGGCAAGCTTGGCGATACGGATATGTAGATCTCCTACCATTGTAACCGACTCTGTGTAACCCTAGCCCTCTTCGGTGTCTATATAAATCGGAGGGTTTTAGTCCATAGGACGAACAACGATTACAACAATCATACCATAGGCTAGCTTCTGGGGTTTAGCCTCCTTGATCTCGTGGTAGATCCACTCTTGTACTACCCATATCATCAATATCAATCAAGCAGGAGTAGGATTTTACCTCCATCGAGAGGGCCCGAACCTGGGTAAAAACATCGTGTCCCTTGCCTCCTGTTACCATCCACCTAGACGCACAGTTCGGGACCCCCAACCCGAGATCCGCCGGTTTTGACACCGACACCTGCCAAATCCCACTTGCACGTCTCTGCGGTGGTGATGATGGCATTTTACTGTGGCACCGATTTGTATAGTCAAGCTGCACTTATCAACTGCTTATCCCACTTGCACTTGTCAGCATCGGTGTTGATGGAGGTCTGAACTCCTCTACTGTCGTACTCGAACTGGTGATTGAAGTGTAATTGAACATACCAAATACCAGTGAGACTATGTGTGGTGCTAATGTTTTTTTAAAAACAATTTTCATATTTTTTAAAGGATTGTTTATATCAAGATAATCTGTGAGTATTTTTACAGATAAATTAGATTTTCACCAGTACAGGATGTATTATATTCGCATTTTGCTTGAAGTAATTATTTTCATGTACTGATGGTGTTTCTGAATTGGGACTGGCAGGAGCAGGCATAGCTTTGTTTTTTCAAAACGATTTTTTTAGTCGTTCACTGGTGTGTTTGTTTTACTATGCCTTTTGTACTGCGGACTGAGATTTATCAGTACTGACGTACTACAAGAGTTTAAATTTTTCCTTGGCATTTTTTTTTGCTGAGTTACTGGTTGACAATAGTGTTTTGCGTCAGATATATCCAGATAAGTTTTTTCAAATTTATTTGTGACTGCATTCAAAAGGATTATCAAATGGTTTAAATAATAATGTCATTTGCTTGGTGAGCACAAATCAGAAATTATATCAGTACTGATGTGTACTCAGCCTTGTACTGACGTCTCAGAGTTATCAGTACTGATGTAATACAAGAGTTTAAATTTTTCATTGGCATATTATTTTTTCCTGAGTTACTGGTTCACAGTATCGTTTTTTGTTGGATATATCCAGATAAGTTTTTTCAAACGTATTTCGTGACTGCTCCAGCGGGCACAAATCAGAAACTAAAAAATAACTTTAGTTCTGATCGAGAGTAATCGACGTTAAAGCTAAATAAGTTTTGGCAACGACAGTGTTTGTGAAATGCTTCCTCATTGTGTGCTGATGCAACTGAGACTACAAGGTTATTTTTTAGTTAACGCAACAGGATAACCACTATGTATTGTTCAGTCTTGAGCTTCTCCTAACTGTCCCCGAATGTTGTGCCTTGCCGGCGCTCTTTCCAGGTTGAGCCTTGGCAGCTTCATCGTCAGTTTCAGTTTCCTCGCCCCCGACACTGTCATCTTCATTGTCTTCGTCTGATTGGCCATCATTCTCATCAAACTCTTCTTCTTCATCATCTTCATTTGATTGCTTGGAACTCTGTACCTTGCCCTGTTTATGTTCAGCTCCACTGACCTCCTTACCCACTTTGCACGTGCGGGCATTATGTCCATCAGTTCCGCCACACTTGCGGCAAGTGTAGCTGTTACGTGCGTTGTCCCCATTGGTAGAAAGCTGGGTGGCTCCAATCTGCTTGTTCTTGTTGATAGTGGCATCTGTGCGGAGTGGGCATGTGCGGTAGTTATGGTTGCTCATGACGTTGCAGAAACCGCATGCCCTTAGCCCGAGTGGTTTGCCGTCCGGGCCAAATTCCACGCGCTTGATAGGGCGTGGTGGCTTTTTGGCTGTTGCTTGCGTCTTGCTCTTCCTCCCCTTTGTGTTTGAGAATATTGGGGGTTTAATCACCCTTTCCTGCTGCTGCTGGTAGGATGTGCTATTGTAATGTCATTCGCCTACAACACCATCAAGCTCATGATCTCGCATGTGAGTTTGTCGGCGCTCTTGAGTGTGCACATGGGCAAGCTCCGGTTGCTGCTGCTCCTCTTCCTCGTTCTCAAACGGGTCAATAGATCCCAGATGGTTCATCTCGGATAACATTGTAGCAATATCCTGCTCAATGGCTTCATTGTCCGCGACACCTCCATTTTCAGCAGAATGCATGGCGTCGAGTTCTTGTTCAAGTTTGTCCATGACGACCCGCGACCTTGCCATTTGCTCTTGGCTTCTCAAGCTTTTTCTGTGCACCCTCATGTTCAGCGTCAGCAGTGAGCTTTCAATGCAGTATTGGGATGCCTTGTTTGACGCTACTGTCCTCAAGTCATTTCTGTCAAATGTTGGCTGGATGTTCGGGCGTTTGGTGTATCTCCTGAGTATGTATTTCTCTGGAACGCTGGCAGCCTTAATTGTCTGCATCATGCATAGGACATGCACGCTGAAAAGACCTGTATTTGTTTTTGGAAGAGGTGCATGTTTTTTGTCATTTCATTCGAACAAAAACTTTGCAAAAAAGTAGTACAGTATGTAACATCTTTTTTGTACTCCTCACCTGTGTGGTCCCATAGCCTGCACTCGCACTCATATGTTTATCCCACGGGGTCTGCCACCACCTGGAACGCGTGATGAGCCCACACAGACAGTTTTTGCGGGTGGTTGTAGCGCACTAGGTACTTTGTGGGCTCTTCCGTCTCTGTCGCCGTGAAGAGTGTGCTCAGTTTCAGCCTATCTCTGATCTCGCTGTACACAACTCGTGTATACATCTTTGCCATCTGGGTGTCAAGCCCATAGTAGGTCAGCGTGTTTTGTTCCTTCTGCAGATGCAAGAATGATGACCAAATTGTTAGTTTTCTTGCAGGAAAAACTTCTAATAAAGTTTTTACTTTAGTAATAAGCATGTTATTTTTGGTCTTACGACAAGTGATAGAGCTATACCCGGTTACCCATTGTCTCCTGGTTCTCTGTCTGCCTCCTGGTTTTGACGCAGGAGTTCACCTGGCTGACTAACCGGTGTAGGTTATGTCTCTCATTTACGTAGTTCTTCTTGAGCACATAGTTCATGCTCTCACTTTGCTGTCTGGATGTCATTTTGGCGCAGAAAATTTCTTTGAAGTAGGCTGATACCCATTTCTCACGCTCGTTCCACATGCCCACCATTGTGGCATCATCGTGGAGGTTGTACTTATCCATGAGTCTTTTCGGGCATCCTCAAACTCGGTTGGCATGAGGGCCAGTTGAGAATTGATGTGAATTCATCTTTAAAGTCCTCGTCAGAAATACAGTGCAAGGTGTTCCCTGTACTTCTTCATAATATGCCAGCGGCATAGCTTATGTATTGTGTTCTTGAAAACATCTGCGATCGCCAAAGCCATTGTCGGGCACTGGTCTGGTAATGAGAAAATAGACTATGAGTGGTCAGCAGATGGTTGTGCATATATACCAATAGAACTGACACAACATTTTTTTTTGTTACTTTACTTTTCTTTTTTGGAAGGGGGTGGTGGTTGGGGGTGGTTTTAGTGGTTGTACCTGTGAGGATGCATGTAGGAGCCTTCCTTCTCATGCACCTTAAAAATGTCTTGAACAGCCACTTGAATGAATCCGCATCCTCATCTCTTATCAGGGCAAAACCAAAGAATGTAGTCTGTAAGTTGTTGTTAGCCGACAAACACCCCAAGTGGCATATGGTACTTGTTGGTCTTATATGTTGTGTCAAACATTACGTAGTCCCCGAAGTCCTGATACGCCCCTCGGCAGCTTGCGTTCGCCCAGAATATGTTCTTAACTCTGTCGGACTCATCGAGTTGCATGTCACGTAAAAATTCTGTTTATAGCTTTCATCTCCTAAAGAAGTTGATGAGTCTTTAGGACATCGTCCACATCATCAATCCTTGAATTCTTTGCTTTCCTGCATATCAAAAGTTCATTGAAAATGCATGTTGAATCAAGGCGTCAGTCATGCGTTGCGTGATATGTTTGTCTTGACAGAGGAAAAAAAAACGGAGGCGGTTTATGGGAGGAGAACAAGTTTGTACTTACAGGTTAATCAGTCTTTGGCATTCATTTCGAGGAAGTAGCTACCGGGTCATCACCTTGATATGCTCATGATTTGCGCGTGTTCAACGCTTTTGAACTGGGGTACTTGACGTACTCCAAGATTGTTTTGTCAAAGTTTTTGTGGGAGTGCAAGAAGACAAGCATTTCTGCGGTGAGTCAGAGCTTTGTGGTTGTGTTCCCAGACTATCTCTTTTACGACAAATGTTCCTTCCTTTTCCTTTTTCAGCCTCATTTTAGCCTCGCAGTTAGTTCTGGCTATCGTCTTGTTATGCTGTCTATTTGCTTCAGGCACCTTTGATTCATAAACTCCATGGCACGTGCAATAAAGGTAGGCTCGGTCTTACACTTGGGGCCTTCCCTAACAAAGAAAACCAGCGTGCTTTGCATATCGTTGTAGAAGTTCTTAGTTTCTTGAAAGTTTCAAACCTCATCTCTAGCCTTGGCGTAACATAAGCTTCAATGTCGGTGGCTGCACACAACATGACCAAACAAAAATGTTAGATGGGGTGGTCACAGCACCATGGTATGGACTGTGCTGTATTTTTTTCTATATGGATATTTACATGTGTATAGCTCTGCGCTGCCTCTGGTGTTTGTTGTTCTCCCTGGTTTATGGGCGCCGGTGGTGTCACCCTTGGCACATGCAGCAATGCATCTCTTGGAGGGAGCAACGTTGACGAAGATCTCTGTCTCTCGTTGTACGGCTGTCTCCCCTCAGATTCATTGTGAGGTTGCTCCTGTCTATATGGCTCATATCTTGTACCTTTGAACCTGCTAGATTGGCCAAAATTTCTGTCTTTTTGCCCTGGTCTTCCCGTCGCAACTACTTTTGCAGCACGGATGATTGATGTTGACGGAGCGACTGGTGGAAGCCTTGTTGCAACCCATCCACGGCCTCCTGTCCTTGGCTTTTTTCATGCGCTGGGGAAGGAAAACATTTGTTGTTGGTGATATTGTTGGCCTTGTTGCAACCCAGCAGCGGCAAAGCTTGCATTCCCAGATATTGGTGTTTGCTGTATAGAAAAACCTGTTCGTGCTTCTGATGTTTGCGGTGTATCTTCAAATCTGCCTGTACTGTTGAAATATCCAGGCGGTATTTCTGGTGTTACCAATAGCTCGCATAGCACTGGACACCCGTGGCTGGACCTTGTTGATCATCTCTGGCAAAACGGTTACTGCGGGATGAAGTAAACAGCTCCTGAAAAAAAAACATAGTTATTTAGTCCATCTCCTTCCTTCACCTCCGTCCCATCCTCCTTCCTCAACATCTTAATCCTATTGGCCTTCCTCCTCGCCGAAGCCACCGCCAAGAAGTAGCGAGTGCTTTTATTCCCATCCCGTAGCCAGGCAACGTGAGTTTTTTGCTTTGCCTTTATGTTCTTTTTCTCCGCTAGCTCCTCAACTAAACATCTCAGCCGAGCTTCCTCCCTGATCTTCTCCTCTGAAACCGGAGCCCGCATACACGATTCCATGTTCCTTTGTGCCTTCTTCAAACGGCTCTCCAACTCCCCGGCTACCTCCTTACCCCACCTTGTCATTCTCCCAGACACACTTTGCAGTGCTGCAGAAACGTCACCCCTGCCCTCCATGCAACCCGCTTCCCATGCCTTCTGAACCTCCTCGCTGCATCCCTCCTCCTTCAACCACCACGCCTCGAACCGGAAACCGCGGTCGCCTCCAGGCCCCCGTCTGCTTTCCCCGTGTGTGCTTACAATGACAGGCCTATGATCCGAGTGTCTTGGGGCACCGTTCAGCACCGAAAACTCTGGGAACCATTCACACCAAGTGTTGTTAGTTGTCGCTCTATCCAGCCATTCACAAATGTAAGTATCTATCTCCTTGCTATGGTTTCTCCAAGTGAACCTATCCCCTTCATAGCCAATGTCACAGAGGTTGCAAGCTTCCAGAGCTTCCCGAAAATTATCCATGTGACGTTGTGGCCGTTCTGCTCCACCAATCTTCCCTTCCGCAATCAAGATTTCATTGAAGTCCCCTAGACACAACCAGGGCCTCCCCGCTTGATGATGTTGGCCCAACAGCTTCATCACTCTCCAAGTTTCAATCTTCCTTTCCCCAACCGACTCCCCATACACCCCAGTGAGGCGCCAAATTCTGCCGTCCTCCTCCCTAACATCCACGTCAATATGCCTCCGTCCATACGATCTCAAAGAAACATCCAACCCTCTTCTCCAAAAGAGGGCCACACCTCTACTCCTCCCCTCTGAGTCCCAAGCTGTCATATTAGTGAAGGAAATATGCCCTAGAGGCAATAATAAAGTTATTATTTATTTCCTTATTTCGATAAATGTCTATTATTCATGCTAGAATTGTATTAACCGGAAACATAATACATGTGTGAATATATAGACAAACAGAGTGTCACTAGTATGCCTCTACTTGACTAGCTTGTTAATCAAAGATGGTTATGTTTCCTAACCATGAACAAAGAGTTGTTATTTGATTAACGGGATCACATCATTAGTTGAATGATCGATTGACATGACCCATTCCGTTAGCTTAGCACCCGATCGTTTAGTATGTTGCTATTGCTTTCTTCATGACTTATACATGTTCCTATGACTATGAGATTATGCAACTCCGTTTGCGGAGGAACACTTTGGGTACTACCAAACGTCACAACGAATCGGGTGATTATAAAGGAGTACTACAGGTGTCTCTAAAGGTAGATGTTGGGTTGGCGTATTTCGAGATTAGGATTTGTCACTCCGATTGTTGGAGAGGTATCTCTGGGCCCTCTCGGTAGTGCACATCACTGAAGCCTTGCAAGCATTACAACTAATGAGTTAGCTGTGAGATGATGTATTACGGAACGAGTAAAGAGACTTGCCGGTAACGAGATTGAACTAGGTATTGGATACCGACGATCGAATCTCGGGCAAGTAACATACCGATGACAAAGGGAACAACGTATGTTGTTATGCGGTCTGACCGATAAAGATCTTTGTAGAATATGTACGAGCCAATATGGGCATCCAGGTCCCGCTATTGGTTATTGATCGGAGACGTGTCTCGGTCATGTCTACATTGTTCTCGAACCGTAGGGTCCGCACGCTTAAGGTTTCGATGACAGTTATTATGAGTTTATGTATTTTGATGTACCGGAGAAGTTCGGAGTCCCGGATGTGATCACGGACATGACGAGGAGTCTCGAAATGGTCGAGACATAAAGATTGATATATTGGAAGCCTATATTTGGAGTTCGAATGGTTCGGGTGAAAACAGAATTTACCGAGTACCGGAGGTTACCGAACCCTCGGGAGGTAAATGGGCCTTAGTGGGCCTCGAGGGAGAAGAGGAGGGCGGCCAGGTGGTCACAAGACCCCCCCCCCAGTCCGAATAGGACAAGGAGGCGGCGCCCTTTCCTCTTCCCCTCCCCAATCCTATTCCAACTAGGAAGGGGAGTCCTACTCGGTGGGAGAGTAGGACTCCTCCGCGCGCCCCTCTAGGCCGGCCGCACCTCCCCCTCCCTCCTTTATATACGGGGCAGGGGGCACCCTAGAACACACAAGTTTGATCTACGGATCGTTCCTTAGCCGTGTCGCGGTGCCCCTCCACCATATTCCACCTCGGTCATACCGTCATGAAGCTTAGGCGAAGCCTGCTACCGATGAAACATCAAGATCGTCCACCACGCCGTCGTCTTGTGGAACTCTCCTCGACACTCGGCTGGATCGAGTCTGAGGGCGTCATCGAGCTGTCGTGTGTCAAGAACTCGGGCGCCGGAGTAACGGCGCCGGATCGGTCGGATCGCGAGGAGAACGTCGACTACTTCCTCTACGTTGTGATCGCTTCGCCGGGTCTCGAGGGTGCGTGGACAACACTCTCCCCTCTCGTTGTTGTTCATCACCATGATCTTGCGTGTGCGTAGGAAATTTTTTGAAATTACTACGTTCCTCAACAGTGGTATCCGAGCCTAGGTTTTTATGGTTTGATGTTTTGCACGAGTAGAACACAAGTGAGTTGTGGGCGATACAAGTCATACTACCTACCAAAGATGTCATACTTTGGTTCAGCGGTATTGTGAGATGGAGCGGCCCGACCGACATTACGCCAGACGCTTACGCGAGACTGGTTTCACCGCCACGAGCACTCGTTGCTTAAAGGTGACCGGTGGGTGTCTGTCTCTCTCACTTTAGTTGAACCGAGTGTGGCTCGCCGGTCCTTGAGAAGGTTAAACGGAGTCTATTTGACGAAATATCGTTGTGGTTTTGATGCGTAGGTGAGATTGGTTCTTGCTTAAGCCCGTAGCAGCCACGTAAAATTTGCAACAACAAAGTAGAGGACGTCTAACTTGTTTTTGCAGGCATGTTGTGATGTGATATGGTCAAGACGTGATGCTATATTTTATTGTATGAGATGATCATGTTTTGTAACCGGTTATCGGCAATGGCGAGAGCCATATGGTTGTCGCTTTATTGTATGAAATGCAATCGCTACAGTAATGCTTTACTTTATCACTAAGCGGTAGCGATAGTCGTAGAAGCATAAGATTGGCGAGGCGACAACGATGCTGCGATGGAGATCAAGGTGTCGCGCGGTGACGATGGTGATCATGGTGGTGCTGCGAGATGGGGATCATGAAGCACAAGATGATGATGACCATATCATATCACTTATATTGATTTGCATGTGATGTTTATCTTTTATGCATCTTATCTTGCTTTGATTGACGGTAGCATTATAAGATGATCTCTCACTAAATTATCAAGAAGTGTTCTCCCGAGTATGCATCGTTGCCAAAGTTCGTCGTGCCCGCACACCACGTGATGATCGGGTGTGATAAGCTCTCGTCCATCTACAACGGGTGCAAGACAGTTTTGCACACGCGAATACTCAAAGTTAAACTTGACGAGCCTAGCATATGCGGTATGGCCTCGGAACACGGAGACCGAAAGGTCGGCGTGAATCATATAGTAGATATGATCAACATAAGATGTTCACCATTGAAAACTACTCCATCTCACGTGATGATCGGTTATGGTTTAGTTGATTTGGATCGCGTGATCACTTAGATGACTAGAGAGATGTCTATCTAAGTGGGAGTTCTTAAGTAATATGATTAATTGAACTTAAATTTATCGTGAACTTAGTCTTGGTAGTATTTTGCAAATTATGTTGTAGATCAATAGCTCGCGTTGTTGCTTTCATATGTTTGTTTTTTGATATGTTCCTAGAGAAAATTGTGTTGAAAAATGTTAGTAGCAATGATGCGGATTCGATCCGTGATCGGAGGTTTATCCTCATTGCTGCACGTAAGAATTATGTCCTTAATGCACCGCTAGGTGACAGACCTATTGCAGGAGCGGATCTGACGTTATGAGCGTTTGGCTAGCTCGATATGATGACTACTTAGTTTTGTGCACCATGCTTTATGGCTTAGAATCGGGACTTCAAAGATGTTTTGAACATCATGGAACATATGAGATGTTCCAGGAATTGAAGTTAAATATTTCAAGCAAATACCGAGTTGAGAGATATGAAGTCTCCAACAAGTTCTATAGCTAAAAGATGGAGGAGAATCGCTCAACTAGTGAGCATGTACTCGATTATGCGGTACTACAATCGCTTGAATCAAGTGGGAGTTAATCTTCCGAGATAAGATAGTGATTGATGAATTCTCTAATCACCATCACCAAGTTAGTAGAACTTCGTGATGAACTATAGTATGCAAGGGATGATGAAAATGATTCCCGAGTTTTTCATGATGATGAAATTGATGAAGGTAGAAATCAAGAAAGAGCATCAAGTGTTGATGGTTGACAAGATCACTAGTTTCAAGAAAAGGGCAAGGGAAAGAAAGGGAACTTCAAGTAGATTGACAAGCAAGTTGTCACTCCCACGAAGAAACCCAAAGCTGAACCAAAGCTGGCCCGAATGCTTACACCGCAAAGAAATGGTCCTTTGGAAGCGGAACTGCCCTAAATATTTGGTGGATAGGAAGGATGGCAAAGTGAAAAAGGGTATATTTGATATACTGTGTTTGATGTGTGCTTTACTAGTGTTTACAGCAACCCCTCGGTATTTGGTAATTGGTTCGGTTGCTAAGAGTAGTAACTCAAAGCAGGAGTTGCGAATAAAATGTAAACTAGTTAAGGGTGAAGTGACGATGTGTGTTGAAAGTAGTTTCAAGATTGATATGATCATCATCGCACACTCCCTATACTTTCGGGATTAGTGTTGAACCTAAATAAATGTTATTTGGTGTTTACGTTGAGCATGAATATGATTTGATCGTGTTTATTGCAATACGGTTATTCATTTAAGTAAGAGAATAAACTGTTGTTCTGTTTACATGAATAAAACCTTATATGGTTACACACCCAATGAAAATGGTTCATTGGATCTTGATCGTAGTGATACACATATTCATAATATTGAAACCAAAAATACAAAGTTAATAATGATAGTGCAACTCATTTGTGGCACTGCCGTTTAGGTCATATTGGTGTAAAGCGCATGAAGAAACTCCATGCTGATGGGATTTTGGAATCACTTGATTATGAATCACTTGATGCTTGCGAACCGTGCCTTTTGGGCAAGATGACTAAAACTCCGTTCTCCGGAACAATGGAACAAGCTACTAACTTATTGGAAATAATACATACCGATGTATGCGATCCAATGAGTGTTGATGCTCGTGGCAAGTATCGTTATTTTCTGACCTTCACAAGAAGATTTGAGCAGATATGGGTATATCTACTTGATGAAACATAAGTCTGAAATAGTTGAAAGGTTCAAAGAATTTCAGAGTGAAGTGGAAAAATCATCGTAACAAGAAAATAGAGTTTCTGTGATCGATCATGGAGACGAATATTTGAGTTCTGAGTTTGGTCTTCAATTAAAACAATGTGGAATAGTTTCACAGCTCACGCCACCGAACACCACAATGTTATGGTGTGTCCAAACATCGTAACCGCACTTTATTGGATATAGTGCAATCTATGATGTTTCTTACAGATTTACCAATATCGTTTTGGGATCATGCATTAGAGACAATTGCATTCACGTTAAATAGGGCACCATCTAAATCCGTTGAGACGACACTATATGAACGTGGTTTAGCAAGAAACCAAAGTTGTCGTTTCTTAATGTTTGGGGCTGCGATGCTTATGTGAAAAAGTTTCATCTGATAAGCTCGAACCCAAATCGAGAAGTACGTCTTCATAGAATACCCAAAGGAAATTGTTGGGTACACCTTCTATCACAGATCCGAAGGCAAGATATTCGTTGCTTAAGATGGATCCTTTCTAGAGAAGGAGTTTCTCTCGAAAGAAGTGAGTGGGAGGAAAGTAGAACTTGATAAGGTAATTGTACCTTCTCCCTTATTGGAAAGTAGTTCATCACGTAAATCTGTTCTGTGACTACTACACCAATTAGTGAGGAAGCTAATGATGATGATCATGTAACTTCGGATCGATTACTACCGAATCTCGTAGGTAAACCAGTGAGATCCGCACTGAGTGGTACGGTAATCCTGTTCGGAAGTCATGTAACTAGACCATGATGAACTTACGAACTATGAGGAAGCGATGATGAGCCCAGATTCGCGAAATGGCTTGAGGCCATGAAATCGAGATGAGATCCATGTATGAGAACAAAGTATGGACTTTGGTGGAGTTGCCGATGATCGGCAAGCCATATTGTATAAATGGATCTTCAAGAGGAAGACGGACGTTGATAGTAGTGTTACTATCTACAAAGCTCGACTTGTGCATAAAAGGTTTTGACAAGTTCAAGGTGTTGACTACAATAAGATTTTCTCAAGCGTAGCGATGCTTAAGTCTGTCCAAATCATGTTAGCAATTGCCACAATTTATGAAATTTGGCAAATGGATGTAAAACTGCATTCTGAATGGGTTTACGGAGGAAGAGTTGTATGTGATGCAACGAGAAGGTTTTATCGATCCAAAGGAGCTAACAAAGTGTGCAAGCTCCAATGATCCATCTATCTGAGACTTGCGGTGGAAGCCCGTATTTACAAGAAAGTGAGTGGGAGCACTACAAAGATTTCGATAAGTATATGTGAATGACATATTGTTGATCGGAAATAATGTAGAATTATTCTCAAAGCATAAAGGAGTGTTTAAAAGGAGTTTTTCAAAGAAAGACCTCGGTGAAGCTGCTTGCATATTGAGCATTAAGATCTATAGAGATAGATTAAGACGCTTGATAAGTTTTTTCAATGAGTACATACCTTGACAAGATTTTGAAGTAGTTCAAAATGGAACAGTCAAAGAAAGAGTTCTTGCTGTGTTAAAGGTGTGAAATTGAGTAAGACTCAAAACCCGACCACGGCAGAAGATAGAAAGAGAATGAAAGTCATTCCTATGCCTTGGCCATAGGTTCTATAAAGTATGCCATGTTGTGTACCAGATCTATTGTATACCCTACAATCGAGTTTGGCAAGGAGTACAATAGTAATCTAGGAGTAGATCACTAGACAATGGTCAAAATTATCCTTAGTGGAATAAGGATATGTTTCTCGATTATGGAAGTGACAAAAGGTTAGTCGTAAGGGTTATGTCGATGCAAGTTTTGACACCGATCCGATGACTCTAAGTCTCGATCTAGATACATATTGAAAGTGGGAGCAATTAGCTAGAGTAGCTCGTGCAGAGCATTGTAGACATAGAATATTTGCAAAATACATACGGCTCTAAATGTGACAGATCCGCTGACTAAACTTCTCTCACGAGCAAAACATGATCATACCTTTGTACTCTTTGGGTGTTAATCACATAGCGATGTGAACTAGATTATTGACTCTAGTAAACCCTTTGCGTGTTGGTCACATGACGATGTGAACTATGGGTGTTAATCATATACGATATGATTATTGGTGTTCAATCACATGGCGATGTGAACTAGATTATTGACTCTAGTGCAAGTGGGAGATGAAGGAAATATGCCCTAGAGGCAATAATAAAGTTATTATTTATTTCCTTATTTCATGATAAATGTCTATTATTCATGCTAGAATTGTATTAACCGGAAACATAATACATGTGTGAATATATAGACAAACAGTGTCACTAGTATGCCTCTACTTGACTAGCTTGTTAATCAAAGATGGTTATGTTTCCTAACCATGAACAAAGAGTTGTTATTTGATTAACGGGATCACATCATTAGTTGAATGATCGATTGACATGACCCATTCCGTTAGCTTAGCACCCGATCGTTTAGTATGTTGCTATTGCTTTCTTCATGACTTATACATGTTCCTATGACTATGAGATTATGCAACTCCGTTTGCGGAGGAACACTTTGGGTACTACCAAACGTCACAACGAATCGGGTGATTATAAAGGAGTACTACAGTGTCTCTAAAGGTAGATGTTGGGTTGGCGTATTTGAGATTAGGATTTGTCACTCCGATTGTCGGAGAGGTATCTCTGGGCCCTCTCGGTAGTGCACATCATCAAGCCTTGCAAGCATTACAACTAATGAGTTAGCTGTGAGATGATGTATTACGGAACGAGTAAAGAGACTTGCCGTAACGAGATTGAACTAGGTATTGGATACCGACGATCGAATCTCGGCAAGTAACATACCGATGACAAAGGAACAACGTATGTTGTTATGCGGTCTGACCGATAAAGATCTTTGTAGAATATGTAGGAGCCAATATGGGCATCCAGGTCCCGCTATTGGTTATTGACCGGAGACGTGTCTCGGTCATGTCTACATTGTTCTCGAACCGTAGGGTCCGCACGCTTAAGGTTTCGATGGCGCTTATTATGAGTTTATGTATTTTGATGTACCGGAGAAGTTCGAGTCCGGATGTGATCACGGACATGACGAGGAGTCTCGAAATGGTCGAGACATAAAGATTGATATATTGGAAGCCTATATTTGGAGTTCGAATGGTTCCGGTGAAAACAGAATTCTGGAGTACCGGAGGTTACCGGAACCCCGGGAGGTAAATGGGCCTTAGTGGGCCTTGAGGGAGAAGAGGAGGGCCGGCCGGGGGTGGCGCCCCCCCCCCCAGTCCGAATAGGACAAGGAGGCGGCGCCCCTTTCCTCTTCCCTCCCCAATCCTATTCCAACTAGGAAGGGGAGTCCTACTCCTGGGAGTAGGACTCCTCCCAGCGCCTCTAGGCCGGCCGCACCCCCTCCTCCTTTATATACGGGGCAGGGGGCACCCTAGAACACACAAGTTTGATCTACGGATCGTTCCTTAGCCGTGTCGCGTGCCCCCTCCACCATATTCCACCTCGGTCATACTGTCGCTGAAGCTTAGGCGAAGCCTGCGCCGGTGAAACATCAAGATCGTCACCACGCCGTCGTCTTGACGGAACTCTCCCTCGACACTCGGCTGGATCGAGTACGAGGGACGCCATCGAGCTGTCGTGTGTCAAGAACTCGGGCGCCGAGTAACGGCGCCGGATCGGTCGGATCGCGAGGAGAACGTCGACTACTTCCTCTACGCCAGTGATCGCTTCGCTTGGTCTCACGAGGGCGTGGACAACACTCTCCCCTCTCGTTCTTTGTTCATCACCATGATCTTGCGTGTGCGTAGGAAATTTTTTGAAATTACTACGTTCCTCAACAATTAGCCAGTCCCATCATCCACCTAAACCTCTCTAACTCCTTCTCGGACAACTTCATCTCCGCCAAGAACAAGATGTCGGGCTCCTCCATCCTCCCCAATTCGAGGAGGCTCCGAACTGCCGGGCCATTCCCGAGACCCCGGCAGTTCCAGCCTATAATTTTCATTGCGCTCGGCGGGGCTGCTCTAGCAACCCGGCCGATGTATTTTCAGTGCTCACTTCCTCCTGCACGGATAAACCCCCTTCAATCCTACTCCCACCTTCTTCCACCCTTCCTTTCTTCCATGCTATCTCCACACCTTCCTCCACTCTACCCCTCTTCTGTCCTAAAACTTCCTCCCTCATAACATTGCCCTCCGCCACCACCTTATCTCTCCCCTTCTTCCTATACCTCTTCCCTGCCTGGCCTTGTGTTTCTCCTCCTGACTGCTTGCCATTCTTCTCCTTTGTACCCATCACCACCTGCACCCTCTCCCCTTTTCCAGCATTGGACATCACTATGTCTTGTTGTTTGGCATTCTGAGGATCTGCAAGCAAGTTACTATTGCTGCGGTCACCCTCCTGCTTTGCACCGTCTCCTTCCTTCAGTTCAAGCCTCTTTGGAACTCCAGATCTCTTTGGTGCCGTGCTTTTCTTCGGAGGACTAGTAACCTCTTCCTCTCTATCTGTTGACTTTTGACCCCCCTCGCTGGATTTTGAGTCGCTTTTGCGCCAAGACAAACTATCACTCCCACTTCCCGCTTTGCCACCCAATTTACTATAACCGAAATTTCTTCCTCCTCCAAAACTCCTACTTCCTGATCTCCACATCCCTTCTTCTGTGGTACCCCTCTTAAACCCCATGTCCGCTTTAAGCCACCTCCCAAACTGCTGCCTTTCTCCCTTCTTAAGCTTGGTCAAGCAATCTTTCTCCCCATGCCCTATCATCCCACATGTGTAACAAAAATCCAGTCGAATCTGCACCAGTCCCCCTCCTCTTCCTCCATGCCCACGTCAGCTTTGTCCTTCCTCTGCATCTGTCCCTCCTGCTGCTCCAGCTCCAAAGTAAACCCTCTCATGATAGGCTTATCGATCCGCATGCGGATCTTAATCCTCAAAAACTTGCCAATAGCATTACCATCCTTCCCCGTATCCGCTTCCACAAAGACTCCGATCGTGTTACCGATATCCTCTGCCGAGTCCTCGTTCATCATGCCCAAGGGTAGATTGTAAACCCTAACCCATATGGGTATGTCACTGAACATAATCCTCCGGCCTCTTACAAGGATCATAATCCGCCACTACGACTAGCTCCTTGTCAAACATCCACGGACCATCCTCCATCGCCTTCCTCTTGCCTGATTCTTGATGAAAGGTGAACAGGAATTGGTTAACCCCGATCTCCTTGCAGTTTATTCCTTTGATTGGACACCACACCTTTCCCAGGGTAAGACAGATCGCATCTGGATGCGCCATCTTCTCTGACATCACTTTGCCTACTGCCATGATCGCCGACGCCTTCCCTTTCACCTTCGCTGCAGATCTAAGTCTGACTCCCTTCTTCTCATCTTCCGAAAGCTTCAAGCCCTGCATCAGACCCGCTACACCCTCCATCTTCCCTACCCCTTGCCTTCTACCCCCCAAAACCTCCTCCTAGGGTTTACACGGTGTATTACGACCACGCGCCCTAGGGAGCACGCAGAAGGCTTCTGGTGTAGGAAGAGGAACAAGGAACGGACGCGGAGACGAAGATCCAGGTATGGGAGAAGAACCCCAACGAAACCCTAGATTGCCCCCAGTCAGAACCGCGGTCGCCTCCGTAATCGCCGGACAAGACACGAACCGTCACCCAGCGGGACGGACTATTGTGCGGCGTTCTGTGATTGAGAAGAAAGGAGAGAAGTCTATGATGCGTTGACCTCCATCGGACAGGGAGAGATGTCCAGATCGATGGTTTAGGAGACAGATTTTTTTTCTTTGTTTTTCCTACATTCAAATAACGCCTAGCAGTGATCAAAATGTATGCTGACTACAATTGAATGGCAGCCTCTCGTGGCAGACCGGGCTCTGTCCACGGATGGATAGGATAGGAAATTCCCCTCACGTTTCATCCTGTCTGACATCCCCCTTTCTCGTAGCCGTTTCTCCTTCTGTGCTCCCTGAGCGGCGGCGCACACCACCTGTTCGACGGAACACCGCTCCAGACCTAGAAGCCTCGTCCATGGCGAGCGGGGTGGATCGCATCAGCGCCCTCCCGGATGACGTCCTCCACCAAGTGCTCCACTTCCTGCCGTCTCAAGAGGTGGTGCGGACGTGCGTGCTCGCCCGGCGCTGGCTCGGCGTCTGGAGGTTCATGCCCGCCCTCCGCTTCAACGGCGCCAAGGGGTGGGGCAGCGCCGACAGGTTCGCCCAGTTCGTGGACCACCTCCTTCACCTCAGATTCGGGGGCGACGGCGGCAGATGCGCGCCTCTGGATTCCTGCGATTTCGACTTCGATTCCGACGGGTTCATGCGATTGCCCGCTAACGAGCAGCATGCGAGCAACTGGATCTGGAAAGTCGTGCCCAATGTACGGATGCTCCGGCTTCGCGTGGTCGAGTTTGGGCAGGAACCCTCGCCACTATCTGATCTGCATCTCGTTTCCCAGCACCTCACCAAGTTAGAGCTTGTTGGTGTCGGTGTGAAAGACAGCGTTGTTGATTTTTCAGGCTGTCCGGCACTGGTGGAGCTGAGTATGGATGTTTGCGATGTTTTTGTCAAACAGCTGCTGTCTCCATCCTTGAAGCATCTGCGCATTACCCGCTGTTATACCTCTGAGTACACTCGCATCCTTATTTCTGTACCCAGTCTCGTTTCTCTCGAGTTGATCGAATGCCGCCAAGGAAGGGTCCCATTGCTTGAAATCTTGCCGCGGTTAGCAAGAGCTGTTGTTGTGCTTACCGATGATTGTAGTGATCGATGCTCGAAGGGTCGATTTGATAATTGTGGTGCTGATATCTGTGAAGATTGTTGGTATTATTATGGGGATCCTGAATATGGGCCTATTTATGACCGCAATAACAGCATCTTCCTCAAAGGTTTATCTGAAGCTACGGACTTGGAGTTATCGGCTTATTCGGATTTGGTATGCTTGCAACTATTTCTCTCTTGATTCCTAATGCTATATTGTTATTGTTTCATTATTATTTCTGGTGCAGCAACCACATCCATCATCACAATCACAGTTACGATACGTTTGACATACTTCACACATAGCCAGATTGCACTTTGTACTACAAAGGCCAAAAGGTTCTAATTTGATCTGGCTCTTTTGCGTTTTCCCTAGATTCTTTTCGACAGGGATTTGAAGTGGTGCCCTACATTTACCAAGTTGAAGACTTTGTTACTCAATGATTGGTGTTTGGCTGCCGACCACAATGCACTGATTTGTTTTCTCCAACACTCGCCGATTTTGGAAAAGCTTACTCTTCAACTTTCTAAGGTATATATTCTTAAGATGGATAGTTGCGTGTGTTATTAAAGTGACCATACACGATACCTGATTGATCCTCTTATTTTCTCTTAGGGACCTTCATATGTGACTGAAACAGAAGGAATGTACAAACCATTGGGACTGTCAGTTGCATCCAACTGTCTTAAGACCGTTGAAATCAGATGCGCAAATGTTGATAGTAAGGTTCACAGACTTTTGAAGATACTGACTACCTACGGTATACGCCTTGAGCAAATTAGGATCCAACAAACTAGCAAAATTTCTGCACCTGGATGTAAGTTAAACTGCTGGCGCTCTTCATGCTCCTCGTGTCTCTTCCATTTGTTAATATGTTTATTTATGCTTTATAAATCAGGCAGTGAAGAAAACCAAACTAATTAGATGAATATTATTGTTAGAATTTTTTATATGTATACAACAACAACAAAGCCTTTAGTCCCAAACAAGTTGGGGTAGGCTAGAGGTGAAACCCATAAGATCTCGCAACCAACTCATGGCTCTGGCACATGGATAGCAAGCTTCCACGCACCCCTGTCCATAGCTAGCTCTTTGGTGAAGAATTTTTTATGTATATTTGCACACACAAAAAAAGAATTTTTTATGTATGTGGAGAAACATGTTTAGGCTCCCCATATTTGATGAAGTGAAAGACAACAATGTACGATGTACATGTTTGTAACTGGCTTCATTATATCCAAAAACCTGTACTATCAATTTGGATTTTGGATTAAACTACGTTGTATGCACAAATTAGTTGATAGCAATTACACATCAAGCAGCTGCAATTGCAATTATGTATTTGGCATTACATAGGAGTTATAATTTATCGACATATTGCAAATAAATGGTCCCCATTATTCTGGGTAGATAGCATATAGGCGAATGCTAACCTCTATCCACCCATTTTGATTGAGCTTGCTGTCATTTAGATCAATCTACAAACTAGAATGTGACTATCTTGCTCTTGTTTTGTCCCTTTTTAGTTGACATCTCATAACAAAAACATATCAATTATTTTGCCAAATTCTAACTCCGTATTGTTGCCCTCTGTAATTGTTTGTGAGTCATCTTGTGTGCAATGTTACATATCAAATAACCAGAAAGAAGCCAAAACATTTAGTCCCGCTTTACAATATCTGGATATTAAGAAGTATGTTACAAATGAAGCTCTTATTATAAGAAAATATACATATTTCCATATTACTGACCAAGCATTCAAAATTCCCATTTGTATGTAGTAGGTTCTCTCAGAATTGATTCTGTGTTTTCCGTACCTTTGCAGGTTTCCATTTTGTTTGCAGTAGTTTCAGCTAAAACTAGAGGTATGATGATCTGAAGTATTTCTTAGACTTGGGTTCCCTTTGATTCTTTAGAAATGCATGGAGCAAGTTTGGGATTGTGATGTGTCTGTATGGATCTTATGGTTATTCCACTTACCATATTATATCTTTGACAAGCGATTTCATGTGCCGGCTTGCACTTTTTAAATGTCTTGATTAAGTTGGATTAACTATTACTACGATCTTCTATAATGCAACCCTATTCAGGTATCCAGCAATATATGCCGTAGATGTTCACTATGTTTGCTTCTTATATTGACAGAATATGTGCATATATATAAATAATAATAATAAAAGTTTAAAAAATAACTCGCCGGTCGGGTGAAAAACAAACTGAGTTCTCAGTGCAAGAAAAGAGTAATGTACTCAAAACTTGCCCTTCAGATCCAAATGTTAGTCGCAATTCTCAAACTACTGTTGCGCTGCTCGTTCAAATGCACTTTGAGCACATTTCTTTTATCACCGTCGTGTTGTTAACTAGAGCTATCTATCTTCTGCTGATCTTTCTTATGATCTCTGTGGCATATGCTTGTCTAGGTACAATGTCGGGATGGCCTATGACAATAAGTTAGTCAGCCACATTCTCTCCACAGGAGGAGGTACTTCGCCACATTCAACAAGATGCTCATCATCGTCCGCAATCCCGTGCTCTCCATAGCTGCTTGTCATCGTTCCAAAGCCGTATCACTGTGGTTTTGTTCTCCATATTAGATCATTGCAGTAGGAGTACGTCTGCTAAACAATGTTTCTTGGTTCATGAAAACTTTTGCCTGAGAATTTTTGTGAGTTTCTAATCAACAGGCTAAAATTGTTGTGCTATCGTCTTGTGAAAGGATGATGCGCCAATCTCAACCATAGGTTCAGCCGCATTGTCTTGTTGCTAAGAACCACATCGGCTTAAGTGCTATTGTGAGCTTGAGCTCACATGTTCTTGAGTGAACAGTAAATTCCACAAAAATAGTAAAAAAAACTGAACTTTTTTGCAAGAAACATTGATGCTTTTTCTACACGCATGCAAATTTTCATGATGGAATCCGTGGAGGTGTGAGGGAAAAAAAACGATGCTCCAAAAATGCCAACACCTCCACAAATTTGATTTCATCGTGAAAATTTGCATGTGTGTAGAAAACATCAATGCTTATTGCCAAAAAGAAATCATATTTTTTTGATTTTTTTTGCTCTTTTTGGATTTTGCTGTTTACTCTAGCTCATGTGAGCTCGATCTCACAAACTCCATGTCCGGTCCGCAAACAGTTGCATATCGAGATAGGTGGTGGTTAGGGTTGGCTGTAACAACATGCAGAGAATAATCTGCCAGATGCTCAGAAACACACAGGAGTGTACAACTTATTCGGCATTTTAAATAATTATAGTTACATGCATCACCCCATGCAGAGGTCAACGATTTCCTCCTCTTTCCGAGAAAAACACAGGAGTTTGCAACTGTGTCACTTTTGCAACATGGACAGTGAACATAATATAACTTCTTTTTCTTTTCAAAAAGGAGGTTACCCGGCCTTCGCATCCTTGAATACGCACATTCATTTTTATTAAATTATTCAACAAAGTGTGACAGAAACATATGTCAAACAACCTAAAGTCATCACTCCCCCCTACAAACTTGACAATTTATGGGGGAATGCTAACATATTGCCCCACATCTAGAACCAGGGTCAATACCGGGCCACACGCATGGTGTGCCAGGAGCACACCGCACACCTTCGGTCTAGTAGACCCTAAGAGTGTACCAAATGCATACACTTTAGAAGCCACCACCACTATCGAACCACTGATCTATCTTCAAATAATCGTTCCTTTCAGCATGATTTTCATGTATCAATTTCCTTGGGAAAATTGGTTTTCGTCAAGTATTTTATAGGCCTGCTGAGGATAGAAGCACCACTCAGTTTCTAAATTAGAAGCACATATTTACGCTTTTGTGAATTTATACAGGATTGTCCCACTCAACTTCCTTTGTAAAACATATACTTAAACCCCCAACCCACAATCATGTGGGGAGGTCGGGCTCATGGCTATCGGTTGAATGTACATGACACTACTTAGGCATCTCCAACGCGGACCCTGAAACCACCCGTATACGTCTGGACTGCGCGGTCCAGACGTCTGTTGTCATCCAACGCGGGCCTGTGTTGGCCCATTCGACGGTCCGAGTGCATTTTTTCCGCAAATCGTAGACAAAATAGGGGAGAGGGGTTGCGGGCGTCCAGACCGATGCCACGTTCGCTTCTGACTGCCTTGGCCCACCCAAAAATCCTCTTTCCTCCTCCCTCGCCCGTGCGCTTTTCTGTGCTTCACGGAAGCAGAGGTCACTCCGATGAGCTGTTGGACATGGGGAAGGTATGGGGAAAGCGGAGGCAATTCTTCCCCTCTCGCTGAAGCATATCCCTCTAGGGCATTCAGCAGTTCGAGCGGGCTGCCGGACTTGGGGAAGACATGTCAGTGGAGGGGGCAGGGCTTCATTTCGCGGTGCTCATGGCCAGCCGGAGATGGGGAACGAGCGCCAACAGTAATTTTAGTCTAGGTTTAGAGTCCAATCTAGTAAAAAAATATCTAGATGTAAGGAATTTGAAAAGCATCCGTTTTTATGTAAAAAATGTCAGGTTTGTTTGAGTTTGAATTAAATTTGTTCATTTTCATCGAATTTCATTTGAAATGCAACATTATATGCGCGGTTAGTTTTGGATGGCCGGCTCCCGCATCCGTGTCCACCAACTGGTTCCTGTTCAAGGACGGATGCAGGAGCAAATTTGCGGGTGTTGGAGTTGCCCTTATACCCTCGGAAAAAAATAAGTCGGCTCTGCTTTCCCTTCCCTTCCTCTCCTCGTAGCCGTTCTTTTCCTGTGCTCGCCGAGCGGCGGCGCACACCACCTGTTCGACAGAAACGCCGCTCCGGAACGGGAAGCTTCGTCCATGGCGAGCGGGGTGAACCGCATCAGCACCCTCCCGGAGGACGTCCTCCACAGCGTGCTCCGCTTCCTGCCGGCTCAAGAGGTGTTGCGGATGGGCGTACTCGCCCGGCGCTCGCGCGCCGTCTGGAGGTCCGTGCCCACCCTTCTCTTCACCGACCCCGAGGGATGGGGCAGCGCCGACAGGTTTGCCGAGTTCGTGGACAACCTGCTCCACCTCAGGTGTGGGGGGCGATGGCGGCGCAGGCGCGCCTCTGGTTTCCTGCGAATTCAACTTCGTTGACGACGAATTCATGCTATCGCCCGCGAACCAGCGGTGCGCCACCAATTGGATCTGGAAAGTGGTGCACCGTGTCAGGGTGCTCCGGCTTCATGTCGTCCATGAGCAGGAACCCTCGCCACTATCTGATCTGCATCTCGTTTCCCAGCACCTCACCAAGTTACATCTTGATGGTGTCTCTGTCAACGACAGCATTGTTGATTTTTCAGGCTGTCCGGCATTGGTCGAGCTGACTATGGAGTACTGCTATGTTTTTGTCGACCCTCTCCATCCTTGAAACATTTGCGCCTTACCATAGTTCAAATGATACTCGCATTCTTATTTCTCTACCAAGTCTCGTTTCACTCGAGTTGATTGATTGGCAACAAGGAAGGGTTCCATTGCTTGGAAACTTGCCGTGGTTAGCAAGGGCCGTTGTTGAACTTGGCACTGAATCTGCTGATCGATGCTCCAAAGGTCGATTCGATGATTGTGGTGCTGGTCTCTGCCATGGTTGTCGTTATTATTATTATGGGGATGCTGAATATGGGCCTGGTTATGACCGCAACGACAGCATCTTTCTCAAAGGTTTGTCAGAAGCAACGGACTTGGAGTTGTCAGCTAAATCAGACGTGGTATGCTTGCAACTATTTCTTTCTCAGTTCCTAATATTATACTGCTTTCGTTTCATCATTCCTTGTGCCGCAACCGTATTCATGATCAGAAATCACAACTACATCCCATATGACATACTCCCTCCGTTCGGAATTACTTGTGTCGGAAATGGATGTATCTAGAACTAAAATACGTCTAGCTACATCCATTTTCGCGACAAGTAATTCCGAACGGAGGGAGTACTTCACACATCAGCAGATTGCACTTTGTACTTCAAAGGTCAAAATGATCCGGTTCTTTTGCACTTCCCCTAGATTGTTTTCAACAGGAATTTGAAGTGGTGCCCTACATTTACAAAGTTAAAGACTTTGTTACTCAATGACTGGTGTTTGGCTGCTGACCACAATGCACTGGTTTATTTTCTCCAGCACTCACCAGTCTTGGAGAAGCTTACTTTTCAACTTTCTAAGGTATAGATTCTTGAGATGGATAGCTGGGTGTTATTAAAGTGGCCATCTAGGATTACCTGATTTGTTCTGTTTTTTTATATGCTAGGCACCTCCAAATGTGATGAAAACAGAAGGAATATACAAACCATTGGGACAGTCAGTTGCATCCAACTGCCTTAGAATTGTTGAAATCAAATGTGCAGAAGTCGATACCCGTGTTCACAAAATTTTGAAGACACTGGCTGCCTATGGAATAAGCCTTGAGCAAATTAATATCACTAGCAGAATTTCTGGATCTGGATGTGAGTTAAATGTTGGGACTCTTCATGCTACTTCTATTTCTTCCATTTGTTGATATGTTTATGCATTATAAACCACACAGTGAAGAAAATCTCAAACTAAATGTAAGAATGTAATCGTTAAATAATTGCATGTTTGTGGAGAAAGATTGAGACCCACCATATTTGATAAATGAAAACGAAAGACAATGTACTGCATGTTTCTAACAGACTTTCATTATCTTATCAGTTTGGCTTTTGGATTAAACTATGATGTTTGCACAAATTGTTTAGTAGCAGTTATGTTTCAAGCAGTTCCAAGTTGATTATGTATTGGAACTATATAGCGGTTGCAGTTTATTACATACTGCAAATGAATGATCTCCAATACTCTTGGTAGATAGTAACCATCTAGATCATGTACAAACTAGCATGTGACTATCTTGCTCTTCCTATAAGCTATTCCCCTTGTGGATGTTGCATACTCTTGTGTCCCTTCGTTTTAGCTGACATCTCATAACAAATAACATATCAAAGTTTTGTCAAATTTAAACTCCATACTGTTGCCCTCTGCAAATGTTTGTGGATCATGTTGCAATGTTATATACCAGATAGCCAGAAAGGAAGCCAAAATATTTACCATCTTATTTTAGTAAAGTGAGCCACACTTCACAACATAGAATTGAGGCTCTCACTAAAACAGATTTCCATATAACTTACAAAGCGTTGAAATTTCCCATTTGTCTATGGTAGATTCTTTTTGTATTAATTCTATGTTTTTCTTAACTCGCAGGTTTGAGTTTTGTTTGCACCGGTTTGAAAATAGAGGTACGAAGATCTCAGCTATTCTTAGATTTAGGTCTCTTTGTTTTTTTCTTTCAGAAATGCGTGGAGCATGTCTGGGTCTGTGATGCGCCTTATGGTTATTCAACTTACCATATTATATTCCCCTGCAAAGTTGAAAAAACTACTATATTTTATTTTTAACAAGTGATTCTTCGTCACCTCTTGCACTTACTAAATTTCTTGATTAAGTTGGATTAACTATTACAATCTTCTACGACATCTTACAATCTCTGTCGTTGACGTTGGCTCTTTCTGCTTCTTGCATTCACACAAAATAAGTGCATATATGATTAAAGGAAAAGATTTAAAAATACATGCTGGTTAGCTTTTGGATTTAGAGCAGTTGAAAAATAATATGTCGCCGTTACAAGACTCTCCTCCTTCCTCAACCGCAACCTAAGTGCCCTCTTTTATGCAATTATGCTGCAATGTGGCAGCATATTTTTCATTCTGTAGTTTATATCAATAGCTGATCTAGTTACACAACATGAATAATACAATGGAAGGGTCAGGTTGTCTGATGCGCTGAAAATAAGCCGCATTCATGCCTGCTGCCCGCCATCTTCTTATGATATTCTTGGAATGAACTCAAAAGCTACCAAACAGCTGTTCAATATCACAGTACGGTTCCTTCCAAAAGCACAACCACGAACTGATCAAACACATGTAGCAACCAGCAAGTCGACAAATCAAACACTGGTGATTGTCAAATTCAGCAGCACTACAAAACTCAAAGGCATTGCTACCCCCATCCATTTTAAGCTTGTCCTCCAACTCACCATTCCCCAAAACAGGTCAAAGGAACACATTACCGGCAGTCAAAATTTGTACATGGTTGACAATTGAGTTTTCAGAGCTACTCCCTCCGTTCGGAAATAACTGGTGTGGTTTTAGTTCAGATTTTTGGCAAATTTTGAACTAAAACCACGTCAGTTGTTTCTGGACGGAGGGAGTAGATAAGAGGGATGTACTGGAAACACACACTTTAGATCCTAACGCTAACTTAGCACATCCTTTTATCACTGTTCTGCTGTTCATTAGAGCTATTTGTCTTCTGATGGATCTCTCGCGTGACTTCTATATATGTTTGTCTAGGTATGACATCGTGCTGGGGCCCTACGACAAGAGGTCAACCACGTTAAGGCGTACTCTGCCGCTCATCATCGTTCCCAAGCCCTCGTAGTCCCCGTGGCTGCTCGTTATCGTTCCAAAGCCCTATCTCCGTTTCTTTTTACTCTGCGTATAAGTTTTGGTCAAAGTCAAACTACACAAAGTTTGACCAAATTTATATTAAAAAATATGAACATCTACAATACTTAAACTATATAATATGAAAATGCATTTCATGGTGCATCTGAAAATGTTGATTTCATATTGTGAATATTGATATTTTTTAATATAATGTTAGTCAAATTATGCAAAGCTTGACTTTGACCAAACCTTATATGCAGACTAAAAAGAAAAAGAGGGAGTACTTCAGACAAGACCATTGTATACTGTATATGTCTGCTAAACAGTCTTGGTTTGTTTAAACTTTGCATTGAAAGAGTTGTTCTGAATTTCGAATCGATTGGTAAGATAATTATGTTGTTCTCATGTGAAAGGATGCATCAGTCTCAACGAAGGTCCGGTGGCATCAGCTTTGTTGCTAAGAACCACATGGCTAAGGGCAACTCTAACTCGGGTCACCAAATCACCCGTATTGATAGTTCGGTCATTTTTGACATCCAACGTCGGTCACCAAATTTATTCGGACTGGTCTGGACGTCCAAATTCCACAAACCAGAACTAAAAGTAGGGGAGGTTTGTGGGCGTCTGGACCTCCGCCACGTACACATCCGGACAACATGGGCCCATGTTGAAAGCCCTCGTGTTGCTCCGTCTAGAACCCTCACTCCGCTCTTCGCGCCACATTCATGCCGGTCAAAGCAGATGATGGGGTGTTTCCCTACACACATTCATGCCCGCCGACCAGCCAATCGCCTGCCCAGTATTCACGCCGGTGCGTTGGCCGAGAAGCCTACTCCGACGCTACCCGCATTGAAGCAGATCCGGTTTGCTTGCCTTGGATATTTAAGCCGTCCGCCCACGGACGCAATCACGCAAACCCTACACTGCCGCCTTTCCTCTCCCCTCCCCAAATTCGCTCCAATGGAAAAGTCGAACTGCTCGAAGTGGTTCTCCGCGACCCCCAGTGGCTTCGTGTTCTCCAGGCTTATCTGCATCGACCGCTCCCTCACACGTGAAGCCGAATTCTATCTCCTCGAATGACGAAGAGCAGCAGCAGTCGTCCCTCCTCGTTGAGGCCGCCGCAACAAACAAGAAGTTCGCGCGGCAGATGGAGTTGTTGTTGGAGCGGTCGTGCTACAATCATGATCCAGCGTCACTATCCCCGTCGCTCCCGCGCAATAGCGGCGTACAAATAGGATACTACGTGAAGGAGTCGTCGCCGTCTCTGGTGCGAAGCCGTCTCCACCGCGGAGGTCACTCCGATGTCCCTGCCCCATTGGCAGTCTGGGAGCCAGTGACGCCCGACTGCTGTGGAGAAGGGTCGTGGTCTTCACTCCATCCGCAGTCTGGGAGCCAGTGGCGCCTGACCGACATGCAGGAGTTGTCGCCCTCCCGGCGATCTCCAAGGCGCGCGGCCGCCTCACCTACTACCTCGGTGGGCGGCGGCTCCCCCACATTGACGATGGCCACCCTGGCACCCTTCTAGGTAGCGCGCCTTGAGCGGCGCAATGCGCAACGTCAGGCGTTGTTCAGGCGGTTGGACGTCGCACCATCCTGTTTAGGTGGTTGGACGTCACACCATCCTAGATCCTGGAGGAACCCCCGCTCGTTGAGGCCCGACCACCGCAGAGACCTCCATGTGAAACTTTGTTAAGTTTCATCACCATCGGTACCACACATAATTTTTAGTTTTGAAAGTTCTAGATTTCATTGTGAAGTGAAACTTTGTTAAATTTTGTCCCTTTTGGTTGTATGTTTAACAAATGTCATCCAGTCTAGCATGAATTTCATCCAATTTTTTACTTTTTTTTGAAAAAATCCATTAAAAAAAGGTCGCCTGCCCCGATTGCTGTCCTCGGACATTTGGTGATGTCGAGACACGTCAGAGAAGATTTGGTGATCAGCCTTTGAGTTGTCCTATAAATTGCTCCCAAACAAAGGTAGGCAAACAGTTGCATGCTGTAATAGGTGGCAGGTTGGCTTTAGCAACATGCTGAGACAACTATGGAGAATTGTCACCAAAACATCCTGGTGAAATCAGCATCAAATCAGCATAAACACTACACAAGAGGAATAAATTTGCAGAACAAAACATAAAGCAGTATTAGAAATGTCTTTTTTTATATATAATTGTCTGATCTCAACAGGCCTGAACGGTACCAGTCATGACGTCTGAGATAACAGAGTATACACAGAGAACAAACTGTCCATTAAAGCAGAAACCCGACATAATAACACACATATCCGAAAAAGCAAAAGCTCACCCATGAAATATTCAGAAGTCACCCATAGCACTTGCTATTCTTTTTTATATATAGTTTTCTGTTTTTTTGGTTTTTTTTGTGTATGTCCATCTACATTTTTTATTTTTTTTGGTGTTTTTATGCTCCCTTTTTCCGAACAAACTGGATCTTCATTCCTCATCCGAAGTAGAAGAGTTGAGCATGCCGTAACCAGTGAAAACTCGCATCTCTTCGTTGTGTATCAAAAGTATCACTTCTGAGTAAACTTCTCTCGGTCTGCTGCCCAAAAATGGGTCCACTGCCATTGCTGTGTAGTCCTCTGAAGGTAGGTGCTTGATAGCCTATACTAACTGAAGTTGCTGATCTAGTAAGGAGAGCTTCACGAGGATAGTATGTCCCCTCAAGTCCAAAAGATTGAAACTGAGACGCCACTGAATCAATGTTGGATGTCACGGGGGAACGTAAACCAGAAGAATTTCCATCAGAATAATTTGGTCTGGGAAGCAACCAAATCTCCCATCTTGCACGCCTCCGTATTTTGTCACCCTAACAAAGCAGAAAAAAGTTAAGCCTTTCAATGGGAACTGTGGTCTGACTGTAGTATGTCACCTAAGGAATATTTTGATAAAGAGTGGTCATATTCAGGGTTCTTTGTCATCAATGTTAAATACAGAGCAAAAGGGAGCATGCGGCGATATACGTGTACGACTAAGGAAAGCGGCGAGTGAACTGGAATGTGACTGGTTCAAGTGACCTTCATTGCAAGTTTACATAAGAATTGTGGCAATAAGCTGCCAACTGTAGTAGTGTTTAAAAGTGAAATCTGACATGCCAAATGGCGGCCTAGACTTGTAATTAACATAATTTTTTTGTTAATCAAAGGAACTTTGCAAGTGAAATGTGGTGTTCTATTCATGTGTGATGAAATTAAAAAAAAGACAGCCTGGTGAAATATGAGATCATGTAGTAGAATCTTAAAAATGCTATAAGCAATCGCTTCAAGATCCCATTGTGTGGTTGGCCATCAAGGAGGATAAACAAGAATAAACAAGAAGGATAATCTGGACATAAACAGGGCATGCACTATAATATTCTTACCTAGTTGTCTGTAACCAAAGGTGGACATATACAAGCTATGCCCCGCTGGTATTGCATAAAGAGTGACATAGTAGGCCATAATTGAAGGAGGAGATACAAACTTTTTGAAATGAATCTAAATCATGGTATCTATATTTGTGAAGATTATAGGCCAAACTTAGCATCGTTGAGTTCAGAAAGAGAAGCCATTTTCTTTGGAACACTCCTACAGACGCATACATCTTCAGCATGGCAAGATATGTTAGAATATCATGTTCAACCCTTCTAGAGTTGTGCTTAATCGGTTGTTTATAAGTTATTTATAGCATCAACCAATTAAGTTTAATTTTAGATTAAGTCAAATCATGGCAAATGATGTCAGAAAATTGATTACCTGTACTTCCACCACAGTAGACTGCATGACTGTATCCAAGATAAACTGTAAACTATTGGTCAAGTTTTTGACTTGTCCAATGCGATATAGGAGCCTTTGGACCTGTGCAAAATAATTTAGTTGAGCAATCTGTTATTTTTTTTGTAAGAAGAGAAAGCAAAATATATTTTTTGAATATTCTGGATAGAGTTGTCTCATCTCATTATGCTCAGAAAAGAACACCGCATTTACTAGGCAATGACCCTTTGATATAGCAACAGATGTAGCTTTCGGAAAAAAGGGTATCACAACAAATGCACAAGCACAATTTTTCACAGCTATAAATGCTTAATGAAGTATAGTGTAGAATAAGGACCGCCATCCGCACAATACACCTGGCAGCTACAAAACAAAATAGACTAGCAGAAAAGAGAAATGGCTCCCTTTCAAACTTGAAATCTCCAAATCTTTTAACGAGCCGTTGGTTAGCTCTACAATGAAAATTTGTGCAAGCCACTTTCACAGTAGTTTGTGTATGGTAAGTGTCACATGCTACGGCTGATAAGGATCTTAGGACCAAGGAGTGTAGCACTGAGGGTACGGCTTCAAGGAGTGAGGCTAGAGCCATGGCTCCGCGGATGAGAGGGAGAAAAGGTTGGGGACAGGGAGTATGACTATACTACTAGTTGATAATTCTCATTGATTGCATAATACACATGGATAGAAAAGTCTGACTTGGTGCTGGGAAAGAGGATCTCTAGTTTCCTAACAAATCGTATTTGTACATTCCTAACTAGATCGATCTCCTGCCTTGCAAAACTATAACTAGTGAAAAGAAAAACAAGAGCATTCACTTGGCAACCTTATGGGCCATACCACTCTCTTGCTTACCTCAACTATTAAAAATAATGCACATCCAGGACAGAATGACGCAAAAATCCACAACATTTAAACAAGCAAATGACTAATCCAGAAGACAAGCATAACAGACAATCAAAAGTTTTCAGGTCAACATGACAAGAAGATGGAGTCATGGAGATGGTATTCTGGATACACAAGAGGAAAAGGCAATCATTCTCAACCTTGGGAATAAAACTGAGAATCTACAGAGACAAAAATCTACTGATGTCTGCACCAGTTTTTGCTAGCATCATGCGACTTTAAGTTTGTTGGGTACAATATGAGAAAGCTTAATCACATCAAACAATCATGCTGACAAGAGAAAATAAAAGAATAATGCTCCTCCGATACCCTAATAGTTGTCATGTTAGGTCTCTATGTTGACAATTAATCTCCCATGTACTTTATTTATATAACTCACAAAATTATATTATCATGGAAGTACTTTTGGGGACAAATGTACACATAATTTTCAAGTACCCAATCTAAATATATTCAAAAATTACTAGTCAAAGTTTTGAGATTTGAAATTGCTAATGTCCAAAACGGCGGCTTTTGGGGTCGCAAAATTCTAGCAAATATATGAGCAAGACCAAAACTGTTAAAAAAAGAAAAAATGGAAAAAAAATTTGTTTGAAAATATAACTTGCTTTTCTATGTCAACGCTTTAAAGTTTATAAGTGAGTTAAACTAATTATAGGTTCCTTTAAAGTGAAGACCATTGACTATATATATAGCAGTGACATTCTTCCAAGCCTTGCGTAAATACGAGTGACAGTCTTCAACTATTTCCATCCAGAAAAAAACTTTTTAACTGCAGACAGTTCATGACAGAGTGGGCAGGAATTGCCCAAAACAGAACTTGATTGCATGTGCTACCAATAAAGTGTTGATACATATGCACTCTACAATAAACAATAATATAAAGATATATTGAAAAACAATGGATGGCTTGTGGAGTGGTGAGCCAGCATAGATGTTACAGGTGGAGCTACAAGGAACACAAACCATCAGTCCGTGCAAAGTTCATATAAATCTGTGGTAGCAGAAGCTAAGGTGAATTCAAGTGCAACATTACCAGATCATACATATTCATAGCAGACCTAGGAATTTAGATATTATTTTCCAACTAAAAATTAAGGAATTTAGATATTATTTCATGGAGAAGGTACTTTCTATATTCATGTTATCGCACTGGTGGTGCACACGACCACGAGCAGTAGTCCTTTGAGAGACGGTGAATTTTAACATGTTTCACCCAAAAACATGACCACCAGTCTGTAAACAGTATGCAAACACTATATTCATTTCTTAATGAGAAGGCAGCGCTCCTCTATTCATAGCAGACCCCAGGAATTTAGATACTCCCGCCGTCCCGAATTATAAGATGTTCCACTTTTTTTTTATGTGTATAGACGCGTTTTTTCACTCATTTTGAGATATCTAAAACATCAAATATTTCGGAACAGAGGGAGTATTATTTTCCAACTCAAAAAAAGATTATTTCAGAGACACTGTACTTCCTATATTCATGTAACCAGATCATAGATATTCATAGCAGACCCCAGGAATTTAGATATTATTTTTCAACTAAAAAAAAGAATTTAGATATTATTTCAGGGACAGCGTACTTCCTAAATTCATGTTATCGCACTAGTGGTAGTCCTTAGTGCGAAGGCAGCGCTCCTGCTGGTTGCTCAAAAAAAAAATGCAAGTTACACATTTTTGTTTCACTATATTGTCATGTTAGTAACATCACAATGCCAATTGTTTTCATGAAAATGTTGCTATCAAAGTCCAGAGTGCCATGTCTAAGTCCGTCCAATACAAACCACTCCGTAAAACTTCAATTTTCCATTTCCTCTATACTGATCATTCATCCAAACATTGCTACTACAGAACAACTATGGGCTACTTCAATGTTTTATTTTCTCTATTCTAATCATCATTATCCAGAACATTTCTACTATGTAGTTGTCTTACTCAAACATTAGCATTTGTAATGGATACAGGAATTAGCTTATCAAGATTATTTCCATTCTCTTGAAACTCTAGCAATCAAGTACAGAAGCACGTGATAAATTTCTTTAGTTTGAAGGAACAAGTGTCAATTCATGTTCAAGTTGCATCCGAACCGGAATTTAAATTATCTTGGTGTAAATTTCCATGTTGTGATTTCATTTGCAAGCAATGAATGCAGACATCCTAAGACGACCTATATTTTTGAATGCAGGGAGCTCAGATAACAGAACACAGGTGCCAATGTTAGGAAGTGATTTGCCAAAAGCAGAAGAAAGAATCACAAGGTTCAGTGTATGCATTTGGACAGAAGAACTAGGACTTACAGAGCACCATAAACCAAGCATTGGAGCACACAGTGCACTGAATTAACTAACTATCATGGGTAGAGTTCGAAAGTTCATGTTGAGGCTCTTTATTTGATGTCACTTAGAAGCGTCAATGCTACTATTTGTGTATGGCCAATGCAATCATGAACATCAAAGTTACACAGAATATAAGTTCTCAGCTTTCATTTTATTGAAATCCACAACAAAAGGCTACATTTAAAGAGTATTTGAGTATGTCTCTTCTTGCAACCCAAGAACTTACACCCATCAGGTAACAGGGGAAGAAAGAATCATAAAAAATTAACTTGGAACAGATTTATCTAGTTTAAGATGTGCATGAACCGAATTCCGATGCAACTGTAGCTTCATGTGGCAGGGTCTAAATTTTCTAGGCATGATGTAAAGCTCTTTACCCAAGTTATATCAACCACACCATAACTATACATCCAATGTCCAACTTATAGCAAATCAACCACACCATTACTAAACATCCAATGTTAACTGATACCAAAATAGCAAACCTGCAAATTCAGTTTGAATGGATAAAAATGCTAAATGCCAACTCTCCATCTCCCACTCAATCAGCAAGTAAACAACTATAGAAGGTGACCAGAACATTACTAGACTATTGACAAGTTTCCAAATAGACTGCTGGATTATAGTAGCAAATCAAGAAAGAACTGGGGATTTTTCTAAAATAAAACCACCGTGTAAAACCAGCAAACTAACCTGGTTAAAGCCAGCAATCAGGGATAATGGCACCCAACCACAGTCATCCATATGTCTCCTCAAGAATATGTCCTTGCACAAATTTTCATCGCTGCAAAAAATGAGCAAGCGGCTTAATAAAATGATCTCAGTGGTGGCAAAGTGTTTTCTATAAATACAGACGGAGAAATACCTAAAGTAGTAGTCTATCTGCACCAGTAGGTCCCTTTGAAGTTGCTCCAGTGGAGAAATTAGCATGGCTGGAGGGGTTGGTGGAGGAGGCGCAAAAGGAAGGGCTTGAAGACCATCCGAAGGGGGCACGGCAAAATAGTAAACATGAGGTGCCATCTCTGCTGTTTAAAATAAAGCAAATTAAGGTGACATAACAATTGCACAAAGCCATGTTCTCACAAAGAGCATGAATAACATACCAGGGAATCCCATAGGCGCCCCATAAGGTGGTGTCTGTGGAGCAGCAGTTCCATAAGGTGGTGTCTGTGGAGTAGCAGGGCCAGCAAATGGTGGTGCGGGAGGTCCCGCCGCTAAAACAGGCAGAGGAGGAGGAGCCCTAATGTACGATGGCTGGTGAACACGATGCTGGTGCCCTGGCCCATGTCCATCTCTACGGCCGCCACCACGCCGTTGCCCATCAAACCCACCATGGTGCTCATGACCATGGCGACTACCACCTCCACCATTACCCCTTCTGCTCCCCCCACCATAACTGCCACCTCGGCCATGAGGATGGGAACCAAAACGGCCATTCTGATGATGAACGCCGGTACCATTGCTCCGGGCATTAGGAGAGTATCCTAGAGATGGCTCTGGAATAAGAGCATGCATCTCTGGCCCGTCATCCCCTGCAGGCATCATCAACACACGCCGGACTGGTGGACTACTGGTCACGGCGTCCTTAACAGTGGTAGCATCCGGAGCGCCAGAGATGTCCAAAGACACCGGTAAAATCACTGTCTCCTGAGACCATTCCCACAAGCAAGCAAAACACAATCTAGTCAGACCGTACAAAATATAACTCCCAACAATCCTAAATAGATCAAACACTGAGACGGGATCCAACTCCTATAACAGTAAGTAAATCGAACACTGAAATAAACTAACAGCTAACAGTGGAAGGGAGAGGAACGTACCAGTGCGTCCTGATCAGGGGTAGCATCCGGAGCGTCGGAGATGTCCAAGGACACGGGCAAGATAGCTGCCACCTGAGACCATTCCAACAATAGCAAAAGCAATATCATCAGACGGCACGAAATCTAACAGCGATAAATCGTAAATGAATCAAGCACTGATACGAAATCCAACTCCGACAGTAAGTAAATCAGAAACAGAGATGAACTGACAACTCACAGTGGAAGGGGGAGGAGCGGCCTTAGGCGACGCCTTGGGCGGTGTGGGCGGCTGGGGAGAGGCCAGCCCAGGAAGCGCCGGCCAGGAGTCGGCGTCCATGATGGGGCTCCCGGGCGCCACCAGCACGGGCCCGTTCTCCGGGCGCTTCCACGCGGTGGCGGCCGCCCTCTTCCCCGCGACGGGGCTACCGTGGGGCGGCGTCCCCGCGCCAGCGAGGGCAGCGTGCGGGTCGGCGGCAACGGAAGCCATCCTCCACACCTCCTCTGTCCGATCGGGCGGTGCCGGTTCCACGGGCCGATGAATAAACGCGGAGGCGGTCGGCGGGGATGACGATGACGGATGGCGGCGGGATCGGTTCTCAGTGGTACGGCATGGGTCGATCGGCACCGAGGGTTCCAAATATTGCCGCGCCGGCGGCGATCGGATCGGGGAGGGGGAGCAGCGGGAGGACGAGGAGGAGGCGGCGGTGCGGCGCGGCGCGGCGGCTCGCTGCTCTTCCCTACCCTTCCCTTCCCACGGGCGGAATGGACGCGGAGGGGATCGCCCCCTTGCCGGTGGGGCACAAAAGGGGAGCCGCACGCAGCCAGCCAAGTCCATTCACACCATCCCGGGCCGTCCGATCCGGATCGGTCGACGGCCGTGGTGCCTCGTGGGCCCCGGCGCCGCTCTAAAGTTGCTCGCGCTGGCGTCTGCTTGGCTGACGAGCGCGCTGGCGCCGCACCACCTGGCCCACCTGGCTGCGGCGCTGGTGGTTGCTGTGGGTGTGACACCTCGGGGGAGTGGGAAGGCCGTCCGATGGCACATCGACGGCTGCGAGGTTGCGGACGATCCACGTCCGGGCAAAGCGTCGTCCGGATTCGCAAATCCACCGGCTGCGGACCGCACACGCCGCCCCCGCTGCGGCTGTCGCTGGATTTCAATAAGTGCGCGTCTCTTCGTTAAACAGACGGAGTTAGCGGACGAGAAATGCGAGAAATGCTACTCTGGTTGCGTGTATTCGATTCAGATTCGCTGACTTGCCATGGCAAATGGCAAAGGTAACGAAGCTACAGTACCGCTATCTTTGCCCAGTCTGACCGTTGGATTGAAAAGCGGCGGTTCAGACCGGATGCAACAGTATGGTCAACATTGATGCGCTTAACGGTGATTTCTGTGAACAGTGTACGGGAACAGTGATTTGGCGAATCTCAGCCTACGATTCCTGATCCTGCGGCAAAGGCAGCGGGGACTTACTGGCGAGGTCAGCGAATCCGGTCACAACATGTATACTTTCTATTCCCTGCTTGGTTACTTGAATGGATATTTGCATATGTCACGTTGGGACATGAGCGTCCAAAACCATGTTACGCATATAATTTGGTTGTGTGCATTGCACCACTCTGCAGTTTAATGCCTGGCTTTGGTTGGTGGGTTTAAGGCTTTGAACATGTAAAACATGCCGTTTGGTTGTGCACGGCGTGTGATTTAGTCAGCTCTCTCATTGTTGGTGACCTTACCACATATTACACACGACCTTAGAACACCACACCACATATGCAGTATGAATTAAACATACTTGTAACTAAACAACAGTTCATCCTCCTCGAAACAGGCTTTTGCCCCCGCTTTATAAATAAAGCAACACCCGAAGAAGTATACGGCCGAACAATACAAGATGGTGAGGTAGCCTTCTTACAAAGTTGATCCTAAGATACCGATGCATGCATGAATGGCAGTTCATCCTAGCTACTAACAAATAACGGTACGAATTAACAGTCATATGGCTCAATAGGGGAAGTTCATTGATAGGGGGAGTCCATCCTCTACTGCTTCTTCTTCCTCTTCTGTTGTTGTTGCTATTGCTTCTTCCTCTCCTGCTGTTGTTGTTTGCTTCTTTCTCCCTTGTTGCTTCTTCTTCAAATCCTTGTGCTACCTCTATTTGCCCACATTGTCTCAGCTCATTCCAGTCTTTTGCTCTTCTAAACTTCACTGTCATGTGCCTTCACACCACGACCGGAGTTAATATCATCGGTTGTCACACGTTCCTCCTCCAGCACAAACTCATCACAACCCCATTATAGGATCCAGTTACGCAGAATGTAACATGCAAGAACAAGACTAACATGTGGCTTCTGATGCAAGATCTTAAATCGATTCTTCAGAACTACAAATACTCTCCCAGCCGCAACTCTAAGGATGGAGTGTCTGAAATTGAACAATTCTTGCATAGTCGCAGGATAGTTCCTACAAGAGAAATTAGTCAGATGGTACTTGGTTTCCTAAAGGGTGATAGAACGCCGGGCCAACATGCATGTCCAGCGTCGGTCCTAAGATTTTATGGGCTCGGGGCGAAACTAAAACTCGGGGCCCCTTAACATAAACATCATGACAATGAAATTATACTTTTGCTAAACATCAACTGATTTTCCTAGACAAAAAGGCGAGGTGGCACCGTCTGTGGAACCTCGGCGAGACCTTCAGAGTCACTAGTGGCGGGGATTCGAAGGTTGATAGTTGCGGGTGTCATGCGGTCACTGACGCCGGAGAAGGGGTCACTAGAGTGATGGTTGCAGAGGTGGCGTCCCCACAGCGGAGGAAGAGGCTCGGGTAGACGCGATAGTGCAACACCGGTCCAGGGTAGTAGCGGACGACAGTTCGGCTGTTAAGAGAGGACATATCTGACTTGGCGGGCTGGAGGAAAGATTGACTCATGCCAAAAAATAGGGTCTTTTACATCTGTGTCCCTAGCTCGAACCCACTACTCACATTTGCCCCTAATTCGAAAGCCTGCTCAATAATGCCCCTCCACCGTCATGTTCCCTTATAGAATTGCCCTTCCGTGCCGTTTCCATCCAGTCAAGGCTGTTTGACTGGTAAGCTACCGTTTCTTTGACATTGTCGGAGTAATGGGCCACGGGTAGGCTAACCCGGGACCCAGGATCTTTCAAGACATCGGGGCAGGCCGCGCCCCTCAAGCCGAGTCCCAGACGGCGACTCCAAGTCAAGCCGAGTCCCAGACGGCGACTCCAAGACAAGCCGAGTCCCAGACGACGACTCCAAGACAAGCCGACTCCAAGCAGGCGACCTCCAGAGAGGCCGACTATGGGAGTCGGCCCATGACCCTTCCCGAAGCCCGATGCAGGGTACGGTAATGACGTGGCCGTTCCTCCCTGCCTACGAGGGGCTGGCATTGCTACAGTGAGCCGTATCACCGGAAGATCTCCGGCGAGGCGCGCATCGCTGCCATGCTCGCTTCGACCTCGGCCACACAAGGCGCGACGACCTGTACCACGACGCTGGCTCAGACGGCCCAAGACCATCAGGGCCGCCTCGCTGGGTGGACCGAAGGCGGCCCAAGCACCCTAAAGACGGCCCTGTGGGAGTCGGCCTCCCCGGAGTCGGCCGCCTCCCCTCCAGGGCCCCACGAGCCATTAACCAGATAAGATGGGGAGGCGACAGAGATCGCCCGATAGATGGCGGCACTATTGCCACGACCCAATGACCAAGCCTGCGTCATCAGGAGCGCCGCACAATGACAGGCATGTCCGCAGGGCCCAGGCCCACCAGTCGGTGGGCCCCAGAAGCCGGCGGGAAGGACGGCGGTGTGAGAGACAGACGGCTGGGGCCCGCACCTAGCCGGATTACCATTGTACCCCCCGGGGGGTAGGCCTATATAAACCCCCCGGGGCACCCATGCAAAGGGTTCGGACCTTGATAGAGATAGACCAGATAGCAAAGGAAGGAGAGGACTAGCCTTGCTCTCTCCTACCTCCCGATACAGTTCAAGGAGCACCATTGTAGTCGCCTTGCTTTAGTGATCATGCGGAGACCCCGCAGCAGCGAGGGGTGTTATCTCCCGAGAGCCCAAGTCGGGTAAGATTCGCGGCGTGCATGCCACGCCTCATCCGCTTCCGGCACCGCGACGTTCTACTCGCCCCACCATGATAAGCCATCCTTTGGCATATGTCGCACCCAACCCCGACATTTGGCGCCCACCGTGGGCGAGGTGCACCGTCGTCCGGAGATCTGTTCGACGGGAACCCTTTTCCTCCTGGCGAAGCGCAACCAGCCAGGCTCGCCAGATGGAGTTCAGATCGACACGCTGCGCGCGCGCTGAGGCCGCGCGCGCGAAAGCAGCCTCGCCGAACTTGTCGGCGAGGTGCGCCCGACGAGCTCTGCATTCGACGCAGCACGGGTGGCCCCGAGCCTTCGCGGGCCTCCTTGACCAACTCCACGCCGCCGCGAGCTCGCCGTGGACTTGAGTCCGTGGGCTCCACCGACCCGATCTTTGGTCGACTCCGACGCCGTGTCGCTGACATTTTCCCCACCAACGTGGTGGTCACGGCGAGCCGCTCAGACGAGGAGAGCGGCGGAAGCGCCGCCACGGAGGTGCTCGTCATCGATCATGGCGAAGCGCCCAATGAAGAAGCCGAGACCCGCTTGCTGCGGCCCTGCAAGACCTTACCGCGCCCATTCCAGAGGACGCAGACGCCGAGACGCTGGAGACACGCCGCCTTCAGATCATCGAAGGCGCCAAGAAGCTGGCAAGCATGAGGCGCTTGTTAGAGGCATACCAGCGCGAGATGGATCGCGCTGTAGGCGGCTCGCCGGCTCCGACTGGGCCAAGCCGTCTAGGCGCGGTCCGGCAGCGCGGCGCAGACATCGCTGACTTGTTCGGGGCAAAACGCCCCGTATACGCCACCCGTGGAGAATATCCGCGCGCCTAAGCGGCGATCGACGAGTGAAGAACTTCGAGGGCGAAGAGCGCCGCTTGATGACGGAGCGAGTCCAGCAACTCGACGCGGTTGCTGCGCTAGAACGCGGCCGCGGCGCGGTGCAGAGACGCCAGCAGCAATTTAACGACGACTTGCCTCCCCGCCGAGATCAAGGCGCGACCTCTCGGACGCTGACTGGTGGAGTCCGCGGAAGGAAAGAGAAGGAGACGGCTGTCAGTCACAGTCGGACTCACATCATCATCGAGCGCGACCAAGACGGCCGCCGAGAGCGAGAGCGCGGCGACTACTACGCCTCCCCACCTGAAGAGAGCGGCGAGTTTCCCCGCCGCCTGTTGAGCATCCGACTCTCGGAGGCCGCCTTGGCCGCCGAGAGGGAGTCGGAGAGAACGACGCCCGCCATCGGATCGACCGACTCCACCGATCCCTAGCGGTGGAAGAAGAAGACGAGCTGGGTCCGCCTTGCTTTGGGCCCCGCATCTGAGACAAGCCCTTCCCCAAAGGTTCACGCTCCCCCGAGACACACCCAAGTACACCGGCTCCGTGAAGCCGAGGATCGGCGATAGACTACTCCACGCCCATCAAGATAGCGAACGGCAACAAGCGAAGTTGCCTTGAAGTACGTCCCTCTCATGCTCCAGGGCACGGCCCGGACATGGTTGAACAGCCTGAAGCCCCGCAGCATCAACAGCTGGGTCGACTTCACTGAAGCCTTCATCTGCAACTTCACGAGCACGTACAAGCGACCTCCCAAGCCGCGCCAGCTTTCCTTGTGCGTGCAAGGCCCTGATGAATCAACACGCAACTACCTCACGCTACTGGGCGAAGCCGGAACTCCTGCGGCGTGCAGAGGTGCGTAATCGAGTACTTCACCGCCGGTGCCGAGAGGGTACCCTCCTCAAGCACCGACTCCTCTGCGACGAGCCAGATACCCTCGACGAATTGCTAGTCATAGCAGACAAGTACGCCACGGCCGACTCATCCATGAAGACGGAGATTCAAGTCAATGCGGCTGGCAAGGTGACTCCCCAGGCTCCCAGAACTCCGGCTGGAGACACCAGTCGGCGACAGCAACAGAACGACAACAAATGTAAGGCCCAACAGCCGACTTCCAACAGTCGGCAGGTCGCAGCAGTCGAAGATCAACAGCCGGAGGGGCAGCCTCTGGCCAAGCGGCAGAAGGGCGGCAAATCCAATTGGTTGCCGGCTTTCTCTTATGAGCAGACTTTGGATGGTCCTTGTAAGTTCCATAGCGGCGCGAAGCCGTTAAACCACACCACCAGAAAGTGCCACTGGTTCACCAGAATTGCCAAGGGAGACGGCCTCACTCCTTCTCCGCCTGCTGGGCCGCCGCATCCGCCGCCGCCCTAGCAGCCGGCTGCTCGACCAGTCAGCGCGGTGCAAGACGAGTTCCCGGAAGAGCACGGAGCCTATGTGGTGTTCACTAGTGTGGTCGATGATCAAGAAGAAAGCGCCAACAAAGAACAAGAAGTAAATCAATGAGCAGCAGATACTCCGGAGTTCATGCATTGGTCCGAGAGGCCTATCAGTTGGAGTAGAGCGGATCACCCAGAGGTGATGCCGAGTCCGGGCTCTTATGCCCTGGTCCTAGGTGCCACCTTGGCCACTGATAGGCGGGCCGCCCGTTTCTCGCGAGTCCTGATAGACGGAGGCAGCAGCATCAACATCTGTACAAAAGACACCATGGAGAAGCTAGGAATCAGCGAAGACAGCCGCAGAGCAGCCGGATCAGGTTCCATGGAATTGTACCCGGCCTTTCCTGTTCGCCAATCGGCAAGATCCTGATAGACGTCCTTTTCGGAGACAAAGATCATTTCCGCCGAGAGCCGGTCTGGTTTGAAGTAGTGGACTTGGAAAGCCCATACCACGCCCTGCTTGGCCGACCTGCTTTGGCAAAGTTCATGGCGGTTCCTCACTACGCCTACCTAAAGATGAAGATGCCGAGTTCCAAGGGAATTTTGACCGTAGCCGGCGACTACAGGAAGTCGTCCGCCTGCACGGCCGAAAGCAGTCGGCTGGCCGAGTCCCTGGTGATCACGACTGAGAAGCGGCTCCTTGACCGGGTCGTGGCAATGGCAGGAAAGCAGCCAAAGATGTCGCCCGACCCCAAGGAGTCAGAAGAAGAAGGATCATTCAAGCCGGCCAAAGAAACCAAGAAGATACCCTTGGACCCGGAGCACCCAGAGAGGCACGCTGTCGTAGGCACAAGCCTTGACAGCAAATAGGAAGGCATGCTCGTCGATTTCCTCCGTGAGAATCGAGACATCTTTGCATGGTCCCCTAAGGACATGCCAGGTGTACCGACGGAATTCGCCGAGCACAAGCTACACGTCAGGCCAGATGTGAAACCCGTCAGGCAGCCCTTGCGCCGCCTGTCAGAAGAGAAAAGAAGAGTTGTTGGAGAAGAGATAGCCCGGCTCTTGGCAGCCGGCTTCATCATGGAAGTGTTTTTCCTAGAGTGGCTGGCAAACCCGGTTTTGGTGCTAAAGAAGAACAAGAAATGGCGGATGTGTATCGACTACACAAGCCTCAACAAAGCCTGCCCAAAGGACCCGTTTGCCCTGCCAAGAATTGATCAGGTGATAGACTCCACAGCCGGATGCGAGCTGCTGAGTTTCCTAGACGCATATTCAGGATATCACCAGATCAAGCTAAACCCGGCGGACAGACTGAAGACCGCCTTCATCACACCATTCGGAGCCTTCTGCTACCTGACAATGACGTTCAGCTTGAGGAATGCCGGCGCCACCTTTCAGCGTTGCATGCAGAAGTGCCTCCTCAAGCAACTCGGCAGGAATGCCCATGTCTACGTGGATGATGTGGTGGTGAAGACGGAGAAGCGTGGAACGCTGTTGGAAGACCTCAAGTAGACCTTTGAGAATCTGCGCCGATTCCAGATCAAGCTCAACCCTGAGAAGTGCGTTTTTGGAGTACCAGCCGGCCAGCTCCTTGGCTTCCCGGTCTCCGAACGCGAATAGAGTGCAACCCCATGAAGATCAAGGCCATCGAGAGGATGGAGGTACCCAGCCGATCGTTAGATGTGCGAAGTTCACCGCCGCTTGGCGCCCATCACCGATTCATCACTGGTCGGGCGAGAAAGCCCCGCCTTGTATCAATTGATGAAGAAGACCACCTTTTTGAGTGGAACCACAAGGCGGATGAGGCATTTCTCCAATCGAAGAAGATGTTGACTACTCCTCAGACATGGCGGCTCCGACTCCCAAAGAGCCCATGCTCTTGTACATCGCCGCCACCACCGAAAGTAGTCAAGACACCATCGAGTTGAGCGCAAGGAGGAAGGCAAGGCACTCCTGTCCGTAGGCGGTATATTACTGAGCGAGGTAATCGCCGACCTCCAAGCGTAACTACCCTCACTACCGAAGATGTGCTACGGCATGCATTTTGCCGCCAAGAAGTCAAGCCTTACTTTCAAGAACACCCAATCACCGTGGTTTGCACGGCTCACCGGCCGAGATCATTGAAGTCGAGACGCCCGCCGAGTAGCCAAATGGGCTATAGATCCGCTCCTACACCATCTACTACCAGCCCCGCACCGCCATCAAGTTGCAAGTTACCGCCGACTTCCTCGCCGACCGGGCCGAGACCCAAGATTCGCCGCCAAGACCGACTCCATCCATTGGCGATGCATTTCGACGGCTCCAAGATGCGCACCGGCCTGGGAGCCGGCGTCGTCCTCACCTCCCCTAAAGGCGGCAAGCTCAAGTATTTGCTGCAGATCCACTTCGCCGCCTCCAACAACGTCGCCGAATATGAGGCGCTCATTCATGGGCTCCGGCTTGCCAAAGAACTCGGCATTCGCCGGATCCTGTGCTATGGCGACTCCGACTTGGTGGTACAGCAATCATCTGGCGACTGGGATGCCAAAGACGCGAACATGGCAAGCTACCGCTTCCTAGTGCAGCAACTCAGCGGATACTTCGAGGGGTGCGAATTCCTTCACGTGCCAAGAAATGACAATGATCAAGCAGACGCCTTGGCACGAGTCGGCTCCACTCGCCAAGCAATACCTTTCGGCGTCGCTCTTCAGCGCCTCCTCAAGCCGTCTATCAAGCCTTCACCGGAGTCAGACTCCATCTTTGTGCCGGCCCCTCCAGAAGTAGTCGGATCCGACTCTAGAGCCCCAGCAGACGGCCCCAAGAAAACTACTGATCGGCCGCCCGTGGACTTTGAGCTGGCCCGGACTTCAGAGCTGGCCGGGACTGCGCCCGGCCGGCTTAGGGACTCACAATCTAGCAAGCGGTCATGACTCCAGCCCGCCGCCTCCCAGCCCAACCACCCTTGTCCAAGTCGCTGTCGCAGCAGTTGAAGAAATAGCAGCACCTTCATGGGCGCAGCCCATCCTCAAGTTTCTAGTGGACAGAGAGCTGCCGACAGACGAGTTCTTGGCTCGGCAAGTGCAGCGCCGAGCGGCAGCATACACCATAGTCAACAGAGAACTAGTCAGGCGCAGTGTCACTGGTGTCTACCAGCCACGTAGAGAGCCGTAACAAGGCCAAGCAATCCTCGAGACATTCATCGTATGAAAAGTGCCACCATGCGGCTTCAAGAGCACTCGTCACCAAAGCTTTCCGGCACGGCTTCTTTTGGCCGACTGCCCTAGAAGAGGCTAAAGAGTTAGTCCAAAAATGCAAGGGGTGCCAAATGTTCCGCTCCAAGCCACTTCAGCCGGCTTCCGCGCTGAAGACAATCCCCATCGCCTGGCCCTTAGCAGTTTGGGCCCTGGACAGGTGGTGTGGTTGAAGGTCGTGAAACTCCAAGAACGAGCGGAAGAAACCGCTCGCCGGCAGCCCTAGGCCGCGCATGAGGTGCGAGCGGAAGATGACCCGCTCGCCCTCCTCCGGCGCCGGTCGGATCTCCCCCACCGGCGCGGGGCGGGTGCGCACGAGGTCCGCGCTGGGGAGACAGCGGGTCTGGCGGAGGAACTCGATGTGTTCTTCCTCCACCTCCGAGCCGTCCCATACGCCGGAGCGCACGGCGGGGGCCGCGGCAGAGGAAGAGCTCATCGCCGCGGTGAGGAAGTGTTCTCGCTCGACGGCGGGGGCAGGAGCAAGAGAAGGCAAGTGAGGCGGGAGGATGGGGGAGAAGGGTGCGCGTGCGGTGCCGCCCCGCTCCCCCCGCCTATTTATAGCCCTGCGTGCTGAGGAGCCGAGGGGGCGGGCGTGGGATTAACTGCGCACGGTGCCCCACGCCGCCCCACGATTTACCCCACGACGTTACTGAAGGAAATATGCCCTAGAGGCAATAATAAAGTTATTATTTATTTCCTTATTACATGATAAATGTTTATTATTCATGCTAGAATTGTATTAACCGGAAACATAATACATGTGTGAATACATAGACAAACAGAGTGTCACTAGTATGCCTCTACCAGACTAGCTTGTTAATCAAAGATGGTTAAGTTTCCTAACCATAGACAAAGGAGTTGTCATTTGATTAACAAGGTCACATCATTAGTTGAATGATCGATTGACATGACCCATTCCATTAGCTTAGCACCCGATCGCTTAGTATGTTGCTATTGCTTTTATCCATGACTTATACATGTTCCTATAACTATGAGATTATGCAACTCCGCTTGCCGGAGGAACACTTTGGTACTACCAAACGTCACAACGTAATCGGGTGATTATAAAGGAGTACTACAGTGTCTCCAAAGGCGATGTTGGGTTGGCGATTTGAGATTAGGATTTGTCACTCCGATTGTCGGAGAGGTATCTCTGGCCCTCTCGGTAATGCACATCACTTAAGCCTTGCAAGCATTACAACTAATGAGTTAGTTGCAAGATGATGTATTACGGAACGAGTAAAGAGACTTGCCAAGAATAAGATTGAACTAGGTATTGATACCGACGATCGAATCTCGGGCAAGTAACATACCGATGACAAAGGAACAAACGATGTTGTTATGTGGTCGACCGATAAAGATCTTCGTAGAATATGTAGGAGCCAATATGGGCATCCAGGTCCCGCTATTGGTTATTGATCGGAGACGTGTCTCGGTCATGTCTACATTATTCTCGAACCGTAGGGTCCGCACGCTTAAGGTTTCGATGACGGTTATATTATGAGTTTGTGTATTTTGATGTACCGAAGGAGTTCGGAGTCCCGGATGTGATCACGGACATGACGAGGAGTCTCGGAATGGTCGAGACGTAAAGATTGATATATTGGACAGCCATGTTCGGACATCGGAATGGTTCCAGTGGTTTCGGATAATACCGAGTCTTGAGGGGTTACCGAACCCCGGGAAGTAATGGGCCTTAATGGGCCACGAGGGAGAGAGAGGGCTGCGCCAGAGGTGGCGCGCGCCCCCATGAGGAGTCCGAATTGGACAAGGAGGGGGTGGGCGCGCCCCATTTCTCTCCTCTCCTCTCCTTCCTTCCCCTTCCCCTCCTAGTCGACTAGGAAAGGGAGTCCTACTCCCACTAGGAGGAGGACTCCCCCCTTGCGCGCCCTCTAGGGCCGGCCGCCCTCCCCTTGCTCCTTTATATACGGGGCAGGGGGCACCCTAAGACACACAAGTTGATCCTTGAGATCGCCTCAGCCAGTGCGGTGCCCCTCCACCATATTCCACCTCGGTCATATCGTAGCGGTGCTTAGGCGAAGCCCTGCGTCGGTAGAACATCAAGATCGTCACCACGCCGTCGTGCTGACGGAACTCTCTCCCGAGCTTTGCTGGATCGGAGCCCGAGGAGCGTCACCGAGCTATACGTGTGTCAAGAACTCGGAGGCGCCGGAGTAACGGCGCTGGGATCGGTTGGATCGCGAGGAGAACGTCGACTACTTCCTCTACGCCAGATCGCTTCCGCTTCGGTCACGAGGGTACGAGACAACACTCTCCCCTCTCGTTGCTATGCATCACCATGATCTTGCGTGTGCGTAGGAATTTTTGAAATTACTACGCTCCCCAACAGTGGCATCCGAGCCTGGTTTTTATGGTTTGATGTTTTGCACGAGTAGAACACAAGTGAGTTGTGGACGATACAAGTCATACCGCCTACCAAAGATGTCATACTTTGGTTCAGCGGTATTGTTGGATGAAGCGGCCGGACCGACATTACGCCAGACGCTTACGCGAGACTGGTTCTACCGCAGATGCTTTGCACAAAGGTGGCTAGCGGGTGTCGGTTTCTCCAACTTTAGTTGAACCGAGTGTGGCTCGCCGGTCCTTGAGAAGTTTAAAACGGAGTCTATTTGACGAAGTATCGTTGTGGTTTTGATGCGTAGGTGAGATTGGTTCTTGCTTCACCCGTAGCAGCCACGTAAAATTTGCAACAACAAAGTAGAGGACGCCTAACTTGTTTTTGCAGGCATGTTGTGATGTGATATGGCCAAGACGTGATGCTATATTTTATTGTATGAGATGATCATGTTTTGTAACCTAAGTTATCGGCAATGGCGGCAGAGCCATATGGTTGTCGCTTTATTGTATGAAATGCAACGCATCTGTAATTGCTTTACTTTATCACTAAGCGGTAGCGATAGTCGAGAAGCAATAGATGGCGTAAACGACAATGATGCTACGATGGAGATCAAGGTGTCGCGCCGGTGACGATGGTGATCACGACGGTGCTTCGAAGATGGAGATCACAAGCACAAGATGATGATGGCCATATCATATCACTTATATTGATTGCATGTGATGTTTATCCTTTATACATCTTATCTTGCTTTGATTCACGGTAGCATTTTAAGATGATCTCTCACTAAAATTATCAAGTAGTGTTCTCCCTGAGTATGCACCGTTGCCAAAGTTCGTCGTGCCGAGACACCACGTGATGGTCGGGTGTGATAAGCTCTACGTCCATCTACAACGGGTGCAAGCCAGTTTTGCACACGCAGAATACTCAGGTTATACTTGACGAGCCTAGCATATGCGAGATATGGCCTCGAGAACACGGAGACCGAAAGGTCGATGCGTGAATCATATAGTAGATATGATCAACATAGTGATGTTCACGACGACGGCGCAGGACGATCTTGATGTTCTATCGCAGAAGCCGCTTAAGCTTCATGACGATATGACCGAGGTGGAATATGGTGGAGGGGGCACCGACACGGCTAAGGAACGATCCGTAGATCAAACTTGTGTGTTCTAGGGTGCCCCCTGCCCCGTGATATAAAGGAGCAAGGGGGGGTGCGGCTGCCCAGAGGAGGCGCTGCCGAGGAGTCCTACTCCCACCGAGTAGGACTCCCTTCCTAGTTGGAGTAGGATTGGGGAGGGGAAGAAGGAAGGGGGCGCCGCCTCCTTGTCCTATTCGGACTAGGGGAGGGGCGCGCCTGCCCCGGCCGCCCCTCCTCTTCTCCTCGAGGCCCACTAAGGCCCAATAGCCTCCGGAGGGTTCCGAACTCCCGGCTTTTCCCAGAAAATCCCGATTTCACCCTAACCATTCAACTCCAAATATAGGCTTCCAATATATCAATCTTTATGTCTCGACCATTTCGAGACTCCTCGTCATGTCCGTGATCACATCCGGACTCAACTTCTTCGTACATCAAAATACATAAACTCATAATATAACCGCCATCGAAACCTTGCTGCGGCGGACCCTACGGTTCGAGAACACGTAGACATGACCGAGACACGCCTCCGTCAATAACCAATAGCGGACCTCGATGCCCATATTGGTTCCTACATATTCTACGAAGATCTTTATCGGTCGATCGCATAACAACATACGTTGTTCCTTTGTCATCGGTATGTTACTTGCCCGAGATTCGATCGCCGGTATCCAATACCTAGTTCAATCTCGCTATCGCAAGTCTCTTTACTCGCTCCGTAATACATCATCTCACAGCTAACTCATTAGTTGTAATGCTTGCAAGGCTTCAAAGATGTGTATTACCGAGAGGGCCCAGAGATACCTCTCCGACAATCGGAGTGACAAAACCTAATCTCGAATACGCCAAACCAACATCTCGCCTTTGGAGACACCTGTAGTACTCTTTATAATCACCCAGCTTGCCAGACGCTTGGTATCACCCAAAGTGTTCCTCCGTAAACGGAGTTGCATAATCTCATAGTTACAGAACATGTATATGTCATGGATAAAAGCAAGAGCAACATACTAAACGATCGTGGTGCTAAGCTAATGGAATGGGTCATGTCAATCGATCATTCTACTAATGATGTGACCTTGTTAATCAAATAACAACTATTTGTTCATGGTTAGGAAACATAACCATCTTTGATTAACAAGCTAGTCTAGTAGAGGCATACTAGTGACATATTGTTTGTCTATGCATTCACACATGTATCATGTTTCCTAAGTTAATACAATTCTAGCATGAATGATAAACATTTATCATGAAATAAGGAAATAAATAATAACTTTATTATTGCCTCTAGGGCATATTTCCTTCAGCCTCCCACTTGCACTAGAGTCAATAATCTAGATTACATAGTAATGATTCTAACACCCATGGAGTCTTGGTGTTGATCATGTTTTGCTCGTGGAAGAGGCTTAGTCAACGGTCTCGCTACATTCAGATCCGTATGTATCTTGCAAATCTTATGTCTCCCACCGACTAAGTCCCGATGGAATTGAAGCGCCTTTGATGTGCTTGGTCCTCTTGTGAAATCTGGATTCCTTCGCTAAGGCAATTGCTCTAGTATTGTCACAAAGATTTTCATTGGACCCGATGCACTAGGTATGACACCTAGATCGGATATGAACTCCTTCATCCGCATCTTCATTAGCTGCTTCCGGCTGCTATGTATTCCGCTTCACATGTAGATCCCGCCACGACGCTTTGTTTAGAACTGCACTAACCGACACTCCTCCGCTTAGTGTAAATACGATCCCGTCTCGCGATTTAGAATCGTCTGATCGTTGTCAAAGCTTGCATCAACGTAACTGCCATTTATGAGCTCTTTGTCACCTCCATATACGAGAAACATATCCTTAGTCCTTTCGTATTTCAGATGTTCTTGACCGCTGTCAAAGGATCCACTCCTCGATTACTTTGGTACCTCCCGCTAAACTTATAGCAAGGCACACATCAGTCTGTACACAAGATTGCATACATGATAGAGCCTATGGTCAAGCATAGGAACATCTTTCATTTTCTCTATCTTCTCGCAGTTGGTCGGGCATTGAGTCTTACTCAACTTCACACCTTGTAACACGTGCAAGAACCCTTTCTTTGCTTGATCCATTTTGAACTTCTTCAAAATTTTGTCAAGGTATGTGCTTTGTGAAAGTCCAATTGCCGCCTTGATCTATCTCTATAGATCTTAATGCCCAATATGTAAGCAGCTTCACCGAGGTCTTTCATTGAAAAACTCTTATTCAAGTATCCATTTATGCTATCCAGAATTCTATATCATTTCCGATCAGCAATATGTCATCTACATATAATATCGTAAATGCTACAGAGCTCCCACTCACTTTCTTGTAAATACAAAGCTTCTCCAAAAGTCTCAGATGAACCCAAATGCTTTGATCACACTATCAAAGCGCTTATTCCAACTCCGAGATGCTTGCACTAGTCTATAAATGGATCGCTGAGCTTGCACACTTTGTTAGCTCCCTTTGGATCGATAAAACCTTCTCGTTGCATCATATACAACTCTTCTTCCGTAAATCCATTCAGAATGCAGCTTTACATCCATTTGCCAAATTTCATAATCATAAAATGCGCAATTGCTAACATGATTCGGACAGATTTAAGCATCGCCACGGGTGAGAAGGTCTCATCGTAGTCAATCCCTTGAACTTGTCGAAACCCTTTGCATAAGTCGAGCTTTGTAGACAAGAATATTACCGCCCGCCATTCTTCTTCTTAAAGATCCACTTGTTTTCTATTGCTTGCCTAATTCTGCAAGTCAACCAAAGTCCATACTTTGTTTTCATACATGGATCCCATCTCGATTTCATGGCCTCAAGCCATTTTATGAATCTGGGCTCACCATCGCTTCTTCATAGTTCGTGAGGTTCATCATGATCTAGTAGCATGATTTCCGTATAGGATTGCCGCATCACTCAAAGCGGATCTTACTCGTTGATCTACGAGGTTCTCAGAGTAACTTGATCTCAAGTTTCATGATCAACATCATCAACTTCCTCACTACTTGGTGTAGATGTCTCGTAAACCGTTTCGCGACAAATTACTTTCAAGTAAGGGAGAAGGTACAATTACCTCATCAAGTTCTACTTTCCTCCCACTCACTTCTTTCGAGAGAAACTCCTTGTCTAGAAAGGATCCATTCTTGGCAACAAATGTCTTGCCTTCGGATCTGTGATAGAAGGTGTACCCAACTGTCTCCTTTGGGTATCCTATGAAGACACATTCGATTTGGGTTCGAGCTTATCAGTTGAAGCTTTTTCACATAAGCATCGCATCCCCAAACTTTAAGAAACGACAACTTTGGTTTCTCGCTAAACCATAGTTCATAAGGTGTCGCCTCAACGGATTTTGACGGTGTTCTATTCAGGTGAATGCGGCCGCCTCTAGAGCATAACCCCAAAACGATAGCGGTAAATCAGAAGAGACATCATAGATCGCACCATATCTAGTAAAGTACGACACGACGCTCGAACACACCATTACGCTGTGGTGTTCCGGTGGCGGAGTTGCTAAACTATTCCGCATTGTTTCAAATGTAGACCAAACTCAGAACTCAAATATTCACCTCCACGATCGATCGTAGAAATTTAATTTTCTTATTACGATGATTTTCAACTTCACTCAAATTCTTTGAACTTTTCAAATGTTTCAGACTTATGTTTCATTAAGTAGATATACCCATATCTGCTTAAGTCATCCGTGAAGGTGAGAAAATAACGATATCCGCCACGAGCCTCAACATTCATTGACCACATACATCCAGTATGTATGATTTCCAACAAATCTGCTGCTCTCTCCATAGAACCGAGAACGGGTTTTAGTCATCTTGCCCATGAGGCACGGTTCGCAAGTGCCAAGTGATTCATAATCAAGTGGCTCCAAAAGTCCATCAAGATGGAGTTTCTTCATGCGCTTTACAATCGATATGACCTAGACGGCAAGGCTACAAATAAGTTGCACTATCATTATCAACTCGATCTTTTGGTTTCAACATTATGAATATGTGTATCACTACTATCGAGATTCATCAAAATAGACCACTCTTCAAGGGTGCATGACCATAAAAGATATTACTCATATAAATAGAACAACCATTATTCTCTCGATTTAAATGAATAACCGCTTCGCATCAAACAAGATCCAGATATAATGTTCATGCTCAACGCAGCACCAAATAACAATTATTTAGGTCTAAAACTAATCCCAAGGTAGATGTAGAGGTAGCGTGTCGAATCGCGATCACATCGACTTTGGAACCATTTCCCACGCCGATCGTCACCTCGCCCTTTGCCGTGTTCGCTAATCCGTAGTCCCTGCTTCGAGTTGCAAATATTAGCAATGTAACCAAGATCAAATACCCAAAAGCTATCATGAGCTCTAGTAAGGTACACATCAATAACATGTATATCACATATACCTTTGTTCACCTTGCCATCCTTCTTATCCGCCAAATACTTGGGGCAGTTCCGCTCAAAGGACTACCGCTTGCAAGAGAAGCACTCCGCTTTAGGTTTGAGTCCAGACTTGGGTTTTTCTCCGAGCAAAGAACTTGCTTGCTGTTCTTCTTGAAGTTCCCTTCTTCTTCCCTTTGCCTTTCTTCTTGAAACTAGTGGTCTTATTGACCATCAACACTTGATGCTCCTTCTGATTTCTACCTCCGCAGCCTTTAGCATTGCGAAGAGCTCTGTATAGTCTTTACTAACCCTTGCATATTATAGTTCATCACGAAGCCTTTGTAGCTTGGTGGCGTGATTGAAGAATTCATCAATGACACAATCATCCGGAAGATTAACTCCCAATTGTGTCAAGTGATTGTAGTACCTGCACATTCCGAGTATGTGCTCACTAATGTAACTATTCTCCTCCATCTTGCAGCTATAGGACTTATTGGAGACTTCATATCTCTCAATCCGGCATTCTGTTGAATATCAACTTCAACTCCCGGAACATCTCATATGCTCCATGACGCTCAAAACGCCGTTGAAGTCCCGGTTCTAAGCCGTAGCATGGCACACCGAACTATAGAGTAGTCATCGCTTTGTTTCGCCAGACGCTCACAACATCCGTGTTGCTCTCAAGAAGAGTTCTGCACCTAGCGGTGCATCTAGGATGTAACTCTTCCGTAGCAATGAGGATAATCCTCAAGTTACGGACCCAATCCGTAATTGCTACCATCATCTTTCAACTTTGCTTTCTCAAGGAACGCATTAAAATTCAACGGAACAACAAACGAGCCATCTATCTACAAACAAACATAAACAAGCAAGATACTATCAGTACTAAGTTCATGATAAATTTAAGTTCAATTAATCATATTACTTAAGAACTCCCACTTAGACAGACATCTCTAGTCATCTAAGTGATCACGTGATCCAAATCAACTAAACCATAACCGATCATCACGTGAAATGGAGTAGTTTTCAATGGTGAACATCTTTATGTTGATCATATCTACTATATGATTCACGCCGACCTTTCGGTCTCCGTGTTCCGAGGCCATATCTCGCATATGCTAGGCTCGCCAAGTATAACCCGAGTATTCTGCGGTGCAAAACTGGCTTGCACCCGTTGTAGATGGACGAGAGCTTATCACACCCGATCATCACGTGGTGTCCGGGCACGATTTAACTTTGGCAACGGTGCATACTCGTGGAGAACACTTCTTGATAATTTAGTGAGAGATCATCTTATAATGCTACCGCCAATCAAAGCAAGATAAGATGCATAAAAGATAAACATCACATGCAAATCAATATAAGTGATATGATATGGTCATCATCATCTTGTGCTTCGTGATCTCCATCTCTGCGCAGCACCACCATGATCACCATTGTCACCGGCGCGACACCTTGATCTTCATCGTAGCATCGTTGTCGCCTCGCCAAACTTATGCTTCTACGACTATCGCTACCGCTTAGTGATAAAGTAAAGCATTACAGTATGCATTGCATTGCATACAATAAAGCGACAACCATATGGCTCCAGCCGCTTGTCGATAACTTCGTTACAAAACATGATCATCTCATACAATAAAATATAGCATCACGCCTTGACCATATCACATCACAACATGCCCTGCAAAAACAAGTTAGACGCCCTCTACTTTGTTGTTGCAAATTTTACGTGGCTGCTATGGGCTTAAGCAAGAACCAATCGCACCTACGCATCAAAACCACAACGATATTTCACAAATAGACTCGCTTTTAACCTTCTCAAGGACCGGCGAGCCACACTCGGTTCAACTAAAGTGAGAGAGACAGACACCCGCCAATACCTTTAAGCAACGAGTGCTCAGAGCGGTGAAACCAGTCTCGCGTAAGCGCACGCGTAATGTCGGTCCGGCCGCTTCATCTCACAATACCGCTGAACCAAAGTATGACATGCTGGTAGGTAGTATGACTTGTATCGCCCACAACTCACTTGTGTTCTACTCTGCAAAACATCAAACCATAAAACCTAGGCTCGATGCCACCGATGGGGAACGAGTAATTTCAAAATTTTCCCACGCACACGCAAGATCATGGTGATGCATAACAACGAGAGGGAGAGTGTTGTCTACGCACTCGTGAGACCAAGCGAAGCAATCACAATGTAGAGGAAGTAGTCGACGTTCTCCTCGCGATCCGACCGATCCCGCGCCAAGCATCGGTGCCCCAAGTTCTTGACACACGACAGCTCGATGACGCCCTCGAACTCCGATCCAGCCGAAAGTGTCGAGGGAGAGTTCCACAAGACGACGGCGTGGGACGATCTTGATGTTCTACCGGCGCAGAAGCTTCACCTAAGCTTCATGACGATATGACCGAGGTGGAATATGGTGGAGGGGGCACCGACACGGCTAAGGAACGATCCGTAGATCAAACTTGTGTGTTCTAGGGTGCCCCCGCCCCTGTGATATAAAGGAGCAAGGGGGGTGCGGCCGCCCAGAGGAGGCGCTGCTGAGGAGTCCTACTCCCACCGAGTAGGACTCCCCTTCCTAGTTGGAGTAGGATTGGGGAGGGGAAGAAGGAAGGGGCGCCGCCTCCTTGTCCTATTCGGACTAGGGGAGGGGCGCGCCCTGCCCCGGCCGCCCATCCTCTTCTCCTCGAGGCCCACTAAGGCCCAATAGCCTCCGGAGGGTTCCGAACCCCGGTTTTCCAGAAAATCCCGATTTCACCCTAACCATTCCAACTCCAAATATAGGCTTCCAATATATCAATCTTTATGTCTCGACCATTTCGAGACTCCTCGTCATGTTCGTGATCACATCCGGACTCAACCTTCTTCGTACATCAAAATACATAAACTCATAATATAACCGCCATCGAAACCTTAAGCGCATGGACCCTACGGTTCGAGAACAATGTAGACATGACCGAGACACGCCTCCGGTCAATAACCAATAGCGGACCTGGATGCCCATATTGGTTCCTACATATTCTACGAAGATCTTTATCGGTCGAGACCGCATAACAACGTACGTTGTTCCTTTGTCATTGGTATGTTACTTGCCCGAGATTCGATCGTCGGTATCCAATACCTAGTTCAATCTCGCACGCAAGTCTCTTTACTCGCTCCGTAATACATCATCTCATAGCTAACTCATTAGTTGTAATGCTTGCAAGGCTTCAAGGATGTGTATTACCGAGAGGGCCCAGAGATACCTCTCCGACAATCGGAGTGACAAAACCTAATCTCAAATACGCCAACCCAACATCTGCCTTTGGAGACACTCGTAGTACTCCTTTATAATCACCCAGCTTACGCTAGACGCTTGGTAGCACCCAAAGTGTTCCTCCGTAAACGGAGTTGCATAATCTCATAGTTACAGGAACATGTATATGTCATGGATAAAAGCAAGAGCAACATACTAAACGATCGTGTGCTAAGCTAATGGAATGGGTCATGTCAATCGATCATTCTACTAATGATGTGACCTTGTTAATCAAATAACAACTATTTGTTCATGGTTAGGAAACATAACCATCTTTGATTAACAAGCTAGTCTAGTAGAGGCATACTAGTGACATATTGTTTGTCTATGCATTCACACATGTATCATGTTTCCTAATAATACAATTCTAGCATGAATGATAAACATTTATCATGAAATAAGGAAATAAATAATAACTTTATTATTGCCTCTAGGTCATATTTCCTTCAGCCCCCCCCCATGAGGAGTCCGAATTGGACAAGGAGGGGGGCGGCCCCTTCCCTCTCCCTCTCCTCTCCTTCCTTCCCCTTCCCCCCTAGTTGGATTAGGAAAGGGAGTCCTACTCCCACTAGGAGGAGGACTCCCCCTCCCTTGGCGCGCCCCTCTAGGGCCGGCCGGCCCTCCCCCCTTGCTCCTTTATATACGGGGGCAGGGGGGCACCCTAAGACACACAAGTTGATCCTTGAGATCGCTCCTTAGCCGTGCAGGCGGTGCCCTCCTCCACCATATTCCACCTCACCATATCAGAAGCGGTGCTTAGGCGAAGCCCTCAGATCGGTAGAACATCAAGATCTTCACCACGCCGTCGGTCGACGGAACTCTCTCCCGGAGCTTTGCTGGATCGGAGCCCGAGGAGCGCCACCGAGCTGTCGTGTGTCAAGAACTTCGGAGGCGCCGGAGTAACGGCGCTGGGATCGGTTGGATCGCGAGGAGAACGTCGACAACTTCCTCTATGTTGTGATCGCTTCGCCTCGGTCTCACGAGGGTACGTAGACAACACTCTCCCCTCTCGTTGCTATGCATCACCATGATCTTGCGTGTGCGTAGGAAATTTTTTGAAATTACTACGTTCCCCAACAGTTACTGCGTGCAGTAACGGCGTGGGAAAACTAACCGTCCACGGCCGCAACGGATCTGTTCGTGTGCCGAGGCGTGGTAGTGGCGGGCCCGCCGACGCCCGCCCCGTCGCGCGTGTGGGGTGAGCAGATCGTCCTTCCAAGTGGCGCCACGCGATAGGACCGCCGATGGCAGCAGGAAGCGACGATCGCCGCCGCTTTTCCCGCCACTTTCAGCGGCGGCCCCTCGCTAGAAAAGATCCGACTTTCAACAAGTCGGCCGAGGAGAAGACGGCAGCCGAGTTCCAGAGTCTGTGCGGGGAAGGATGAAACTGTTGAAGCCCCACAAGGCGGTGTCCGCGGGGCTTCACCAGCTTCGGGGACTACTGTCAGAGTAATTGGCCACGGGTAGGCTAACCCGGGACCCAGGATCTTTCAAAACATCGGGGCAGGCCGCGCCCCCTCAAGCCGAGTCCCAGACGGCGACTCCAAGTCAAGCCGAGTACCAGACAGCGACTCCAAGACAAGCCGAGTCCCAGACGACAACTCCAAGACAAGCCGACTCCAAGTAGGCGACCTCCAGAGAGGCCGACTATGGGAGTCGGCCCATGACCCTTCCCGAAGCCCGATGCGGGGTACAGTCACGACGTGGCCGTTCCTCCCTACCTACGAGGGGCTGGCATGGCTACAGTGAGCTGTATCGCCGGAAGATGTCCGGCGAGGGGCGGCACTGTTGCCATGCCTGCCTCGACTCACCACAAGGCGCGACGCACTGCACTCCACGACGCCGGCTCAGACGGCTCAAGACCAAGGGCCGCTGTCGATGGGTGGACCGGCGGCCCAAGCACCTAAAGATGGCCTCAGGAGTCGGCCTCCCGAGTCGGCCGCCTCCCTCCAGGCCCCACGAGCCATTAACCGGATAAGATGGGGAATGGCGACAGAGATCGCCTCGATAGACGGCGGCCTTTGCTGCCACGACCCAATGACCAAGCTCGTCATCGAGCGCCAGACAAGGACAGGTTTGTCCATGGGCCCACCATCGGCGGCCCCAAAAGCCAAGGGAAGGACGGCGGTGTGAGAGACAGACGGTCAGGCCCACGCCATTATTACCATTGTACTCCTGTGGGTAGGCCTATATAAACCCCCCGGGGCACCCATGCAAAGGGTTCGGACCTTGATAGAGATAGACCAGATAGCAAAGGAAGGAGAGGACTAGCCTTGCTCTCTCCTACCTCCCGATACAGCTCAAGGAGCACCATTGTAGTCGCCTTGCTTTAGTGATCATGCGGAGACCCCGCAGAGCAGCAGTAGGGGTGTTATCTCCTCGGAGAGCCCCGAAGCTGGGTAAGATTCGCCGGCGTGCATGCCTACGCCTCATCCCGTTTCCGGGCACCGGCGATGTTCTACTCGCCCCAACCATGATAAGCCATCCTTTGGCATATGTCGCACCGAACCCCCGACAGACATTTTTGCCCCTTCGTCCTTACAACTGGGCCCATGTCACCGGTTCACTCTCTCCCCCTCTCATTCTCTCGCCCAAGCTGCACCCTCTCTCTTTCTCCCCCAAATCGCCTCCCGCCGTAACCCTAACCCTAGCTCGCTCGATCCGGTCGATCCCAACTCCTAAGGCTCGATCTACTAATGGCAGCCACGGTGGAGCTTCGGATTTGACTCTGTGTCCCTCTACTACGGCGTGAAGGCACAGGCGACGGGATGGATGGGGACATCGGTTGCGGCGGCGACGAACGAGGGAGCACACTGCAGCTACAGAAGATTGCTTCAGCGGGGTAAGTATCTCTTGTAATCTGATGCAGTCTCATGCCGTTTGTAGTTCGATTTGTTCTTGTAGTTTAATTTGTTGACCTAGTTCATAGTGCTCATGGCGCTGGGATCTGCTCTGCTTTCCATGGTCATCGAGGATGGACCCCGATAGACCAGCTTGGGATGGATTGTAGAATGGAAACCACACTTCTAGCTAGTGCTTGGCACAAAAGCATCCAACACAGATTCTCTTTTCCTTTGTTGTCGACAATCAATGGACTTTCAATCAGTTTAGATCTGCCATAATCGCTAAATATCCATGGGGTCTATACGATGCAAGGAATTCGTGCATCGGGACATTGACAAATCAGCATGGGTCCTCGCCCAAGGTGATGATGAGCTTGGTATCATGTTTGCAATACATGATTCTTTCCTGCTAAACTAGAAATCAGTGTCATACAAAGGAGAGAGGAGAGCCGAGAGCAGAGGAACAAGATCTCAGCCTAGGTCTACAGTAAAGGTAGAACTAGCCAATCAAGGGCAAAAAGCAACAAACATAGTGGAGGCAGCAGCTCCATGCGTGCACCAGGAACACCTACTATAGAAGTTCCTAGGCATGCAGCTCCCTCTCATAATAAAGATTCAGTGACCCATACACTGAAGAGGGACTACCAGATGATTGGCCAAGTGATGATGAGGATGAAAGGTTGTTTCCACAGTTTGTAACAAGGAAGAAGGGCAAGGAGAAACATGATGAGGGGAAGATTATGTTCCACCCCCTGAAGGCATGTTTGGTGAGGTAGGTGAAGATGATAAAGAGGAGGACAATGACATGGGGTACTCTGAAACATCTGATGAGGAAAGACCAGATGTGCAATACAATAGAGATGATCCTTCTTTGAAAGAGGGAACAATATTTTCCAGTGCCATAGAGTGTAGAAATGCCCTTGCAACCTTCTCAATAAAGACTCAAAGTGAATTTGTGATAGACAAGAGTGACAATACTAGGTTGACAGTGCATTGTGCTTATAAGAGGTGTCAATGGAGGATGCATGCCTCCTTAATGAGACACATCACACTGCTTTCGTATTAAATATAGCAACTAACAAAGGCATTTGTAGTTAGCAGATTGATATCAGATTTTGTTTGTTTGTTGCAACACATAGGTTCTCGACATGTTTCGAACTATCATGAATGCAAAGTTAAAGTGAACAAGACTACTCATACATGTCCCAAAGGTGAACAGGAGGAAGAGATTGAGGTCACTAAGAGTAGATGGGTTGCTGATGCTGTGAAGACCTGGATTTTAGAGGATTCAGAAGTGGGACCAACAGAATTGCAGAAAAATTTGAAGAAGAAGTATGGCCTGGCAGTTCCATATATGAGAGTATTCTATGGGAAGCAAATGGCACTTGACAATATCTATGGTAAGTGGGTTGACTCTTTTCAGTTATTGTATACCTTCAAGGCAGAAGTGGAGAAAGCATCTCCTGGCAATGTAGTTAGCATTGATAAACACAGTGTACATTACAAACTGAATGGGAAGAGTAGACAGAAGGAGTGCTTTAGAAGAGTATTTGTTTCTTTCAAAGCATGCTGGCAAGGGTTTTTGAATGGGTGTAGGCCTTATCTTGCAGTAGATGCCACTGCATTGAATGGCAGATTTAGAGGGCAACTAGTTAGTGCATGTGATATTGATGCTTGCAACTGGATCTTCCCAGTTGCATATGGAGTTGTAGAGGGTGAAAATATAGAGAGTTGGACTTGGTTTTTCCAGAATTTAAGAGAGCTTATAGGACACCCACCAGGTCTTGTTATCCACACTGATGCATGCAAAGGCCTCGAGATCAGATGGAAGCTGTGTTCCTGTGTGTGAGCACAGAGAATGCATGAGGCATTTGGCTGTAAATTTCACAAAAAAGTTTAGAGGAAAATTCTTTGATGAAAATTTATGGCCCTGCTCATTGACATACAACATAAAGAAACACAACTACCATCTTAGGCAGTTGCACGGTAAGGCTGGTGTGAAAGAGTACTTAGAGGAGCATCACACCAAGCTATGGGCAAGGTCACTATTCAATGAAGTGTGCAAAATAGATTTTGTTAATAACAATCTAGTTGAGTCCTTCAATTCAAAGATTAGAAAATAGAAGGGTGTACACATTGTGGACTTGCTAAACAAAATAAGACAATTTATAATGGAAAAGTTTGATCTCAGACAATAGATTGCAGCTACTACATTCATTGGCCACATCATAATCCCCAAAGTCATGAAAATGCTTCATGCAAAACCTAAGGACCTTGATATGGAGATAGTGAAAAGAAGCACATATGAGGCAGAGATTACATCAGTTGACAAGGAAAAGAGAGAGTGGAGATATCCAGTAAATTTGGAAACTAGGAATTGCAGTTGTAGAAAGTGGCAGTTAACTGGACAGCCTTGCATACATGCTTTGTATTTTATTACTTTAATGAGAGGCCAGTAAGTGAGATTGATCAGTATGTACATGAGTACTTTTCTGTTGCTAGGTTCAATGCTACTTATGCTGAAAATTTGCCTGGAATGGAGGGCAAACAACAGTGGGATGTGGTGGACCCTGGGTTTAAATTGTCTGCTCCATTGCAAAACAGGGCCCCTGGTAGACCTAGGAAGACAAGAATTAGGGCAAAATCTGAGGGAAAAGGACTTGGAGGAAGGAGAAAGAAATGTGGAAGGTGTGGAAGGCTTGCGCATCGTGCCACTCACTGCAAGGAATCCATTGACCCAGTTTTGGGGAAGAAGAGCATTGGGGGGCTGAAAATGCAACAGATGAACCTCTAGATGCTAAAACTGATGCTGAAAATGCTACAGAGGTGGAAACTAATGCTGAAAATGCTACAGAGGTGGAAACTGATGCTGAAAATGCTAAAGAGGTTGAACCTGATGCTGTCATTGCTACAGATGCACCAACAGTGTCATCAGCTGTAAGGTGAAAATGCTACAGATGTTCTCATTTCAATTTTTGCATCATTTAATGTTCTAATTTCCATTTTGCTTCATTTAATGTTCTAATTTCCTTTTTTGCTTCATTTAATGTTCTCATTTCAATTGTAGCCCAAGAAAGAACTAAAAAAAGGCAGCTGACAGAGGGATGTCACCAGCCAAGAAGAGGCTCAAGAATGCATCAGATCCTACAATAGGATCTATAACTGGAAGCAACCAGCTAAGCAAAGAAGTGAGCAAAACTGTCACCACAAGGAGGAGTTCAAGGCTCTTAACTAACCCTGCTTGCAACACCAGGAGCAAGAAGATGAAAGATCTGTGAACTTGTTAGCTGCTATGTTAAGTGTGTTGTTTTTGTTGTTTAAGAACTATTTGTGAACTTGTTAGCTATTATCTTAAGTGTGCTGCTGAAACTTGTGAGATGCTATCTTGAATGTGCAATGCTATTATGAACTTATGCTATTTGTGAGATGCTATCTTCTGAGCTGCTACTTTTAAATATTTTGTGAGCTACTAGTTTTAACACAACAGATCATTTGGTCAGCTGCTAGTTTCATTTGAGCTGCTACTTTCAAAATGCCAAGCAAGATTCTTCAGTCATTTCCAAATAGAAATATCACATCATTCCCAAATCACAACATTATTCTGGGATAATACATTCCCAAACTTAGCTCCATCAAAGCATACACTACAAACAGAAATCCATTTAGTATGGATTATTAGACCACCCAGAAACAAATGTGGCCAACATGCTAAAACCAAGAACTATGATAAATCCCCAGGATTGCATAACCTCATTCCTCTTCTTCATCTTTAGCTTCAGTTTCTTGTTCTTCTCGGTTAGATACATCACCCTCCTCTCTAAATAATGAGCTTTTAGCTAGCTCTTCTCCAATCCTGCATGAAGCTCCTCAAATGCACGACCAACACATTCGGTCGATGGCGGTCAATCCGCATAACCCAATCACATTCATCAGGAAGCTGCAAAATCAATGATCGAATTAGAAAGAGGAGAAAGAGCAGAATCAAGTCAAGCATTCAAAAGCAAAAACACTTACATCAAGAGGGCAGCCGAGAAACCTTCTGCCAGAGCTTGCTCCTCCCCAGGCGACACGACGAGCAGGAATAAGCCCGTGGCCAGGGCACCGCCGCGACAACCGAACCTCAAGGCCATAGAATGTCAGATCGTGGATGTAGAACTCCGATTGAAACTGAACTATCCCGACGCCATCAACCTATCAGCAAAGGGCAACCCAAATTGATGAACCCTAATTCCGCAATACCACCCAAATCGACCCTGAAACTTACATTGGCGGCCACCGACGAGGTCGTTGAAGACATGCCCGCCGTGCCCGCCGTACCCATCGCTCACCATGCCGTGCCCGACCTGCCCTCTCTTCGATCACAAGCGGAACGCCCGATGCGTTCTTGCTCAAAATGCCCCTGTCATCGCGAGGAAGAAGAAAGAGGGAGAGAGAGGAACCGGTTAGTTGGGCCCAGATGTAAGGAAGGAGGGGCAAAAATGTCAAATAAACAGCACGTTAGCGGTCAAACAGGCTTGACTGGACGGAAACGGCTCGGAGGGGCATTTCTATAAGGGCACACGACGACGAGGGGCATTTTTGAGCAGGCTTTGGAATTAGGGGTATATCTGATTAGGTGGTTCGAGTTAGGGACAGAAATGCAAATGGCCCAAAAAATAGGCAGTTGAATGATAGCAGGCCAAGAAAATGCATCAAAGGTTGAACAATGCAAGCCATGCATCATGTACGTACAGATAAATTACTTAATTAGTAAAATAGGTATAGAGAATGATAAATTTATCGGTAATACCTGGTATTAGCCGATACTCTCTGAAACCCTTTCGGTGACCCCGAAACGCTTCTGGATCCTCTCGAAACTATTTCGAATATTAATGAAACAATTCCACGATATGTTCTCAATCCCATCCTACTAACACTTAGCAGATCGTGATTGCCTTAACCTTGTGACCCCGCAGGTTCGGTAAATCATAGACATGAACGAAACCGTTCATTGAATGTTCGATAGCGGAACCGTGTGGATGTCCATATCAATCCCTATGAGCACGCGAATGATATTCGAGTGAACCTTTGGTTATCATGTGATGTGTCCCTTTGCTTCACAATACTTCACAAAACCCGGGATGCATCGGTATCCTCCTGAGTCATCACATGCTCATTATACTGTTATCCTCGTTACCGGTTTTGTTCTTCTTTCCCGTTATCGTGTTCCGGCATCCTCGTGACAAAGTCACCTGTGTCTGGCCAGACGATGATGGATGCCGTCACACCAAGAGGGCCCTAATAATATATCTCCATCGTCGGAGGAGCAAATCACACTCTCGAGCTATCTAGTCCCTTGTCAAACTTTTCGATGAACATGTAAGTTGTCATTATGATCACCGTGTTATAGGTGACGTTTGAGCAACCCCAGAGCCTAATGTATGGTAAGAAGTGACTACGATACTCCCATGGTCTAAGGAACAAAATCACACGTTAACACTCCGTGTTATTATAATTCATTACAGACGATATTAACTCAATTCATAACAGACAAGATCGGGTCGATTCAATATGATCGTTCTTCCAACGTCATAGTCTTAATGTTCTTTTAGGACTATCAGTACACTTAACGATATTCTAAGATCCGGAAAACGTGATCAGCAACAACACTTGAGCTAGTCCTAGAGGCAAGACAAGGAACCTTTCATTTAACCATTTATCATTCCACACGTGCATATGAGTTTTCCACCTAATCGAATATTCCAGGATCATAGCAGTTATAGCATATAATATAAACTATTTAATTATCAATACATAAATATAATAATACAAATATTATTGCCTTTGGGGCATATTTCCAACACGTATGCTATGTTCTTGAGAGAGATGCCTCTAGTGAACTAGGGCCTCAGGTCTATTCACCATATTTACTAAAACCCTAAAAGGCCCACTGCAATTTACTTTCTTTTATTTTCTTTTGCAATTTATGTACCTATCACTATCAGAATTAATCCTTACAATTAATGAGTACAAGGGGATTGACAACCCTCTTGCCCGTGTTGGGTGCAAGTATTTTGTTTGTGTGTATAGGCACTATTGACCTTTGTGCGCGTGAATCTCCTATTGGTTCGATAAATCTTGGTTCTCTAGTGAGGGAAATATTATCCGCTACTATATTGCTTCTCCCTTCCTCTTCGGGAAAAAACCCAATGCAACTCACAAGTAGCAGAAAGAATTTCTGGCGCCGTTGCCGGGGAGATTTCATCAAACAAATTAAGTTCCCTTCACACACATTATCATTTACTCGTTCTAATTTTTATTTGCCTTTATTTAATTTTATTTGTCTCGTTAAAAAATCAAAACCACAAAAATATTTTTTGCTTGCTTTCCTGAATTGTCACTATGTCTCAAGAAAACATCGCTAGAGATCATATTGTTGATGAACTTTATGTTTTAAATGAGGACCTTTATGGGGATGATTTAGATTTTGAAATTATGAATGTTAAAATTACCAAACAAAGCCCTTTAATTACTTGAGCTCAGCTACCAGAAAAATTGAGTATGAGAATAGAGAACTTTTGAGGAAAGTTTTTGAAGACTTGGTTCAAAAGGATTTGAAGTCCAAAGATGAGAACACTTGAAACTATGCATTATGCCTAGCTAGGGGCATAAAACAATAGCGCTTGTTGGGAGGCAACCCAATAGTTATCTTATATGCAATTGTTAATTTCTGTTTTGATGTGATGACATGATTATTTCTACTGTAATGATTGTGTTTTTATCTTTTAATTAGTGTTTGTGCCAAGTAAAGCCTTTGAGATGATTTGGATGATAGTTGAATTGAACGTGATATTGGTCTGAAATTTTGCGCCCAGTGCAGGAATTTATTATTTTTACTAGAACGTGATATTGGTCTGAAATTTTTACACAATATTAAGATACAAATTGTCTTCCTAATATTTTCAGAAATTTTGGAGTTACATAAGTATGGTTTTAGTTTAGATCATTAAAGACTATTTTGTTTTAGACAGATTCTGTTTTTATCGCATAATGTGCTTATTTTAATGATGCTATGGATTATATCGGGGGTATAAGTCATGTAGAAGTTAGAATATAGTAGGTATTATGCAAGAACAATTACGAATCAATATATAACAGTTTCTAAGTTTATGGTTTACCAATTGCACTAACGGATCTCATGATGTTTCTATTGAGTTTTGTGTGCTGGAGTTTTCAAGTTTTGGGTGAGATCACGATGAATGAAGGAATACAGGATGGCAATACCCTGAGCTTGGGGGTGCCCAAGGCACCCCAAGGTAATATTCAAGGAATACCCAAGCGTCTAAGCTTGGAGATGCCTCGGATGGCATACCCTCTTTCGTCTACAATTCATCGGTATGTTTCTTGGAGCTATATTTTTATTCATCACATGATATGAGTTTTACTTGGAGAGTCTTGTGCCATAGTTTTATTTTGTTTGCTTGTTAGTTTGCCACAATCATCATTTGTCGAACACACCTTTTGAGAGAGATAGACATTCATCATGATTTGTTAGAATACTCTATGTGCTTCACTTATATCTGTTGAGTTATGAAGTTGCTCACGCGCTTTACTTATATCCTTAGAGCATGGTGGTGGTTATATTTTATAGAAATCATTTGCACTCTCATGATTCACTTAAATGTTTGTGAGAGTCGCATAAAATAGGAAGTGGTAATTTGCACTAGTTATATGATTAAGTCTAAAAATGATAGGTATACAGGAGTGGTATAATAAAAACTTTCATGTAGATTACTAAATATGACAAGTTTGATTCCATGCAATAGTTTTGCGATATAAAGATGGTAATATGTGGAGGTGCTAGTTGACTATCATGTCCTAGTAGAAATATCGATGTTAAATTTTGTGATTCCCGAAGCATGCACATATAGTCTTTAGTTTTGCGATGAAGTTGGAGCATGATTTATTATTGATTATCTACCTTATGAGTGGCGGTTAGGGACGAGCGATGATCTTTTCCTCCCAATATATCCCCCTAGGGGTATGAAAAGTCATGCTTTGCTTCAAGGGCTAATAAACTTTTGCAATAAGTAGTTGAGTTCTTTATGACTAATGTGATGCTCTTGGACTTGCGCATTTCCACCTATCCATATTTTGCTAGCCTCTTTGGTACCGGGCATTGCCCTTTCTCACCTCGAGAGTCGGTGCAAAATTCACCCGTGCATCCAAACCCCATGATATGACATGCTCTATCACACGTAAGCCTCATATATCCTTCCCCAAAAACAGCCATCATACCTACCTATCATGGCATTTCCATAGCCATTCTGAGATATATTGCCATGCAACTTCCACCCCATTTACATGATTTGTGTGTTCATCATCATATTCCTTTGCATGATCATATATAGAGCTGACATGATATTTATGGCAAAGCCACCGTTCATCATTGTTATACATGTTACGCTAGTTCATTGCACATCCTGGTACACTACGAGAGGCATTCATATAGAGTCACATTCTTCAGTTTTATCGAGTTGTAAGTAAATAAAAGTGTGATGATCATCATTATTAGAGCATTGTCCCAGTGAGGTATAGTGTAACACCCTCGATGTCATGTTGTAGTAATCTCATGCCTAATGATGCTATGTCATCATAATTATTTTACCAATCCTCTTTTTGTTTCAAACCAAACTCAAACCCAAATTCGAATGCCAAGTTGAATTACAATTTTGTAAAGCAGTAAATTAAAAATGTTCCTTATGTTGAAAATATTCACTACATAATTATCGTACATTAACAAACTTTTTTTGGAATGTTTAAAATGCCTATGGATATTAAACAGTGGACCAACGATCCCCTTTTAGCCCTTTTAAATGCAATTATAATTTAAATGATTTCAATTTGGCCCCAAACTTTTTGTGCTACCCCAAAATTTTGTGTTGGATTTATGTGCCAAGTTTCAGTTATAGCAAAGTCGTTTGCTGTATAAACTAAATGCAGTAGAGTGGTGGAAATATTACAAGAGATAAAAAGGGAAAATATGGGAGACCTACTATGCACTTAGGCCTACTAAGCTATAGTGCGGCCAGCCCACTTGGAGTCTCCCCCTCTCCTCTGTTCATAGAACAGAGGCGTCGAGGCCATCTGAGGCGCCATGGCCAGCCAAGCCTCGCATGGTGGCCATCCGCGGCCTCTCCCTCGCCTTCAAGTGCTCCTCCACCCCCTGGGCCCCCTTTGAAACCCTAGGCCCTCAGTTCCACACTCCCTTGCTAGCCATCACCGTTCCTCTTACGCCTGAGGATGCCGTCGCTGATACATCTCCGTCGTATCTATAATTTTTGATTGTTTCATGCCAATATTATACAACTTTCATATATTTTTGGCAACTTTTTATATGATTTATTGGACTAACCTATTGATCCAGTGCCCAGTGCCAGTTCTTGTTTTTTTGCATGTTTTTTGTATCGCAGAAAATCCATATCAAACAAAGTCCAAATGTGATAAAAATCTACGGAGAATTATTTTGGAATTTATGTGATTTTTGGGAGGTGGAATCAACGCAAACGGAGGCCCACAATGAGCACAACCCACCGGGGCGCACCCTGGTGTATTGTTCCCTCCTTGAACGTCGGTTGGAGCCCTTCTTCTGGCGCAAGAAAGATAATTTATGGAAATAGATCGTGTAGAAATTTCAGCGCAATCGGAGTTACGGATCTCCGGGAATTTAAGAAACTGTGAAGGGCTAGATCTGGGAGCATGAAACATAAGAGAACAGAGAGGGAGATCCAATCTCGGAGGGGCTCCTGCCCCTCCGCCGCCATGGAGGCCATGGACCAGAGGGGGAACCCTCCTCCCATCTAGGGGGGAGGCCAAGGAAGAACAAGGAGGAAGGGAGCTCTCTCCCCCTCTCTCCCGGTGGTGCCGGAGTGCCGCCAGGGCAAGGATCGTGATGGCGATCTACATCACTAATCTTGCTACCGTCAACACCAACTCTCTCCCCCTCTATGCAGTGGTGTAACACCTCTTCTCCCCGCTATAATCTCTACTTAAACATGGTGCTCAACTCCATATATTATTTCCCAATGATCTATGGTTATCCTATGATGTTTGAGGTGATCCATTTTGTCCTATGGGTTAATCATGATCTTGGTTGGTACGATTGTATATTTTATTTATGGTGCTGTACTACAGTGCCCTCCGTCTCGCGCAAACGTGAGGGGCCCCTGCTGTAGGATGTTGCAATATGTTCCTTGTTCACTTATTGTGAGTGTTGCGGGGGATGACAGCATCCCAAACACGGATAATTAAGTAGGTTATGGTGTATGGGAGTAAAGAGGACTTGATAATGCTATGGTTGGGTTTCATGACCTTAATGATCTTTAGCAGTTGCGGATGCTTGCTAGGGGTCCAATCATAAGTGCATATGATCCAAGTAGAGAAAGTATGTTAGCTCATGCCTCTCCCTCATATAAAATTGCAAGAATGATTACCGGTACTTATTATCAACTGCCTAGGGACAAATGACTTTCTTGTTGACAAAGCTATCCACTTTTATTACCCTGCAATTTATTCGTAGTTTATTCTCGCAAAGTACTCGTAGTTTTATTCTCGGAAAATAGTTTCATACTTGTTTTAGGTAAAGCAAACATCAAGTGTGCATAGAGTTGTATCGGTGGTCGATAGAACTTGACAGAATATTTGTTCGGCCCTTAGCTCCTCCTTGGGTTCGACACTCTTATTTATCGAAGAAGGCTAATACTGATCCCCTATACTTGTGGGTTATCAGTCGCCATAGCCGAGCCCCTCACCACGGTCATCTTCATTCCCGACACCAAAGCAGATGTCCAACGACTTCTTTATGTTCGTCTACATCGACTTCACGCATCAGATCATGCCGGAGAACCCCACAACTTGCGTATCGATGACATCTTCTCCATCGGTTGCCGTTGTTCATCGTCACGATTCATCGACCAGCTGCGCTCCTGCTTAACCATCGAGCCACCGTGTGCTCCATCATGAGTCTTCCCATTTCCCCCCTCTCTCTCTAGCTTGATCCCGAGCTCCTATCGAACTGTCGCTGTTGCCGAACCTTCGTTGGTCATCGCGTGGCCGCGCTTGTGCGTGCCTCTGGCCACCCGCGCGTGCGCCCATCGCCTCCCTGATCGCGCGCCCGGCCCGCCTGCGACCGCATCCAGCTCTGCCCCGCCGCGCCAGACCTCGTTATGCCTCGCTCTGGGGCTGCGCTCGTCGTGCCCGCGCCCGGAGCTCTGCTCTCCACGCGTGCTCCTCTGCATCGCTGCTCTTTGCTTCTCCTGTTGCTCCTGCACTTTGCTGCTGCTACATTTATTGTTGCTTGCCCCTAGCTGCTGTGCCACCACCGCCCGCTGCTGCACCGTGCGCATGGCTGCTGCCTGTTGCTGCTTGCTGAGGGAGTCCTGGATTAGGGGGTCCTCGGACAACCGGACTATATACTTTGGCCGGACTATTGGACTATGAAGATACAAGATTGAAGACTTCGTCCCATGTCTGGGTGGGACTCTCCTTCGCGTGGAAGGCAAGTTTGGCAATCCGGATATGAAGATCTCCTTCTCTGTAACCGACTCTGTGTAACCCTAGCCCCCTCCGGTGTCTATATAAACCGGAGGGTTTAGTCCGTAGGACAACAACAATCAGAATCATAGGCTAGCTTCTAGGGTTTAGCCTGACGATCTCATGGTAGATCAACTCTTGTAATACTCATATCATCAAGATCAATCAAGCAGGAAGTAGGGTATTACCTCCATCGAGAGGGCTCGAACTTGGGTAAACATTGTGTCCCCCGCCTCCTGTTACCATTAGCCTTAGACGCACAGTTCTGGACCCCCTATGAGGGAGTCCTGGATTAGGGGGTATCCGGACAGCCGGACTATATACTTTGTCCGGCTGTTGGAGCGTGAAGATACAAGACTCAAGACTCCGTCCCGTGTCCGGATAGGACTCTCCTTTGCATGGAAGACAAGCTTGGCGATCTGGATATTATATTTCCTTCTTTGTAACCGAATTCATGTAAACCCTAGCCCTCTCCGGTGTCTATATAAACCGGAGAGGTTGGTCCTTAGAGGGACGATCACAATCATAATCATCATAGGCTAGCTTCTAGGGTTTAGCCTCTACGATATCGTGGTAGATCAACTCTTGTACTACTCATATCATCAATATCAATCAAGCAGGAAGTAGGGTTTTACCTCCATCGAGAGGGCCCGAACCTGGGTAAACATTGTGTCACTTGCCTCCTGTTACCATTAGCCTAAGACGCACAGATCGGGACCCCTACCCGAGATCTGCCGGTTTTGACACCGACATTGGTGCTTTCATTGAGAGTTCCTCTGTGTCGTCGCTGTAAGGCTTGATGGCTCCTTCAATCGTCAACAACGCGGTCCAGGGTGAGGCTTTTCTCCCCGGACGGATCTTCATGTGCGGCAGCTTCGCACTACGGGCCAACTCGCTTGGCCAACGTGAGCAGATCGACAGCTACGCCCCTGGCCACCAGGTCAGGTTCGGAAACCTGAACTACACGGCAGATATTCGCGGAGACTTGATCTTCAACGGATTCGGGCCTGTGCCAGGAGAGCTGAAAAGTCACAATGAGCACGGCTTAGACCTGCTGTCGGACAATGCTCGGGATATTACCCCTGCAGTAGCCTCGGACCTAAATCCGGAGCAGGCTGCATTGCCCAAGGACGAGTGGATGGACCCCGCCCCGCAGGCCGCACATTCATCGGCGGTAGAGCCAAACACATGCCTCACCCCTAAAGAAGCGTGTGACACCGGACCCCCAGATTCGTATCCGGCTGTAGGTTCCAGTCCGCGTGCTCCCGAGCCCGCTGAACCTGGTTGGGCTCCGGTAATGGAGTTCACTGCCGTGGATATCTTCCAACACTCGCCCCTGGGCAACATGTTGAACTCGTTAAAGTCTCTCTCGCTGTCAGGAGACTCATGGCCGAACTATGTCCTATTGGAAATATGCCCTAGATGCAATAATAAAAGTATTATTATATTTCCTTGTTCATGATAATTGTCTTTTATTCGTGCTATAACTATATTATTCGGAAATCGTAATACACGTGTGAATACATAGACCACAATATGTCCCTAGTGAGCCTCTAGTTGACTAGCTCGTTGATCATCAGATAGTCATGGTTTCCTGGCTATGGACATTGGATGTCGTTGATAACGGGATCACATCATTAGGAGAATCATGTGATGGACAAGACCCAATCCTAAGCATAGCACAAGATCGTGTAGTTCGTTTGCTAGAGCTTTTCCAATGTCAAGTATCTCTTCCTTAGACCATGAGATCGTAACTCCGGATACCGTAGGAGTGCTTTGGGTGTATCAAATGTCACAATGTAACCGGGTGACTATAAAGGTGCACTATGGTATCTCCGAAAGTGTCATTGGGTTGACACGGATCGAGATCGATTTGTCACTCCGTATGACGGAGAGGTATCTCTGGGCCCACTCGGTAATGCATCATCATATTGAGCTCAAAGTGACCAAGTGGTTGGTCACGGGATCATGCATTACAGTACGAGTAAAGTGACTTGCCGATAACGAGACTGAACAAGGTATTGGGATACCGACGATCGAGTCTCGGGCAAGTAACGTACCGATTGACAAATGGAATTGTATATGGGGTTTGATCGAATCCTCGACATCGTGGTTCAACCGATGAAATCATCGTGGAACATGTGGGAGCCAACATGGGTATCCAGATCCCGCTGTTGGTTATTGACCGGAGAGTGGTCTCGGTCATGTCTGCATGTATCCCAAACCCGTAGGGTCTACACACTTAAGGTTCGGTGACGCTAGGGTTATTAGGAAGACTTGTATGTGATTACCGAATGTTTTCCGGAGTCCCGGATGAGATCCCGGACATCACGAGGAGTTCCGGAATGGTCCAGCGGTGAATTTTTATATATGGGAAGTTGTCATGCGGACACCGGAAAGTTTCGGGGGCTTATCGGTATTGTACCGGGGCCACCGGAGAGGTTCCGGGGGTCCACCGGGAGGGGCCACCCCTCCTGGAGGGCCACATCGGCCGCAAAGGGGAGGGAGCCAGCCCCTGGAGGGCTGGGCGTGCCCCCCACCTTGGGCCCATGCGCCTAGGGTTGGGGGGGGGGAACCCTAAGGGGGGCGCCCCCCTTGCTTGGGGGGCAAGTCCCCCTCCCTGGCCGCCGCCCCCCTCTAGATCCCATCTAGAGGGGTCGGCCCCCCTTGCCCCTTCACCTATAAATAGAGGGGTGAGGGGAGGGCTGCAAAACACATCCAAAGGCGCAGCCCCTCCCCTCCCCACACCTCTCCTCCTCCGTTACGCGCTTGGCGAAGCCCTGTCGGAGTACTTCTGCACCAACACCACCACGCCGTCGTGCTGCCGTTGGAGCAATCTTCCTCAACCTCTCCTTCCTCCTTGCTGGAATAAGATGGAGGAGACGTTGTCCGTCCCGTACGTGTGTTGAACGCGAGGTGCTGTCTGTTCAGCACTTGGTCATCGGTGATCTGAATCACGGCGAGTACGACTCCATCATCACCCTTCCCTTGAATGCTTCCGCACTCGATTTACAAGTGGTATGTAGATGCAATCTCTCTTCCATGACTCGTTGCATAGATGAACTCATAGATGGATCTTGGTGAAACCGTAGGAAAAATTTTAATTTTCTGCAACGTTCCCCAACATGTCCGGCTCGAGTGGGAAGCAGGCGACGAAGGAATTCGTTGGCCACTCACCACCCAATTCATTGCCACTGTCGACGATGTATCAGACGTGCTTGACCTCAACTCCGAAGACATCGACGGTATGGACGACGATGCAGGAGAAGATTCATAATCACTGGGGCGCTGGACTACCACCTCGTCATACGATATATACATGGTGGATACGCCTAAGGAGGACGACAGCGACAATCCGGAAGATAAAACTCCCGAGCAAAAGCCAAAACGACGGCGCAGACGCCGCTCCAAGTCCAGCAACAGTAAAAATAGCGATAAGAGTGCCAGAAAGATCGACACCCCAGTCAACTCCGAAGCCAACAACGACCATATGGACCCAGCAATGGAGCAGGATGAGCCAGGTCACGCCGAACACAGCTCGAAGCAGACGCCCGATCACAATGATCCCGAGGGATGAATTAATCAAATTGCCGCGGGACAAGAACACAGTCCGGATGACGATGCATTCATCATCCCGGAAACACGCTTGGAACGAGATAACCTCCGCAGAAGGCTTATGGCCACTGCGAGAAGTCTAAAGAAGCAGAAGCAACGGCTAAAGGCCGCACAGGAAACGCTCAATCGCAGATGGAATAAAGTGCTAGACACTGAAGAAAAGTACGGCGACGATCGTCATACAAAGAGCTACCCAAAACGCAAGCTGCTGGCAGAATTCGACGACGAGGCCGTTCCACCAAAGAATAACACGGCTAGGAGGCCGGGCAAACCACTTCATAACCGCAACAAAGCAGCTACCGACGCCGCACACGATTTGCGCGAGCTCCTGGATAAGAAAGCCGACGCGGCCAGGTCCATCTACGGATATAAAGGACACACCCCGTCACAGGACTATGGTCACCGAAACAATCATACCGATCGGATACCAGTTCGGAATCAACACCGGACACAACAACAGCCGACGGCATGCCACAACACGTCCAGATACAGAGGGGCTACTCACCCCCTGTGCTTCACCGAAGAAGTACTGGACCATGAATTTTCACAGGGTTTTAAACCTGTGAACATAGAGGCATATGACGGAACGACAGAGCCAGTGGTCTGGATTGAGGATTTTATCCTGCATATACACATGGCTCATGGGGACGACCTCCACGCCATCAAATACCTTCCCCTCAAGCTGAAGGGGCCAGCTCGACACTGGTTGAAAAGCCTCCCCAAAAATTCAATTGGAAGTTGGGAGGAACTAGAGGACGCTTTCAGGGCCAATTTTCATGGGACTTATGTCCGGCCTCCGGATGCAGACGATTTAAGTCACATAATCCAACAGCCCGGAGAGTCCGCCCGCAAGCTTTGGAACAGATTCCTCACTAAGAAGAATCAAATTGTCGATTGTCCGGATGCCGAAGCCTTAGCGGCCTTCAAACATAGCATCCGAGACGAGTGGCTCGCCAGACACCTCGGCCAAGAAAAGCCAAGGACAATGGCAGCCTTAACAAGCCTTATGACCCGCTTTTGCGCAGGTGAAGATAGCTGGTTGGCCCGTAAAGGCACCAACGACCCAAGTACATCCGAAATCAGGGATGGCAACGGGAAGCCACGGCGCAATAAAAACAAATGGCAAAACAAGGAAGAGAGTCCGGACAACACAACGGTCAACGCCGGATTCAGGGGCTCTCGACCCGGTCAAAAGAAGCCATTTAAAGGCAGCAAGGAGGGACCGTCCAACCTGAACAAAGTCCTGGACAGACTGTGCCAAATTCATGGCACCCCCGACAGACCTGCGAACCACACTCACAGAGAGTGCTGGGTCTTCAAGCAGGCCAACAAATTAAACGCCAAACACAAGGGAAGGGAAACACCAAGTGAAGACGAGGATGAACCTCGCCAGCCGAACACTCGGGGACAGAAAAAATTCCCACCAGAGGTAAAAACAATAAACATGATCCACGCGACTCACACACCCACGAGAAGGCGCGAACGCACACTCAGAGACGCATACGCTGTAAGGCCCGTCGCCCCCAAACTTAACCACTGGTCGGCCTGCCCGATCACCTTCGATCACAGGGACTGCCCGACTAGTATGCGGCATAGAGGATCAGCTGCCTTGGTGCTCGACCCAATAATCGACGGATACCATCTCACTCGCATCCTCATGGACGGCGGCATCAGTCTCAATTTAATATACCAGGACACTGTGCACAGGATGGGGATAGACCCATCTAGAATCAGACAAAGAAACACCGCCTTTGAAGGGGTGATACCAGGCGTTGAAGCCCACGGCAGGGGCTCCATCATACTGGAGGTAACATTCGGTTCCCCCGGCAACTCTAGAAGCGAAGAACTACTCTTCACCATCGCCCCCCTCCAAAGTGGCTATCACGCATTGCTCGGGAGAACGACATCCGCCCGCTTCAACGCAGTACCGCATTACGCCTACCTCACACTCAAGATGCCCGGTCCACGCGGCGTCATCACCGTTAACGGAAACACAAAGCGCTCCTCACGAGCGGAGGAACACGCGACGGCTCTAGCAGCCGGACTCTAAGCGGCCTCCAATACCAGAAAGCATGGCTGGTCGTTTAGACCACGGACACGGCTAGACGAGTCCGGCAGCCCGAATAAACCTGAGCTAGGGAACCATGTACGTAATCCTATAGAAGACACCAGGGGCTATAGATATTTAATACAGCCCCACTGTTGGCTTGACCTTATTAACATGCCAATGTCTTACACTTTTACTATCCATCGCACGCTTATGTTATACTCTCCTACATGAGTTTTTTTCTTTTTCACAGACACAATTCGCGCGATGCCCTTCCAGGAAACGGCACAACAGAGACAAAGGCGCAGACGTGCAGCAGGGCCCCGCTTAAAGGTTTCTCTTTGGATTAAGCCCCTGTGTAAACCTTTTTATTGTCTCTTGTTGTTTCCACATTCGATGGGTACTATACCCACAGAGGGTACTGCCGTTATTGGCATTTCGCCACGACAGATTAATGCACGTACCTGGAACTACATGGTTCATAATGAAAGGGCATTCTTCAGCCCATTTTATATTGCAAAGTCCAAATACCTTTGGGAGTGTTCGGCGTCACGAGTTTGGCCTTATATGCATCAGCTCCGAATCATGTCTTTGGTCAAATGTTGGGTTTGCCCGGCTCCTAGGTTTGCCACCTTACGTTCCGTTCTTATCGGCTAAGACGGCCAAAGGAGAACTACTGCGATTGTGCCCTGGTTATTCCGGACGAGCACCTCAGTAGAGAAAGCCGAAAACTGATTGTCATAATGCAGCGAGAGACTGTTCAACCACTCAAGGACTTACCGGAATCTTTAGGATTCCTCCGCATTAATGAAGCACCGTTCCCCGTTCATGTACACACGCGCCCGTATTCGGATGTACGTGAAGGTACCAGGGCTACATAGTAGCCCCACCGTCAAACTCCTATGGCTAAGTGAAAGTGTTACAACTATATAGTCCGGTTGCCTAGATCGACGTGCGATCACCTCCTTAACGGACCAAGACGTTGGATCAAGTGTGATTACGCATATTTTTCGCGAACACCCCCGTATTGTATGCGTGGGGGCTGAAGCCAACAACTGCTAACTTTCAAATTACACATATACATAAAAACGGCCGCACAGGAGGCACAATAATACTTTTGGGCACAAAGTATAAATATAGCCTCATAATCAAAATAACATTGTTTTTACAATGACATGATTTTTCACTCGAACATGACATTTTTCGAGCACAGAGCCTCTATTAACCGAGCACCTTCTGTTACCTGCTCCAAGTAGTGCTCGACCGGATCCTAGCATCCCACCGGATTCTGGGTCACAACGATGGTGGCCTCCATATCAGTCCAATATGCTTTAACGCGAGCAAGAGCCATTCATGCACCCTCTATGCACACCGACCTTCTCATGGCATCGATCTGTGATACGACACCAAGGAACTGTTGCACTAAACCAAAATAACTATCCGGCTTTGGCTCCGTCGGCCAAAGATGGTCTATTACGGACCGCATCGCAAGACCGGATAGTCTATGAAGCTCAGCCACAACAGCCATCTTCTCACTCAACAGTAATGGGCGCGCTGGAGCATTGAATTGTGACCAGAACAGCTTCTCCACTTCTTTATCACCTTGATCCTTGAAAAACTTGGCTGCATCAGCTGCACTCTTCGCCAAGTCCGCATACGCGTCTGCAGGACTCCAACGTCGATCTAGGGGAGCATACTTCGGATCCAAAAACTTCCCGCAACAAGTAAGGGTTCCCAGCCGCGATTTTCCCGGCCTGATGAAGCTCCTCCTACACATCCCTGATTTCGGTCCGCATCTCCTTGGCCGCATTAAGTGCCTTGTTCAGGTCAGCCAGGTTAACCTGATTCTCCTTTTCAAGGAGCTCATACCGGTCGGCGGCATTTTTCAACTCCACAGCCATTTCGGCTATCTTGTCTTCGCTTCGGTGATGAGCAGCATGTTCGGCTCTCAACTCTTCGGCCGCCTTTAGGGGAGCCGCATTGCTAGCCCGAGCTTGTTCCTTGGCCTGGGCAAGTTCCGCCCTCAGGGCTTCCACGGCAGCAGCACCGTCTGCAGTCCAAGCATGTCGCATTAATATTATGCCCCTCTCAAATTTTCCTACACAACATAATAAGGAAAGCAGAGCACATACCTTGTGACTCGTTCAGCCGCTCGTTCACCAGCGTGATATCGACATCAATAGCTCCAATATGCCTCCTTAGTTCGGCAACTTCAACGGACTGGCCGGCTGCTGGATCCTTAGACACCTGCACATATATACAACGGAATCATTACTTATGCATTATGATCCTCCTTTTGCCGCCTAGGGTAGGCAACCAGAGTCTCAGGGGCTACTATCCATATGGAGCACACCTAGGGCGTGCCTCACAGCCAAAAAATTATGTATTTTTCATTACATACCTCAAAGCCTCTGAGCAGGCTCGTAAATGCTTCATTCAAACCGCTTGTGGCGGATGAAATCTTCTTGAGCACCGTGCTCATTAATGAGCGATGCTCCTCCGAGAGTGCAGCTCACTCCAGAAGGCCCGTCAGTATGTGTGGCCGGACACCGAACTGTGTCGGACCCTTCTCATCGCCCCCCGTGGGAGCCAAACGCTCCGGGCTTAGGGCGGCTGAAGGATTAGCTTCTGGCTTCGGCAGATCCGGACTCCTCCGTGACGACACCTCGGGGTCGCCCGCCTCATGAGGCGGAGAGGTTGGTGGGGTCTCACTCTCCATCATCTCCGGAGGGAGATCCCCGAAAGATGAACTCTGTCAAGAAGAGCTGCTAGCCGGACTGCAAAAAATGAATCCTGGTTATTGTTCTCGGAGAAATGCAGTACATTCGAATTAACGATTAACTCATAGCTCGGTTGAGGGCTGGCCCGTCGACGGGCATGACGCGGTAAGGACGCCCTTCGGGGCAGGGCCCCCTGGTGACGCCTTCTTCCCCTGCTTGGGCACCTCCATCTCCAAGTCTTCGGAGGCAGCCCTCTTCTTCCCGCGCGGGGAGGAGGCTTTAGACTCCCCTTCCCGACTATCCTCCTTAGGGGAGGTAGCAATTCCCCCGCAGTGTGTGAAGTTTGACTTCTCTGTTCTTCCATTCGTCTTTCCCTGAGGGCATTTTGCTAAGCACCCGGCCAAGCATCTTGGCTATGGTCGGACTAGGTGAGCCTTCGGGAAGTGGTTCCGGACACCTGATTCTCTCCACCTTGCTGAGCCATTCCTGGCCACGGAGGATTTTTAGAATAATGATTATGATAAATATAAACGAAGTGTTCGGTTTCGGGGTTACTTACTTGTGTATCTGGTTGCAGCTTAGGCCCGCATCCTCGGTGGTGTCCGGACACTTTACTTGTGGTCCGAAGAATAATTTACACATCCCTTCGAGCGTCAGGCCGAAGAAGTGCGGAATAGTCCACAAACCCTCTTGATTGAACTCCCACATCCGGAGAGGCCGGCGTTTGCACGGCAACATCCGTTGGATTAGCATTACCTGAATTATGCTGACAAGGTTAATGTCCCTCTCGAGAAGCACCAGGATACGGCTCTACAGTGTTGGTACATCACTAGCAGATCCCCAGTCCCGTCCTACGTTGGTCCACGACGCCAGCTGTGACGGAGGGCCCAAGCGGAAGTCGGGGGCAGCCACCCACTTTGTGCCTGTGGGAGCCGTGACGTAAAACCACCTCCGCTGCCATAAATTGGATACCTCTGGGAAAGAACCCTCTGGCCATGGGGCATCGGCGTTCCTGCTTATTATGGCACATCCGCACTCCGCATGTTGCCCCTCGATCATCTTTGGCTTCACATTGAAGGTCTTGAGCCATAAGCCGAAGTGTGGAGTGACGTGGAGAAAAGACTCGCACACAATGATGAACAACGAGATATGGAGGATAGCGTCCGGAGCTAGATCGTGAAAATCTAACCCGTAATAGAACATGAGCCCCCTCACAAAGGGATCAAGGGTGAGGCCCAAGCCACGAAGGAAGTGAGGAACAAATACGATGCTCTCATTAGGCTCGGGAGTTGGGATGACCTGCCCTGGAGTAGGAAGCCTGTGCTGGATGCCGGCAGTCAGATATCCGACCTCCCTAAGCCTTGCAGTGTCCTCCTCTTTGACCGAGGAGGCCACCCACCGGCCCTGAGAGTTGGATCCAGACATATTGGAGGATCTGGGGTGTTTGAGTTTGGGTCTCGGGTGTTAGAACTCGAGGTGCGAAAGGGCGCAAGGGTGGTGGAAAAGAGGTATAGGCCTCAGCCCCTATATAAGGGGGGGGGTGAATATCAAGAGTCCTCAGCGTTACCGCTTGAGACTTATCTAAAAACACGGAGTCATACCAACAGTCGTCATGGGGTTGTGCATGCCAGTATTGATGGAAGATCCCGTAATAAGGGGAACACGATCTCTGCTTTGGCAGGGCGTGCTAGTAAAACCGCCTCGCAACGTGTATCGAGGTGGGCTAAGAAAAACCGATTCGTGTTGGGCCGGGCCACGATGCAAGGGCACGACGTACAAAGATTGCTAGCATATCAGATTTAAGCTATGCTCTCTACGGTGGTATGTGAAGGTCATCTTGCAGATCCGGAACGTTCTAAGTGTTTGATAATTACTTTGGAGTATTTGGAGATGGAACCCGCCTTGTAATGCCGGAGACAAAACTGCGTGCCGGACTCATCGTCATTGAAGCCTGGTTCAGGGGCTACTGAGGGAGTCCTGGATTAGGGGGTCCTCGAACAGCCGGACTATATACTTTGTCTGAACTGTTGGAGCATGAAGATACAAGACTCAAGACTCCGTCCCGTGTCCGGATGGGACTCTCCTTTGCGTGGAAGACAAGCTTAGCGATCCGGATATTATATTTCCTTCTTTGTAACCGACTTCATGTAAACCCTAGCCCTCTCCGGTGTCTATATAAACCGGAGAGGTTGGTCCTTTGAGGGACGATCACAATCATAATCATCATAGGCTAGCTTCTAGGGTTTAGCCTCTACGATCTTGTGGTAGATCAACTCTTGTACTACTCATATCATCAATATCAATCAAGCAGTAAGTAGGGTTTTACCTCCATCGAGAGGGCCCGAACCTGGGTAAACATTGTGTCCCTTGCCTCCTGTTACCATTAGCCTAAGACACACAGATTGGGACCCCCTACCCGAGATCCGCTGGTTTTGACACTGACACCCTACCCGAGATCCGCCGGTTTTGACACCAACATTGGTGCTTTCATTGAGAGTTCCACTGTGTCGTCATGATAAGGCTTGATGGCTCCTTCAATCATCTGCAATGATGCGATCCAGGGTGAGGTTTTTCTCCCCGGACAGATCTTCGTATTCGACGGCTTCATACGGTGGGCCAACTCGCTTGGCCATCTGGAGCAGATCGATAGCTATGCCCCTGGCCATCAGGTCAGGTTTGGAAGCTTGAACTACACTGCCGACACCCGCGGGGACTTGATCTTCAACGGATTCGAGCCCATGACAGGTGCGCCGTACAGTCACGATGAGCATGATTTAGATCTGCCATCAGACGGTGTTCGGGAGAACACACCTGCAGCTGCCCCGGCCTTAGATCCGGAGCAGATCGTGCCATCCGAGGACAGGTGGATAGACCCCACCACAGAGGCCACACACTCATCAACGTTAGAGCCGAACACAGACTTCACCTCCAAAGAAATCTGTGTCATTGGACCCTTGGACTCGTCTCCGGTCATAGGTTCCGAACCACGCATATCCGTGCATGTCAACTCTGATTGGGCGCCGATCATGGAGTTTTCCTTTGCGGATATCTTTCAGCCCTCACCCTTGGGCGACGTGCTAAATTCACTGAAGTCTCTCTCTCTGTCAGGAGACTCTTGGCCGAACTATGTCCGGCTTGAGTGGGAAGCGGACGACGAAGAAATTCGTTCCCCACCCACCACCCACTTAATATCCATTGTCGATGACTTAACCGACATGCTTGATTTCGACTCCGAAGACATCGACGGTATGGACGATGATGCCGGAGAGGAACAAGAACCACCACCCTCAGGGCGCCGGACAGCCACCTCATCATATGATATATACATGGTGGACACCCCGAAAGCGATGGCGATGAGGCAACGGAGGATAATCCCCTTGAGAAGCAATCCAAGCACCGGCGTCATCGGCGCCGCTCTAAGCCTTGCCATAGCAAAAACAACGATACCAGCACAAAGAGACAATAGCGCTACGGATGGTGCCGAAGACGAAAACAATCCCGCCCAGCCAGGCTTCAAGCAGGCCGAGCGGGAGGATGGGCAAGCTAGCCCTAAGGAACAGGCAATGGATGGAGAATCAGAGGATGCCAATTACATGCCACTCTCCAAAGACGAAGTGAGCCTTGGCGACGAAGAATTCATCGTGCCTGAGGATCCCGTCGAGCAGGAGCGCTTCAAGCGCCGGCTTATAGCCACTGCAAAAAGCCTGAAAAAAAAGCAGCAGCAGCTTCAAGCTGATCAAGATCTGCTAACTGATAGATGGACTGAGGTCCTGCCAGCCGAGGAATACGGACTCGAGCGCCCAACCAAAAGTTACCCAAAGCACAGGTTGCTACCTCAACTCGAGGAGGATGCATTAAAGCCCACACTACCAGCGCAGGATGTGGCTGACCGGCCACCTCGTGGCCGAGACAAAGCGGCGTATCAGCCCGAACACCAGCCCGCACCCCGTCGCCAATCAAACAAAAACACCAAGGCCCGGGGCTACACGTAGGACCCGCGAGACGTATTGGAAAACAAAGCAGGACAGACAAGATCGATCTATGGATCATGGGGGCGCGCCCCAACACGTGACGATTGTAACGCCCTCGATGCGGCTATATCTCCCACGTGTCGAAGCACGACTTAGAGGCATAACCGCATTGAAAGCAATGTCGCAAGTGAGGTAATCTTCGCACAATCCATGTAATACATAAGGAAAAGGTACATAGTTGGCTTACGATCGCCACTTCACACAATTACATGAATAAAGCATTACATCATCCAGATACAATCAAGGTCCGACTACGGAACCAAAATAAAAGAAGAAAACCCCACATGCAACACAGATCCTCGATCGCTAACCTGGGCTCCACTACTAATCGTCCGGAAAGGAAACATAGTATCGCCCAAGGGCCTCATCATATTCCCACTTTAGCTCGGTTGCACCATCTGCTACTGGCATCACCGGTACCGCTTCTGCTTTTGGTAGAATCAGTGAGCCACGTGGACTCAACAATCTCACACCCGAGATCAAGACTATTTAAGCTTAAGGGAAGGCTGGTGTCAAAAGGAGGAGCTGCTGCAAGTTTACTAGCATATATGGTGGCTACATCGCAAAAGAGAGCGAGAAGAGAAGCAAAGCGCGGTCGTGAAGCTATTAGCGATCAAGAAGTGATCCCGACTACTTACGCCAAGCATAACTCCAACACGTGTTCACTTCCGGACTCCGAGAAGAGACCATCACGGTTACATACACGGTTGATGTATTTTAATTAAGGTCAACTTCGGTTTTCTACAACCGGACATTAACAAATTCCCATCTGCCTCATAACCGCGGGCACGGCTTTGAAAGATAATACCTGCAGGGTGTCCCAACTTAGCCCATAACAAGCTCTCACGGTCAACGAAGGAATAAACCTTCACCCAAGACACTCCGATCGACTCGGTATCCCGTACATCAAGACATTTCGACAATGGTAAAACTAAACCAGCAAGACCTCCCATTGTGCCGACAAATCCCGATAGGAGCTGCACATATCTCGCTCTCGGCACACCGGATGAGACATCCTCTGAGTAAAACCAGACCTCGAGTTTCCCCAAGGGGCCCCGATCTACTCGATTCGGACCAACACTCGAAGGAGCACCGCCCGGGGGCTAAAATAAAGATGACCCTCGCTCGCGAAAACCCAAGGGAAAAAGGGTATAGGTGGCAAATGGTAAAACCAAGGTTGGGCCTTCTTTGGAGGAGTTTTATTCAAAGCGAACTGTCTAGGGGTCCCATAAATCACCCGACCGTAAGGAACGCAAAATCAAGGAACATAACACCGGTATGACGGAAACTAGGGTGGCAAGAGTGGAACAAAACACCGGGCATAAGGCCGAGCCTTCCACCCTTTACCAAGTATATAGATGCATTAATTAAAACAATAGATATTGTGATATCCCAAATATCCGTGTCCCAACAAGGAACAAACTTCATCTTCACCTGCAACTAACAACGCTATAAGAGTGGCTGAGCAAAGCAGTAACATAGCCAATCAACGGTTTGCTAGGACATGGATGGTTAGAGGTTGACATGGCAATATGGGTGGCATGATATAGCAAGTGGTAGGTATCGCAGCATAGGCATAGCAAAAGAGCGAGTATCTAGCAAGCAAAGATAGAAGTGATTTCGAAGGTATGGTCATCTTGCCTGTAAGGTTCTCAGAGTTGTCGAAGGCTGGATCCTCGTAGGCGTTCTCAACAGGCTCCTCGTTCACGTACTCGTCTCCCGGCTCTACCCAAAGCAAGAACACAAGCAACGGAACCACAATCAAACAAGGAACATATGCACAAGCAATATGATGCAAAACATGACATGCTATGCGAGATGTGACATGCTATACATATGTATGCTCGGAAGGAAAATGATGAACTGGCATCAACTTGGCAAACCAAGTATGCCGCTGGAAAGATGAGATGATTTCGTTGAAATCGATATAAAGATCACCGGAATCGGATGCACGGTTTGCAAATGACAAGCAAAACAAGAATGACGCAAATCTGTGTTTAACAGCCCGATGCTACTTAGCACGCAACACGAAACTATGCTACAGCACCCCAACATAAAAACAAAGCATATGGCAACGAACTACAGGAGATGCTTAACAAAAGAGGAACACTGAGCTACGGCTAAATCACATCATAACATGTTCAAACAAGCATGGTGAAAGTGCTCAAAATATCAGGTTCACAGACTTAGTGAAAATACTAACATGGCAGGAATTAACATCAGGAAGGCATGTTTAGAGCAAGCAAACAACATGCTACAGGAACTTATAATAGCAAAGCAAGGCATGACATGATTCTACTCAAAGCATATTTCAATAGTCCCTTACTGACCATAAGCCAAAAAGGACCTTAAGAAATGATGGCACCCATGTAAACATTGCAAGTTTTATAACAGATTTCAGACTTAGTGAAATATCAGGACATGGCAAAAACAGATTCAACATGGCATGTTCGTGAGCTCGATGCACTCACCACAGAGCATCTCATGATAAACTAAGCATACACCCATTAAGAAGACATGGCATAGGAGCTATACATGGCAAGAACAACATCATAGCATACACGGATCAACTACAACGACCTCGTGAAAATTGAATCTCATGCAAACAATCTGCCAGGAAACATTTTCAAGCAAAAGTAGAGCACGAAAATGACATGCTAGACTACTCCATAAATACCAACAAAGGCATGGATGGATAGAGCACAACCATATGTTCAAAACACCCTTACTGATCATGCTCAAAAAGGGCATAGATCTCTCTGAAACAACATGAACATATGGCATAAAATTATCAGCAGGATAAGACTTAGTGAAATCACAGTTCCTGAAATCAGTAACATCATCATCCCTACTTTGCATGCTTGTTCTAGTCAACACATAGCTCACAAAAATACATGGCCAACACCCCTGGAAAGATGGCATGGCAATGTTCAACTCACATGTAGGACTCAAATTCATAGGGTGCACACATAAATCATGGCAAAATGACAAAAGAGCTCGAACTGATAAAATTCTGAACTAACGACCTGAAGCTATCTTCCAACAGCATTTCGGGCACCAAGATGAGCTCAAATGCAAATGATGCAATGGAATGAAATGATGTACTCTTCGAGACGAACAATTTGACATATTATACGCCCAAAACGGAGCCACGGTTGCGGAGATGTGATGCTATGAAAATGCAAGGAAATTAATCACAGAATAAAACTTAGTGGATTTTGGGGGAAGAAGTCAACCGTGGTTTGACCGGATCTCGATCGGGCGCGTCGCGCGGAGTTGGGGTCGTCGCCGAGGCGCGGCGGGCGGCGGCGGTGGCGCGGGCGCGGCGCAGCCTGGCGGCGCGCGCCACGGCGGCGGCGCATGTGCGGGCGGCGGGCGGCGGGCGGGCATGGCGGCGGCGGCATGGCGCGGCTATGGCGGCGGCGCGGCGCGGCGGCGCGGCATGGCGCGGCGGCGCGGCGGGCGCGGCGCGGCGGGCGGCGGGCGGGCGGCGGCGGCGCAGCGGCGCGGGCGCGCGGCGCGTGCGGCGGCGGCAGGGGCTGGGCAAGGGCGGGCAGCTGCGGCACGGCGGCGGCGAGCCACGTGGCAGCCCCGATTAGGCTTGCGGGCGCGGGCGGACGTCGTTCGCCCGTCCGGACGTGTCCGCGCGGAGAGCGGAGCGGAGCTAGGGTTTGCCCGTGAATTCGTGGAGGGTCTTTAAATAGGCATAGAGGAGCTAGAAGAGTCCAAATGGGGTGTAGTTTTCCACACGATCGTGATCGAACGACCGAGGGCATGGAGGGAGTTAGATGGGTTATTGGGCTGTTTTGGAGGGTTGTTGGGCTGCAACTCAAAAGAGGCCTTTGCGAGAGTCACGGTTAACCGTTGAGTACCAAACGAACTCCAAATGACCCGAAACTTGACAGTGGTCTACCGGTGCTATACCAGGCCACTTGGCAAGGCTCGGTCCATTCCGAGAATTTTCAACACCTGCACACGGAAAAAGAACAAGAGGGGACGCCGGGGAACATAGGAGTGTCGGATTGCAAAACGGACAACGGGGAATATGCTCGGAATCATGAGACGAACACGTATGCAAATGAGATGCACATGATGACATGATATGAGATGCATGACATGGACAAAATGCAAAACGAAAACAAAACCCAACCACGGAGGGAATATCATAGCACATATCCGAAAATGGCAAGAGTTGGAGTTACAAATATGGAAAGATACATCCGGGGTGTTACAACACTCCACCACTACAAGAGGATCTCGTCCGAGATCTAGGACTGAAAGAACTCCGGATATTCGAACGGAGGTGATCCTCGCGCCCGTGTGGCTTCTCGGTCGGAATGGTGTGACCACTTTACTTTCGGAATTTGATTGACTTGTTGCGAGTCTTGCGCTCGGTTTCTTCAAGAATAGCAACGGGTGCTCATGATAAGAGAGATCTTCTTGGAGGTCAATTTCTTCAAAGTTGATAGTGCGCCAGAATCTTGAAGCACTTATGGAGCTGTGACACGTGAAACACATCGTGCACGCTTGCAAAGTTGGATGGAAGCTCAAGTTGATAGGCGAGATCGCCTCTTTTGCCAATGATCTTGAAAGGACCCACGATCTAGGGGCAAGCTTCCTTTGATACCGGGCGGCGAGTACCTTTCATTGGAGAGACGCGAGGTAGACATGGTCTCCGATTTCAAAAGCCACATCACGGTGCTTGTCATCATAATAGCCCTTCCGCGCGATTATGCGGCTTTGAGATTCTCACGAATGACTTTGCACATTTCTTCGCTTCGATCAAGTCGTTGCCAAGAAGTTGGCGTTCACCGCCTCGGACCAATTGAGAGGAGTACGGCACTTTCTCGCCATATAAATTTCAATGGGGCCTTGCCCGAACTTGCTTGGAAGCTGTTGTTGTAGGAGAACTTCGGCATATGGGAGACACTCTTCCCACTTCATGCCAAAGAAATGACACAAGCCCCGAGCATATCTTCAAGGATTTGATTGACTCGCTCGACTTGGCCACTTGTTTGAGGATGGAAAGCTGTCTTTGAAACGAATGTTGGTGCCCATGGCCTTCGAAAAGAATCCTTAACTTAGAAGTGAAGATGCTTCCACGGTCTCAAGAGATCAATTGTGGAATACCGTGCAAGGAGACAATTTCGAGGTGTATAGCTCGCCAACCGAGCTGCTGTGATAGATTCTTTGACAGAAGAAAATGAGCCACTTTAGTAAGCTTGTCAATGACAACGAAGATAGCATCATTTCCACGCTTGGACTTAGGAAAACCATCCACGAAGTCCATCTCGATATGATCAAACTTCCATTCGGAATAGCAAGAGGTTGGAGGAGACCAGCTGGTCTTTGGTGTTCTGCTTTCACCCTTCTGCAGACATCACATTCATTCACGAATTGAGCAATTTCTCGCTTCATTCGAGTCCACCAATATGATTGCTTGAGGTCATGGTACATCTTCGTACTTCGGGATGAATGGATAGGAGGAATTGTGTGCCTCATTCATGATGACTTTTCTCGGATCGCCTTTAGGAACCACAATTCGATCCTCGAAGAAAAGAGTGTCTTTGTCATCCAAGCGATAGCACTTGTATTTGAAATGCCCTTTTCAATACCACGCTTCACTTTCTTCACCATGGTATCCGAAGTTGAGCCTCACGAATTTGATCTTCCAAAGTAGGAGAGACTATGAGGTTGGCAAGAAATCCTTGAGGAACAACTTGAAGATTCAGCTATGAAAGCTTCACAAAGATCCGTTGGAAGGGCTTGAGAATTAAGCATTGCAATAAGCCTTTCGCTTAAGGCATCTGCAATCACATTCGCCTTGCCGAGTATATTCAATACTTGGATTGTACTCTTGAATCATTTCGACCCATCGAGTTTGCACGAGGTTGAGGTTTGGTTGAGTGAAGATATACTTGAGACTCTTGTGATCGGTGAAAATGTCCACTTTCCTTCCCAACAAGAGATGTCTCCATATTATCAATGCATGGACAATCGCCGCCAACTCAAGATCGTGAGTGGGGTAGTTCTTTTCGTTGGGCTTCAACTGACGAGATGTATAGGCCACAACCTTCTTCTCTTGCATTAACACAGCACCGAGACCTTGCAAGGAAGCATCACGTAAAACTTCAATGGCTTGGATTCATCAGAGGAGTCAAGACAGAGCTGTAACTAGCTTCTCTTTGAGGGTATTGAAAGCGACATCACACTCAAAGGCCCGGACATACTTGACATGCTTCGGAGGAGGTTGGAAAGAGGCTTTGCAATCTTGGAGAAATTCTCAACGAATCTTCGACAATAGCTTGCAAGACCGAGAAAATCATGGAGTCTGCTTGACATTCGAGGAGGTTCCCAATTCACAATTGAAGACACCTTCTCGGGATTAACAGCGATGCCCTTGGCGGAGATGATATGACCAAGATAAAGAACTTCATCAAGCCGTAACTCACATTTGGAAAACTTCGCATAGAATTGATGTTCTCTCGAGCTTGTCGAGCACCAATCGCAAATGTTTGGCATGATCCTCGCTTGTTCTTGGAGAAGACCAAAATATCATCGAGATACACCAAGACGAAATCATTTGTGTAGGGGTTGAAGATAAAGTTCATCATGCGAGAGAAAGTTGGAGGAGCATTGACAAGGCCGAAAGACATGACAAGATATTCATAAGAACCAAAGCTTGTTCGAATGCCGCCTTGGGAATATCTTGTTCACGAATGCGAATCGATGATAACCCATACGGAGGTCAAGCTTGGAGAATACTTTAGCACCTTTGAGTTGCTCGAATAGCTCATTGATGTTGGGAAGTGGATACTTGTTCTTGATTGTCTTCTTATTCAATGGACGGTAATCAACACAAAGTCGGTCCGTGCCATCCTTCTTCCGACAAAAGAACTCCACATCCCCATGGAGATGAACTCGGTCCGATCAAACCAGACGCTCTTGTTCATCGAGCTGCTTCTTCAATTCTTTCAGCTCCTTGGGTCCAAGCTTGTAAGGACGCTTGCAAACGGGTTCGATGCCGTGCTCAAGATCAATAACGAATTCGACCGCCGATGAGGAGGCATACCCGAAGCTCTTCCGAAAGACATCTTGGTACTCACAAACGATCGAATTTGAGAGATAGCATCCAATTCACCCTTCTCATTGAGAGAAAACAACCAATGGTTTCATCACGAGCGGCATAGATGATAACATCCTCGGAAGGGTGTGTCAATTGAATCTGCTCGGCAGCACAATCAAGCCGAGCCTTGTGCCGAGAAAGCCATCCATCCCGAGAATTAAATCAATATCGAGTCACCAAGAACAATTGGTTTAGCAGAAATCTATAGTCGCCAAACCGATGGAAACATCAGAGCAACCAAACTAGAAGTCATAAGTTTTCCGGAGAAACAACTTGCATAACTTTGGACAAAACCTCGTGTCAAAACTGCTTCATGCAAAAGGATATGACATGAAAGAATGCGATGCACCAAATCAAATAAGACTTTTGCAGAATATCATTAATCGGAAGATTACCCATGATCACATCTCAAGAATCCTCCGCTTGAGCTGCATTCATCATATTCACCTTTGCATACTTGGGATTATGCTTGACCACTGCATTGCTTGAAGACCTCACAGGAGGAGGAGGAGGAAGGCGCCTTTGGTTATGGCATTTGTTCGCATAGTGACCCTTCTGCTGACACTTGTTGCAGGTCACCTCTGAGAGCGGACGGTGATAAGGAGCATTTGACCTTGGAGCTTGAGGCTGAGACTTGTTCTGGTAGCTTGGGTTGGGTGGGTGGGAAGATCCACGACCACCTGAGTTCTTCTCATTGATAAGGCCGACGGAACGGAGGAGGAGGAAGGTAGAACTTTTGCTGCTTTGTCGCCACTTGAGAGGAGGAAGAAGACTGAATCGCATCCCCGATTCTCTTCTTTGAAGCCTCACACTTGAGCCGAGCACCTTCTAGCTTGAGTGCCATATTATAGAATTGATCAAACCGAGTAGGCTCGGAAAGAACAAGAGATAACTGCAGATCCTCTCAAGGCCACCTCTGAACTTATAGATCATACTTTTCTCATCGAGAACGCCTTGTTTAGCGAATCGAGCAAGTTTCAAATCAGTATGTTGTATTCAGACATCGACATATTTCCTTGCTTGAGATTGCGGAACTCCTCACGCTTGCTCTCAACAACACCGGAAGGAATGTGGTGAGCTTTAAAGTCCCGGCAAAATCAGTCCAAGTAATCACCGACCACCTCTAGAATCCTTGTATTGTCTTGGAACCAATCAGCGCTCGATCCTTGAGCTGAAAAGACGCGAACTTGACGTAGTCCTCGTGTCCGACATTGCTGCATTCAAAATGCTTGTTGATATCCACGAGCCAATCGTCGGCGTCGTGGCCTCGCACGAAGTTGAAAGACTTTGGCTGATTTGCAAGGAATTGGTTGAGTGTAGGAAACGTGGCTGATGATAGAACTGCCCTTGACCTTGATTCCCTTGGTTGCCTTGGCCTTGGTTACGCTCTTGCATCACCGGATCAACAACTGAGCGTTGGCGTTAGTGGTTGCCATCAAAGTTTGCCATGCCTCCGGAGGCGGAGGTGGAGGTGGAGGGTTCGCCTGACTCCCATCACTGCGTTCCGGATTCTCGACGCTGGTGGAGCCATCTCAAGAGGGTGACATCCGTTAGCATCTTGATAGACAGATAGACAAGTTGAATCAACGGATAGAAATTGCAACATCTAGTCTTCACAATAAACATTCAACAGGATGAACGAATGAATTCCAAAGTAAACATCATGTCCATTAAGGTGAGAAGCCACTTGATAAGAGATTGATGAATAAAAATAAAAACAAGGTATGAATGGAACAAATAAGTGGTAAGGATTACCCAATCACAAACCAAATATCTGCGGAAGAAATGCTAGAGCTACTTGAATCCCACCTATAAACTCCCAAACTTTCCTGTTATGCAATCAGTGTTGGGGATACATGGAGCAATATATATATCTCACCCAAGCTAACAATCCCTACATCCACCATCCATCCTTCAACACATAACCAAGAAACCTTCGAAATCGTGTACCTCAACCTTCAAAAGCATCCGTTATACGAGTCATGGCAATACTCCCTACTCACCACAAGATCTTGGGTTAGCGGGGTTATCTCACCAACAACCGGATAAAAGAGATTTTCGATGTCGGCGTATTAAACTCAGTATTCCAGAATCGCAACGATAAAATTATGACGACAACACCTCGGAGCTCAACTCCCGGGACACCGCCACAACCTCTAAATGTCGAGGCAACCAAGACAATGTTGTCATCATAAAACCATCGAACGATTCTAAGATACCAGCGTGATCCTAAAATTTTTTAGTGAAATTTGAGAAGAGAAGAGTCAAAACTCTACGTCAGGGATACCTCACCGTAAGGTCGAAGGACTGGGTAGTAAAAGAATTCTACTCTCGATATATAATTCCTAAATGACTCAAAACATTTTTCTAGACACAACTCGCCACTAAAAACGATCAAGCGGTGGGGGCTCCTAAGGTCGGGATGGCTCGATTACCAACTTGTAACGCCTCGATGCGGCTATATCTCCCACGTGTCGGGCACGACTTAGAGGCATAACCGCATTGAAAGCAATGTCGCAAGTGAGGTAATCTTCGCACAATCCATGTAATACATAAGGAAAAGGTACATAGTTGGCTTACGATCGCCACTTCACACAATTACATGAATAAAGCATTACATCATCCAGATACAATCAAGGTCCGACTACGGAACCAAAATAAAAGAAGAAAACCCCACATGCAACACAGATCCCCGATCGCCTAACTGGCTCCACTACTAATCGTCCGGAAAGGAAACATAGTATCGCCCAAGGGCCTCATCATATTCCCACTTTAGCTCGGTTATGCCATCTGCTACCGCATCACCGGTACCGCATCTGCTTTTGGTAGAATCATGAGCCACGTGGACTCAGCAATCTCACACCCGCGAGATCAAGACTATTTAAGCTTAAGGGAAGGCTGGTGTCAAAAGGAGGAGTTGCAAGCGACTAGCATATATGGTGGCTACATCGCAAAAGAGAGCGAGAAGAGAAGCAAGGCGCGGTCGTGAAGCTATTAGCGATCAAGAAGTGATCCCGACTACTTACGCCAAGCATAACTCCAACACCGTGTTCACTTCCCGGACTCACGAGAAGAGACCATCACGGTTACATACACGGTTGATGTATTTTAATTAAGGTCAACTTCGGTTTTCTACAACCGACATTAACAAATTCCCATCTGCCTCATAACCGCGGGCACGGATTTCAAAGATAATACCTGCAGGGTGTCCCAACTTAGCCCATAACAAGCTCTCACGGTCAACGAAGGAATAAACCTTCACCCAAGACACTCCGATCGACTCGGTATCCCGTACATCAAGACATTTCGACAATGGTAAAACTAAACCAGCAAGACCTCCCGCAGTGCCGACAAATCCCGATAGGAGCTGCACATATCTCGCTCGGGGCACACCGATGAGACATCCTACGAGTAAAACCAGACCTCGAGTTTCCCCAAGGGGCCCCGATCTACTCGATTCGGACCAACACTCGAAGGAGCACCGCCCGGGGGCTAAAATAAAGATGACCCTCGGGCTCGCGAAACCCAAGGGAAAAAGGGTATAGGTGGCAAATGGTAAAACCAAGGTTGGGCCTTGCTGGAGGAGTTTTATTCAAAGCGAACTGTCTAGGGGTCCCATAAATCACCCGACCGTAAGGAACGCAAAATCAAGGAACATAACACCGGTATGACGGAAACTAGGGTGGCAAGAGTGGAACAAAACACCGGGCATAAGGCCGAGCCTTCCACCCTTTACCAAGTATATAGATGCATTAATTAAAACAATAGATATTGTGATATCCCAAATATCCGTGTTCCAACAAGGAACAAACTTCATCTTCACCGCAACTAACAACGCTATAAGAGTGGCCGAGCAAAGCAAGAACATAGCCAATCAACGGTTTGCTAGGACATGGATGGTTAGAGGTTGACATGGCAATATGGGTGGCATGATATAGCAAGTGGTAGGTATCGCAGCATAGGCATAGCAAAAGAGCGAGCATCTAGCAAGCAAAGATAGAAGTGATTTCAAGGTATGGTCATCTTGCTGTAAGGTTCTCGAGTTGTCGAAGGCTGGATCCTCGTGGCGTTCTCAACAGGCTCCTCGCTCACGCACTCGCCTCCGGCTCTACCCAAAGCAAGAACACAAGCAACGGAACCACAATCAAACAAGGAACATATGCACAAGCAATATGATGCAAAACATGACATGCTATGCGAGATGTGACATGCTATGCATATGTATGCTCCGGAAGGAAAATGATGAACTGGCATCAACTTGGCAAACCAAGTATGCCGCTGAAAGATGAGATGATTTCGTTGAAATCGATATAAAGATCACCGAATCGGATGCACGGTTTGCAAATGACAAGCAAAACAAGAATGACGCAAATCATGTTTAACAGCCCGATGCTACTTAGCACGCAACACGAAACTATGCTACAGCACCCCAACATAAAAACAAAGCATATGGCAACGAACTACAGGAGATGCTTAACAAAAGAGGAACACTGAGCTACGGCTAAATCACATCATAACATGTTCAAACAAGCATGGTGAAAGTGCTCAAAATATCAGGTTCACAGACTTAGTGAAAATACTAACATGGCAGGAATTAACATCAGGAAGGCATGTTTAGAGCAAGCAAACAACATGCTACAGGAACTTATAATAGCAAAGCAAGGCATGACATGATTCTACTCAAAGCATATTTCAATAGTCCCTTACTGACCATAAGCCAAAAGGACCTTAAGAAATGATGGCACCCATGTAAACATTGCAAGTTTTATAACAGATTTCAGACTTAGTGAAATATCAGGACATGGCAAAACAGATTCAACATGGCATGTTCGTGAGCTCGATGCACTCACCACAGAGCATCTCATGATAAACTAAGCATACACCCATTAAGAAGACATGGCATAGGAGCTATACATGGCAAGAACAACATCATAGCATACACGGATCAACTACAACGACCTCGTGAAAATTGAATCTCATGCAAACAATCTGCCAGGAAACATTTTCAAGCAAAAGTAGAGCACGAAAATGACATGCTAGACTACTCCATAAATACCAACAAAGGCATGGATGGATAGAGCACAACCATATGTTCAAAACACCCTTACTGATCATGCTCAAAAAGGGCATAGATCTCTCTGAAACAACATGAACATATGGCATAAAATTATCAGCAGGATAAGACTTAGTGAAATCACAGTTCCTGAAATCAGTAACATCATCATCCCTACTTTGCATGCTTGTTCTAGTCAACACATAGCTCACAAAAATACATGGCCAACACCCCTGGAAAGATGGCATGGCAATGTTCAACTCACATGTAGGACTCAAATTCATAGGGTGCACACATAAATCATGGCAAAAATGACAAAAGAGCTCGAACTGATAAAATTCTGGAACTAATGACCTGAAGCTATCTTCCAACAGCATTTCGGGCACCAAGATGAGCTCAAATGCAAATGATGCAATGGAATGAAATGATGTACTCTTCGAGACGAACAATTTGACATATTATACGCCCAAAACGGAGCCACGGTTGCGGAGATGTGATGCTATGAAAATGCAAGGAAATTAATCACAGGAATAAAACTTAGTGGATTTTGGAGGGGGAAGAAGTCAACCGTGGTTTGACTGGATCTGGATCGGGCGCGGTCGCCGGAGTTGGGGTCGTCGCCGGAGGCGTGGCCGGCGGCGGCGGGTGGCGCGGGCGGGCGGCGCAGCCTGGATAGGCGGACGGCGGCGGGATGGCGGCCAGCGGCGGCGTATGGCGGTGGCGGTGGCTGCATGGCGCGCATGGCGCATGGCGGCGGCGGTGTGTGCGGCGGCGCGATCGGCGGCTTGAGCGGGCGGCGCGCGGGCGGGCGCGGCGGCATGCGGGCGCGCGCCGGGCGGCGGCTGGGCTGGCCAAGGCAAGGGGGCTCTTCTGCCGGCCGGGCGGCGGCGAGCCCACGCGCAGCCCCCGATTAGGCTGGCGCGGCGCGGACGCGTCCGGCGCCGTCCGGACGTGTCCGCGCGGGAGAGGAGCGGGAGCTAGGGTTTGCCCATGAATTCGTGGAGGGTCTTTAAATAGGCATAGAGGAGCTAGGAGAGTCCAAATGGGTGTAGTTTTACCACACGATCGTGATCGAACGACCGAGGGCATGGAGGGAGTTAGATGGGTTATTGGGCTGTTTTGGAGGGTTGTTGGGCTGCAACTCAAAAGAGGCCTTTGCGAGAGTGCGTTAACCGTTGAGTACCAAACGAACTCCAAATGACCCGAAACTTGACAGTGGTCTACCGTGCTATACCAGGCCACTTGGCAAGGCTCGGTCCATTCCGAGAATGTTCAACACCCGCACACGGAAAAAGAACAAGAGGGGACGCCGGGGAACATAGGAGTGTCGGATTGCAAAACGGACAACGGGGAATATGCTCGGAATCATGAGACGAACACGTATGCAAATGAGATGCACATGATGACATGATATGAGATGCATGACATGGACAAAATGCAAAACGAAAACAAAACCCAACCACGGAGGGAATATCATAGCACATATCCGAAAATGGCAAGAGTTGGAGTTACAAATATGGAAAGATACATCCGGGGTGTTACAACGATGACCGTCACGCTGGATATACTAAAAACAAATCCGACCGGGCCGAATACAGCAGACCAGACTCATTTGAACTGCGTCCTGATGTAGCCCGGCATAGAGGCGCCGCACACCCCCTATGCTTCACTGATGAAGTAATGGATCATGAATTCCCGAAAGGGTTTAAACCCGTGAACATTGAATCATATGATGGTACAACAGACCCCGCGGTATGGATTGAAGATTTCCTCCTCCACATTCACATGGCCCGCGGTGATGATCTACATACCATCAAGTACCTCCCACTAAAACTCAAAGGACCAGTTCAACATTGGCTGAATAGCCTGCCGGCAAACTCCATTGGCAGTTGGGAGAACTTGGAAGACGCGTTCCTTGAAAACTTCCAGGGCACTTATGTGCGACTACCAGATGCTGATGACTTAAGTCACATAACCCAACAGCCCGGAGAGTCAGCCAGGTAATTTTGGACTCGGTTCCTAACTAAAAAGAACCAAATTGTCGATTGTCCGGATGCCGAAGCCTTAGCGGCCTTTAAGCATAACATCTGCGACGAATGGCTCGCCCGACACCTCGGCGAAGAGAAGCCGAAGTCCATGGCAGCCCTCGCGACACTCATGACCCGCTTTTTTGCGAGCGAGGACAACTGGCTGGCTCGTAGCAACAACACATCAAGAAATCCTGGCAATTCAGATGCCAGAGATAGCAACGGCAAGCGACGATGCAACAGACACAAGCATCGCAACAATGGTGACAACGTCGAAGACACGACAGTCAATGCTGGATTCAGTGGCTCTAAGTCCGGTCAGCGGAAAAAGCCATTCAAAAGAAACAATCCGGGCCCGTCTAGTCTGGACCGCATACTCGATCGCTCGTGTCAAATTCATGGCACCCCCGATAAACCAGCCAACCACACCAACAGATAATGTTGGGTGTTCAAACAGGCCGGCAAGTTGAATGCCGAAAACAAGGAAAAGGGGCTGCATAGCGACGACGACGAGGAGCCCCGGCCGCCGAACACAGGAGGACAGAAGAAATTTCCTCCCCAAGTGAAAACGGTGAACATGATATATGCAACCCATATTCCCAAGCGGGAATGGAAGGGTACACTAAGGGACGTCTATGCGATGGAGCCAGTCGCCCCAAAGTTCAACCCATGGTCTTGTTGTCCAATCACTTTCGATCGTAGGGACCATCCTACCAGTATCCATCATGGCGGTTCTGCCACATTGGTCCTTGACCCCATCATTGACGGATTCCACCTCACACGAGTGCTTATGGACGGTGGCAGCAGCCTGAACCTGCTCTATCAGGATACGGTGCGCAAAATGGGCATCGATCCCTCAAGGATCAAACCCACAAAAACCACCTTTAAAGGTGTCATACCAGGTGTAGAGGCCTGTTGCACGGGCTCAATCACACTGGAAGTGGTCTTCGGATCTCCAAACAACTTCCGATGCGAGGAGTTAATCTTCGATATCGTCCGCTCAGCGGGGCTATCACGCCTCGCCGGACGAACCGCATTCGCCAGATTCAATGCGGTACCGCATTATGCATACCTCAAGCTCAAAATGCCAGGACCTCGCGGGGTTATAACAGTTAATGGAAACACAGAGCGCTCGCTCCACACGGAGGAGCACACTGCGGCCCTTGCAGCAGAAGTACAAAGCAGCCTTCTTAGGCAGACCGCCAATTCGGTGATAAAACCCTCGCACACCGCTGCGAGTCCAGTAGTACCTCGCAACAGATCGTCCCAGCACGCCCGAGCTCGCCTAGCAATTCGGCCTCCGTCCTAGTCCCAGTCAAGCTGTGAAATTTGTGTCGCGTGTACATAATTACGCACTCAAAATACCATGTGTATAGGCGGAGGCACGGCTATGACACGGTGCACAATGTGGCTCAACTGCCCCAAGATCCGTATATCTTCACACCTTTCTTTTCAGGTCCCTATTTTTGGGAGGCTCTTCCGATAGTCCGACTATCGAACCCATAACTGGATGGAAACACCAAGGAGACAAGAAGCTTTGGCGTACAAGGGAATCCCCAGGTGGTCTCTGATATCGATCGCTATACCTGTTTTACATACCGAGACGCAGCTCACTCTTGGTTAAGGACATGTCAAATAGTCCTATTTTGCTTATCGCACCACCTGTACACATACGCCTTGACGTATCATTCAAATAACTATGGAAAATAATGTACAGCGTCAGCTTACTGTTACATTTCTTTATCCTTTTCCTTTAGTGCTTATTTATTACAAATTGCACCCATACATTTTGGTACATCCAGCTCGCCAGGGGCTTCAGTGCACCCCATAACACGACAAGAAAAGTCTGAACACTTTTGACAGTGCGGCACCCCGAACTTATAGCATTATATGATCAGCTCTGAATCATGTCTTGGGTCAATAGTTGGGTTTGCCTGGCTCCCATGTTTTGGTGCCTTACGTTTCGCTATATCGGCTAAGGTAGCACAGGGAGAACTACTGCGATTGTGTCCCGGTTCTTCCGGACGAGCACCTCAGTAGAGAAAGCCGAAAACTGACTGTCATGATGCGGCGAGAGCTGGTCGCTGTTCAAGAGGTCTCAAATCCTTAAAAAAAATCTGCTTCAGGCGAAGAATCGGCCTTGCCCGATTTAGGCGTGTATAGCGCCCCAAGTTCGGCCTTCCGAATACTAGGGGCTTTGCCAAAACTTAAAATTGTAGACTTCTACGGCTAAGTGAGAGTGATAAAGCGATATAGTCCGATTGCCTTGTTCGCTGCGCTAAACACCTCCTTACAGGACCAAACATTTGGATAAAGAGTGTTTAGATTTATCCCAAACACCCCAGTATTAGTTACATGGGGGCAGAAGCCGACGACTAGCCAACTCTCAGATTTTATAAACGGTCGCACAGAAGGTAATATTTTAAATCAACAAGCGTTATATAATGCACATAAACTCGTTTTCATATTACAGGATCACATGAGTACATTCATTCAAATATTACATCCTTAGCACATTCCTCCGCCACAAGACAGGCACCCTTCAAGGCACTGTCATAATACTTTTCGGGGTGGCAATGCTCCTTGCCCTCCGGCGGCCCCTCCGTCACCAGCTTCTCGGCATCCATCTTCGCCTAGTGCACTTTCGCATGGTCAAAGGCCCTGCGCGCACCTTCAATGCAGATTGACCGCTTTATGACATCAAGCCGCGGGCAGGCATTCACAAGCCACTTTACCAGGCTGAAGTAGCTGCCTGGCAGGGGCTCACCAGGCCACATCCGGACTATGAGATCCTTCATGGCCAGTTTGGCCGCCTTGTGAAGTTCGACCAGTTGCTTCAGCTGGTCGCTCAAGGGCATCGGATGTTCGGTCCCAGTATATTGAGACCAGAACAACTTCTCCGTCGAGCTCCCTTCTTCGGCCCGGTAGAACTCTGCGGCATCCGATATGCTACGCGGAAAATCTACGAACGCTCCTGGAGAGCTCCGAATTCGGGTAAGTAAAAGGAAAGTCTCCTTCACATGCTTGCTTTCCATAATGAATGCCTTACCCGCCGCTATCTTCTTGACCACCTGAATCTATTGGAGGGCCTTTTGGGCTTCGGCCTTGGCATCTTGTGCACTCTGGAGGGCCTTCGCAAGCTCGGACTCCTGCGTCTTAGAGTCACGCTCCAAGGACTCGTATTTCTTGACAAAACTCGAGCTTTGCTGGACCTCGCCGACTGGCCTCTTGCTTCAAGGCCGATGCGCTCCTTGGCTGCTTTGTCTTCAGCCTCGGACAGCGCCTTCTTCAGGGCCGCCACTTCAGGCGTGGCCCCTATTAAAGTTCATGATAATTCTATGATCTAAAACCATTTTTTTCTTTATCAATATACAGACGGGGTATCACTTACCTTTGTTCTCTTCAAGCTGCCTCTTAGTGAGGCCGAGCTCTTCCTCAGACCGCTCCAGGTCCCGCTTCAGTCCGGAGACCTTTGCAGTATGAGTGGCAGCAGCCAACAGCGACGCCTGCTTATTCACATAGACATATTCTAATTAGACTCCTGTGGACATTATTTGATCCTCTGTTCGGCGTTTCTTTCTGAACACCCAACAGAGCATCAGGGGCTACCGTCTATACTATGATATTTTCTCATACACTGATTACTTACCTCAAAGCTCGTTAGAGGTCGCGCGCAGCTTCGCCAATCCGCTTGGCGGATCGAACCTTCTCAATCACCGCACTCATGATGGTGCGGTGTTTCGTCAATGGAAGCGCCGTGAAGCGCTTCCAAAGAAGTTGTCCGATGCCTCGGATGGACAGAGGTCATCAAGACAGACGGCTCGCCCCTTAGTGAGGAGCTGCTGCTCAATCCGAACCACCGGAGGTTCCGCGCGAGATCCGGTGGGGCCAAACTTGCTGCGGCCCCTGTCATCAGAATCCATGGGGGTATCCCCCCATGTGCCCGACGTCTGGGATTTCGCCTTGGGGCGTCTCCAGAACTGTCTCCCCTTGGTCTGGTATCCTCTGAGACAACACCTTGGTGTCATCCACAGGCCGGGGGGAGGTGGCCGTCGAGAGTGAATCACTGTTCATCGCCGACTGACCTAAAGACCCATCCGAAGAGGATACATCAATGTGGGCTTTGGATGGACTGCACGATCATGTTTGACATGATAAGAAGCAATAAAATAAAACATACCAGAAGTATTATAGTACCCGGATACTTATGACTTTGCCAGGGGCTTGTCCCTGGGTAACCACTCCTCGTCGCTGTAGGTGGCTATTGTGGAGTGGTCCGGAGGGAGGGTCTTTCCATTCTTGGACCCTTCGGCCCCCCAGGCGGGGCGACCTTCATCCCCCCCCCCTAGTTGGAGGGGGAAGACTTTCCGCTTCCTCCTCCTCGTTTTTGTTGGAGGAGTGCGCCTTGTTGTCTTCGGACGATGAGTCTGATACAACCTTGCATCGGAGACCTTTCCTGGTCCCCACGGCCTTTTTCTTGGCCTTCTTCTCCGGCACCTCATAGGGCGCCGGAAACAACATCTTTGTCAAGATGGGCGATGCTGGATCTTCGGGTAACAGAATCGGACAGTCAATCCGCTCCGCTAACGCTACCTAGTCCTGTTAAATCGGCATGGAGGCTTAGATTTCTCCCGCGAACATGTCGGGGAAAGGCCCATCTTGGAAAATATAAAAAGTGGGGCTCTTTGCGCCAAGTCCACGATCCTCAGTTGTGGGTGGAGGAACCTCGGAGGCCTTGAACAACACCTTCCAGACGTCTTCGTGTGTTGTATCGAAGAGCTCTCACAGCGTCTAGTGTTTGGCCGAGTCGAATTCCCACATGTTGAAAGTCCGTCTTTGACATGGAAGGATCCGGTGGAAGAGCATGACCTGGACCACGTTGACGAGCTTGATTTTCTTGCTTATCATATTTTTGATACAGGTCTAGAGTCCGATGAGCTCCACCGATGAACCCCAGGCTAAGCCCTTCTCTTTCCAGGAGGTGAGCCGCATGGGGATGCCAGATCGAAATTTGGGGGTCGCCGCCCAGTTGGTGTTGCACGGCTCGGTGATATAGAACCACCCCGATTGCCACCCCTTCACGGTCTCCACATAGGAGCCTTCGAGCCAGGTGACGTTGGGCATCTTTCCCACCATGGAGCCTCCGCACTCCGCTTGCTGGCCGACCACCACCTTCGGCTTCACGTTGAAGGTCTTCAGCCACAGGCCGAAGTGGGGCTTGATGCGGAGGAAGGCCTCGCACACGACGATAAACACTGAGATGTTGAGGATGAAATTGGGGGACAGATCATGGAAGTCCAGCCCATAGTAGAACATGAGCCCGCGGACAAATGGGTGGAGGGGGAATCCCAGTCCGCGGACGAAATGAGCCAGGAATACAACCCTCTCGTGGGGTTCCGAAGTAGGGATGATCTGCCCTGCATCCGGAAGCCGGTGCGCGATGTTTGCGGCCAGGTATCTGGCTTCCCGGAGCTTCGTAATGTCCTCCTCCATAACGGAGGATACCATCCACTTGCCTCCCGCTCTAGACATGTTTGGCATGGCTTTATGGAGAAGGTGAGAACTTGGGCGTTGGAACTCGAGCGTGCGAGAATGGATGGGCAGGGGAAGAAGAGGGCGTGGGTGAAAAAGAGGAATCCTTATCCCTTTATAAAGGCGGTAGAAACTGTGCGCCTCCCCACTTGCCCTGTAAAATCGCTTATTCCCCAAGCGCCGCGATTGATGGCACGGTTGGGTTACCCACACCCGTATTGATGAGGATCTCGTGATAAGGGGACACGATCTCTGCTTTGATAAGACATGCCAAGGAAACTTCCTCGCAATATGTGCAGCAGCTGGTTGAGAAAAACGGTTTGAATAATGACCGGGCCATGGCGTGATGTCATGCTATGAAAAGTTGTCAGTAGATTAGATTTGTGGAATATTGTACTCTCTGCGGTGGTATGTGGAATTTGCTTTGCAGAGCCGGACACGATCCTTGTGTTCAAAATCTTCTATGGAGTATTCCGAGAAGGAACCCGCCTTGCAATGCCGAAGACAATCTACGCGCCGAACTCATCGTCATTGAAGCCTGGTTCAGGGGCTACTGAGGGAGTCCTGGATTAGGGGGTCCTCGGACAGCCCGACTATATACTTTGGCCAGACTGTTGGACTATGAAGATACAAGATTGAAGACTTCGTCCCATGTCCGGGTGGGACTCTCCTGTGCGTGGAAGGCAAGCTTGGCAATCCGGATATGAAGATCTCCTTCTCTGTAACCGACTCTGTGTAACCCTAGCCCCCTCCAGTGTCTATATAAACCGGAGGGTTTAGTCCGTAGGACAACAACAATCAGAATCATAGGCTAGCTTCTAGGGTTTAGCCTCTATGATCTCGTGGTAGATCAACTCTCGTAATACTCATATCATCAAGATCAATCAAGCAAGAAGTAGGGTATTACCTCCATCGAGAGGGCCCGAACCTGGGTAAACATTGTGTCCCCCGCCTCCTGTTACCATTAGCTTTAGACGCACAGTTCGGGACCCCCTACCCGAGATCCGCCGGTTTTGACACCGACACTTGCGTCGGCCTGCTGCTGAATACAGCAGCCGCCACTGCCTGCTGCTACCTGCGCTAGGCCGCACCAGCCCTACCCGAGGCCGCTCTCACCGCCCTTCTACTATGGCTAGTCACCACTGCCGTGGTAGCCATGTGTGCGCTCGGGCCTGGCTCGTCGTGGCCGCCGGGTGACCATGTCAGATTCCCTCGATTAGAGATAAGTGGGGCTTAATCCCCATTGTTTTCAGCTAAGTCCCCCTTCCACCTTTAGTTAATAGCCCTGCAAACTGAAACAGTTAGTTAGGCACCCTGGTTAACTAATTGTTAGAAGAAGTAAAAGATAAAAGTAAATGTAAAAAGAAAACCTAGTCTATGACAGTGGGACCCCCACACCCTGTTGACCAGTCAACTTTGACTGGTCAACAGTTGACCCCTGGCCCCCACTTGCCATCCACTAGGGCTAGATCCTAGTGGGCACAAAAGGTTTTTTTATTATTTTAATATTAAAGTAAATAGATAAAGAAAATCCATAAATTGTAATAAACTTCATAAAGTAATAAAAAGTAAACTGTAAGTCAGATGAAAATAATTTACATATGAAAATTGCTCAGAAAAATGTGATGAATCCGAATATGCAATCGGTTCATTTGTCACATGCCTTTAGCATAGTGAACATGGATCCGCCCCCTCCAATTCATCTGTCTGAAAAATACCGAACTTCGGAAAACGTTCCAGGATGTTTTCCCCCTTCCACTGTGTCGCGTAGTACTGTGTTAGGTCACCGCTAGCATAGCATGCTGTCATGTTATGCTTTCCATTGCATTTCTTTGCTCTATTATTTACTGTTCTCCCTTTGTTGCTTCTGTTTTAGTAGACCCCGATACTACAATAGACCCCGAGACCACAATTGATTTGGTGATCGACTACTTCACCGTCGTGGGTCCGTATCTGTCTACAAAGCTTCCAGACAAGCACCCTCATTGATCATTCCGATATCGCCCATTCCATTCTCTCTCATGCTTGTATTAGATTTTTCTACTGTATTTGATTGCCCCTTTTCTGATGCGTAACCTGCTTTTGTACCTTACCTGCTTATCCTATATGCTTAGTATAGGTCGGTTAGGGATCCATCAGTGACCCCTCACCTTGTCCCAGTTTCCCTCGCTTGATGACTGGTGACTTGATTAGCATGATCGACGTCCAGAGCCTGACACAGCACATCGCATGCCCTTAGTTGTACTAAATTGCAAGGTTACTATCGAGTGCCGAGGGTGATACCTCATATAGCACTTCTGATGAGATCTATGTAGTATAGTTAATCCGTCGTGGTCTTCTTGGGTGATTCCTCCTTCATCACTCCCTACATGACTCTGTCGTGCAACCCCTCAGGTGTGAACCCCGAGGGTGATTCCTCCGTGTTCACCTTGACAGTTACATCGAGTGGTATTCCATCGAGGGTGATTCCTTGGGTCTCCCCCTTCCTGTTATGGACACACGGTTACCACTTCAGAACCATGTTGAAGTCGGGTCAGCCCCGAAGGGTACCTGTGAGATATATGTGACGAGTGATGTGGAGTCGGGTTGACCTGGAGGGTACCCGCGAGATTTCTATGTGGCATGGACGGGCATTCCGGGCCCTTGCCGTATGTCCACGAGACGGTGTGACGAGGTCACATGATTGTGAGTCTTTGCTTGTCACCGTGCACTCCCAAGACACTAACGGTTTGGGTATTTGATTTGAGCTGGCCATTGGCCATACACGCACTAACCGCCATGTGGGACAAGATATGGGTGATGTCGCTTGAACTACATCGGTATTTGCCCAAAGAGGAAGGGATGATGCAACACAACTACGGTAGGTATTTCCCTCAGTTATGAAACCAAGGTATCAATCCAGTAGGAGAACCAAGCAACACTATGTAAATGGTACATGCACACAAAGAATAAATACTTGCAACCCGACGCTTATGAGGGGTTATCAATCCCTCTTTCGGGTAACGACACCAGAAATTTGTCAAGTTGACGGGATAAATTTGTGATAGATTGGATGAATAGATCTCGATAAAATGTGAAATAAAAGATGCAAATAAAAAGTGCAGCATGGTATTTTTGGGTTTTTGGAATAATAGATCTGAAAACAAAAGCAAATAAAGATAGATCTCAAAGCAAATATGATAAATAATAGACACGGGGGCCGTAGATTGCACTAGTGGCTTCTCTCGAGAAATAGCACATGGTGGGTAAAAAATTACTATTGGGCAATTGATAGAAAATCGAATAATTATGACGATATCCAGGCAATGATCAATATATAGGCATCACGTCCAAGATTAGTAGACCGACTCCTGCTTACATCTACTACTATTACTCCACACATCGACCGCTATCCAGCATGCATCTAGTGTATTAAGTTTATGGAGAAATGGAGTAATGCAATAAGAACGATGACATGATCTAGACAAGATCTGTTCATGTAGGAATAGAACCCATCTTGTTATCCTTAATAGCAATGATAGATGTGTGTATTGATGCCCCTTCTGTCACTGGGAAAGAACACCGCATGATCAAACCCATCACAAAGCACCTCTTCCCATGGCAATAAAAATCGATCTAGTTGGCCTAACTAAACCAAATATTCAAAGAAGAAATACGAGGCTATAAATAATCATGCATATAAGAGATCAAAATAAGACTCAAATTATATTCATGGATATAGATCTGATTATAAACTTAAAGTTCATTGGATCCCAACAAACACACTGCAAAAAGAGTTACATCAAATAGATCTCCAAGAGACCATTGTATTGAGAATCAAAAGAGAGAGAGGAAGCCATCTAGATACTTACTATGGACCCGTAGGTCTATGATGAACTGCTCACGCATCATCGGAGAGGCACCAATGAGGATGATGAACCCCTCTGTGATGGTGTCTAGATTGGATCTCGTGGTTCTGGAACTTGCGGCGACTGGAATTGTGTTTCGTCGACTCCCCTAGGGTTTCATATAAAGTGCATTAAATACTATGTGAAGTTTGATTCCTTATGATTGTTTTGAGATATAAAGATGGTGATATTAGAGTCATGCTAGTGAGTAATTGTGGATTGGTAGAAATACTTGTGTTAAAGTTTGTGATTCCCATAGCATGCACGTATGGTGAACCGTTATGTGATGAAGTCGGAGCATGATTTATTTATTGATTGTCTTCCTTATGAGTGGCGGCCAGGGACAAGTGATGGTCTTTTCCTACCAATCTATCCCCCTAAGAGCATGCACGTAGTACTTTGTTTCAATAACTAATAGATTTTTGCAATAAGTATTTGAGTTCTTTATGACTAATGTTGAGTCCAAGGATTATACGCACTCTCACCCTTCCACCATTGCTAGCCTCTCTAGTACCGCACAACTTTCGCCGATGCCTTACACCCACCATATACCTTCCTCAAAACAAGCACCACACCTACCTTTTATGGCATCTCCATAGCCATTCCGAGATATATTGCCATGAAACTTTCACCGTTCCGTTTTATTATGACACGCTCCATCATTATCATATTGCTTTGCATGATTGCAAGATAGCTAGCATGATGTTTACATGGCTTGTCCGTTTTTATGTCAGTTGCTATGCTAGATCATTGCACATCCTGTACACCACCAGAGGAATTCATATAGAGTCATATTTTGTTCTAAGTATCGAGTTGTAATTCTTGAGTTGTAAGTAAATAAAAGTGTGATGATCATTATTATTAGAGCATTGTCCCATGTGAGGAAAGGATGATGGAAGCAATGATTCCCTCACAAGTTGGGATGAGTCTTCGGACTTTACAAAATAAAAGAGGCCAAAGAAGCCCACAAAAAATGAGAGAAAAGAGAGAAGGGGAAATGTTACTATCCTTTTTCCACACTTGTGCTTGAAAGTAGCACCATGATCTTTATGATAGGGACTCTCCCTATGTTGTCACTTTCATATACTAGTGGGAATTTTTCGTTATATAACTTGGCTTGTATATTCCAACGTTGGGTTTCCTCAAATTGCCCTAGGTTTTCGTGAGCAAGCGAGTTGGATGCACACCCACTTAGTTTCTTTTTGAGCTTTCATAAACTTATAGCTATCTAGTGCATCTATTTCATGGCAATCTCTACTCACTCACATTGATATCTATTGATGGGCATCTCCATAGCCGGTTGATATGCCTAGTTGACGTGAGACTTGATAACCCACAAGTATAGGGGACCGCAACAGTTTTTGAGGGTAGAATATTCAACCCAAATTTATAGATTCGACACAAGGGGAGACAAAGAATATTTGAAGGTATTAGCAGCTGAGTTGTCAATTCAACCACACCTGGAGATAAATTATCTGCAGCAAAGTGATTAGTAGCACAATAATATGATAGTTTTGATGATAGTAGCAGTAGCAACGGCAACGGTAACAGTGATAACAGTGATATTGTATCAGTAACGATAGCAGTAGCAGTAGTAGTAACTTAGCAAGAACAATATAAGATAAATTCGTAGGCATTGGATCGGTGACTCGTTGGATGATATTCATCATGAGACAGTTATAACCTAGGGCGATAAGGTACTAGCTCCAGTTCATAAATATAATGTAGGCATGTATTCCGTAAATAGTCATATGTACTTATGGAAAGAACTTGCATGACATCTTTTGTCCTACCCTCCCATGGCAGCGGGGTCCTATTGGAAACTAAGGGATATTAAGGCCTCTCTTAATAAAGAACCGAAACAAAGCGTTAACACTCGGTGAATACATGAACTCCTCAAACTACGGTCATCACCGGGAGTGGTCCTGACTGTTGTCACTCCGGGGTTGCCGGATCATAACACGTAGTAGGTGACTATAACTTGCAAGATTGGATCTAGAACATGGATATAATGGTGATAACATAAACGGTTCAGATCTGAAATCATTGCACCCGGGCCCAAAGTGACAAGCATTAAGCATGGCAAAGTCATAGCAACATCAATCTCAGAACATAGTGGATACTAGGGATCAGGCCCTAACAAAACTAAATCGATTACATGATGAATCTCATCCAACTCCTCACTGACCAGCGAGAATACGAAGGAATTACTCACTCCCGGTGGGGAGCATCATGGAATTGGCAATGTAGATGTGTTGGAGATGACGAAGATCGAAGATCACCCTCTCCGGAGCCACAAACGGACTCCAGATCTGGCCTCCCGATGAAGAACAAGATATGGCGGCGGCTCCGTCTCATGAAATGCGATAATTGTTTCTCCCTGATTTTTTCTGGAATAATGTGATTTTATAGCATCGGTTTCAGGGTCAGCGGGGCCACCAGCTGGGGACAACCCACTTGGGCACGCCTGGGGGGCAGGCGCACCCTGGTGGGTTGTGCCAACCCAGGTGCCCCCCTCAGGTATCTCTTGGCTCCAGAAATTATCTTTATTGATATAAAAATCCTTGCAAAGTTTCATTCCATCCCGAGAACTTTTATTTCTGCACAAAAACAACACCAAGGTAGTTCTCCTAAAAACAACATCAGTCTGGGGTTAGTTTCATTCAAATCATGCAAATTAGAGTCCAAAACAAGAGGAAAAGCGTTAGGAAAAGTAGATACGTTGGAGACGTATCAACTCCCCCAAGCTTAAACCTTTGCTTGTCCTCAAGCAATCTAGTTGATAAACATAAAGTGAAAAATAAAAACTTTTACGAACTCTTTTGTTCTTGTTTCATAAATAAGCTTAAACAACACCCAGGTTTTCAGCAAAGATTATAACTAACCATGTCGACAATAACTCTTAAAATTTATATTAACTCATCAATGACATAATCAAGTAGAGAGCAATAATAAGATATCTTAAATAGCAACACATTGTCAAAACAACCATGATATAATATGACAATAGTGGTATCTCGCTAGCCCTTTCTGAGACCGCAAAACATAAATGTAGAGCAACCCCAAAGTTCAAGCAACGACTAAACATTGTAATTCATGGTAGAAAAGATCCAGTCATGATGCACCCAACATTAGCTACACATGATGCATCAGCATGACACTAGTGCTCTCAGGTTCCGGCGCTTATTTGAGAAGGTGATGACACAACATAAAAGTAAATAGATAGTCCCTTCGCAGAGGGAAGCAGTGATATGCAGAGGTGCTAGAGCTCAAGTTTTAAAATAGAGGCAAATGAAGTTTTGAGACATGCACCCTTCTCATTTACTTCACGACCATCAGTTATCAATATCTTCCATGGTAAACACGGTAGTGGCGGTTCCCAAGCAGAAATGTAAAGGTTATGACTCCATTGGGAGTTTTGTTTGATTATTTGTAAGCTCTTTTCTTTTTGCAGTTTGAGACTGGGCATCCCGATTACCGCCCTTTTCTCGTGCGATGGTGAGTGAGTAAACACTTGACCTGAGAATAACCCGCTTACCATGGAAGATATCGACTACCTCCTGTTGTTCCATGAACGATCCAGGTGTCGTGGTACTAAGACTGACAGTATAATAGGGGGGTAGGTATGGAGAGGCAAGATCCTAGCTATGGAGTAGTTGTATATGCAAGGGATTTACGAGTTCAGGCCCTTCTCAGAGGAAGTAACAGCCCTACATCTCGGAGCCCGGAGGCGGTTGACTGGATTATATGCGTATGAGTTACAGGGGTGCGAACCCTTCTGCCTGTGGAGGGGGTGGCTTATATAGAGTGCGCCAGGACCCCAGCCAACCCACGCAACGGAGGGTTCAATGTACATAAAGGCCTGGCGTTACTGGTAACGCCCTACATAAAGTGATATCTTGGCCATAAAGACTACTTAATAACAGACCGTTTGGGTGCAGAATGACCTTAGACCTCCTGGTGGTCAAGTGAGTCTTCATGGTCGAGTGTCCTCGAGTCTGTCGAGTGGAATCCTTCCAGGTCGACTGGAAGGTGGTTTCTTATAAAGATGTCCTTGGGGAGGGTACCTTGGAGATGTCCATGACCCTACCCTAGGTACATGACTTCATCATTAGCCCCCGAATGGATCGAGGTTTGAGTGAGGAAGGAGTTGATAATCTTTCTGACCTGTTCTTCGTGCTGCGAGTGTGTCTTACTCTAGATCAATGATTTTCTAGTGATGGTGTCAACTTCTCTTTCAGTCACCTTGATCCATTCTTTACATCTGTCAAGTGAACTTTATGAACATGGAGATTTACGAGCGACGGATCAGAGGAAATCTGTCGTCTGACAAGTTGCTCTGCTGTTAGCGGATTTAGCGGGATCCAAATTTCGGGAAGCGTGCAAAGCGGAGAAGGCCGCGGTACTCGGATGGGATAAGGTGAAGACGCCTTGATCTCCATGCCGCCTTTTTCGCCACGTATCGCGCGCGCGACTGTTTCGGGATTTGACAGGATTGCCCGGGCCTACCAGTCAGCCACTCGAAAGCGACTTCATATAAGGCGCCGGACAGGGGTTTTTGAAAAGTGCGCCCTCATCTTCTCCTCCCCCGTCCTCAGATTCATCTGCTGTGCTTGCTGCCTGCTCAGCGCTGCTGCTCTGCGCCTGCTTCGTTAGCGACAATGGTGAATGAGAAGATGGCGGATTTGGAGCGGGCGAAGAAGGCGACGGCGAAGGCGAAGGGGAGAGCGACCAGTCGGGCGGATCCTCGTCGCGGTCCAGCCTGCCGCAAGGTTGGATCCAGGGAGATTGGATTTGCTCGACCATCACCCAGATGGACCTCGACGACCTGGCCAACGAAGGGCTGATCTCCCACGGGTTGGCCAGGCTTCCGGGGACGGAGTGGCAGCCGCAGCCTCAGGAGGGTGAGTGTGTCCTCTTAACCACCCATGTCGATCGCGGGTTTTCTCTACCGTCGAATCTTTTCTTTTGGGGGTTTCTGAACTTGTTTGGGGCACAACTCCATCACTTCACACCCAACTCCATTGCCTATCTCGCCGTTTTTGTGTCTTTGTGCGAAAACTTCTTGGGTTGTCGGCCGCACTGGGGCCTCTTCAAACACATATTCACGTGTCGCTCTCAGATGGTGAAAAAGGCTAATCCAAATGACGAGAGAACCCAAGTAATCCAGATGTGTGGGGGTCTTGGGGTCCAGATGAGGAGTAAGAGTGCTTTTCCGACCATGACCCTTCCCGAGTCAGTTAGAGGGTGGCAGTCGACCTGGTTCTACTGCCAAGACCAGTCGACGCCAGGGCAGTCGACTGGGCTCCCTCCTTTCTCCATGATTCGAGTGAACAAGCCGTCCTCTCTGAAGGTGCTTCCGGAGGAGAAGGCTCAGGTTAAAATGTTGATGGAGCGTGTAGTCCAACTCATCCACGATGGTGTGACTGGCATGGATCTTCTGGAGGTTTTCCTTCGACGATGCATTCAGCCACTCCAATACCGAGGCCACCCGATGTGGTTGTACTCTGGTACCGAGGACACCACTCGGGTCCACCCAGAGGAGGTCGACGACGCCACACTGGCGAGGTGGATGACTGCCATCACAGGGAACAAGGATAACCCTCATGGAGCTAGGAGGATCCCACCACTCGATCAGTCGTACGAACCAGACAAGGTTGACCACTTATCTCCGACTGCGATCCTGTTTCATTCATTCTGTTTTGCTGCAAATCAGTCGATTGACTTTTGTCTTGTTTTGTTGTCTTTCAGATCACTACTGAGTTGTATTCGATGCCCAACGGGGCGCAAGCACAGACCGAGGAGGAGGAAGGAAGTGGAGGTGAAAGTCAGGAGGAGTGGGAATCGGATGGCGATGAGGGTGATGAAGATGCTGGCTCTGATGAGGAAGAGGAGGAGGAAGAGGAGGAGGAAGTCGCACCTCCCCGTACTGAAAGGAGAACCAAGCTCGTCCATGACCCCGCAGTCAAGCGCGGCAAGAGGGTAGTGCCTGTCGTGCAATCGACCAAACGTCCTCGGATGACCTCTCCGGCGCCGACTGAGAAAGTGTCGAAGCAACTCCGAACGGCATCGTCAAAACCGACGAAGGCCCTACCGAAGATGAGGATGGCGATTCCCACTATTTTCGGGTAATGGCATAACTTGTGTCTTCTTATTTCACATGGATTTACTCTTGGTCGATTCATTCGCTGACTGACTGATTCTTGAAACTGCAGTGCTGCTACTTCTGAGACCTCGACCAGACCTGAAGATCAAGAAATGGAGGATGCTGTCACTTCCAACCTGGTATGACCTTTGTAGTTTCGTTTTCACCAATAAGATCTTCATTTTTAACTTTGAATCTTTTCTCAGAGCTCCACCTAATATCATCATTGATCTTCCGGATGATGATGACGAGGAACCACCGAGGCAGAGGAGGAATAGGAGGGCGCTCACGGCAAGACAGCTCAGTCGACAAGACCGAGACGTTGGTTCCGGAGGGGACAACATCACCCGGCTACCAGATCCTTTGCGGTGTCGGCGACGAGTGCTCGCCCTTCATCGCCGAAAGTGCTGATCCGCCTTCCCTTTTCTCCACCCACCACGTCCCAGAGGACCAAGCAAGTGCTGCTAAAGAAGCCATATGCCAGCCGGGGGTCATGATGGAGCAGGTGAAGGCGATCCGAGACGCCACCAAGCAGCTTATGACGCCGCTTCAGCCCTTCAGAGCAATGTTCAGTTAGTCGATCACCGCTGCTCATTAGGATATGATACCGAAAACTTTTCTTTCTCGAAAATCTTAGTATCCGTCAGATTCTCGGGGGTGTGTCGATTGAATATCTGGATTGGTGGGGGCACGCTGAGTGCACCCACTGGGTGTAGTCCCCAAGGCTATGGTGGACTACTAGCAGTCGACCATAGTCTTTATGTCTTGAACTTTTTCTCATTACTTTCTTTACTCGATCTGGTCGGATGGAATCATGGAACCGGTGGGGGCACGCTGAGTGCACCCATTGGGTGTAGTCCCTGAGACCATGGTCGACTGCTGGCAGTCGACTACGGTCTGAAGAACACCTTTTTTTTTGAAACTGTGGCTAACTGCTGGTGGTTAGCCTTTCTGTCTTTTTTGGTCGACTGATCGACTCTAGCTGATAGAACTAGTGGGGGCACGCTGAGTGCACCCACTGGGTGTAGTCCCCGAGACTACAGTTGAATGTTTAGATTCGACTATAGTCTTAGAAATACTACAAATTTTCTCTTAGTCACTCAGAAGTGACCTATCTTTGACGTTTGTCGATTGATCCTTCGCAGAAATCTTGCGAGCTTACAGCTCGTTATACTGAGTTGGAGAACAAGCATATCCAGCTCAAACTTGATCTGAAGCTTGTCCAGGAGAACTTCACGAAGGCGAAGGAGGAGGCAAAAGGTATGTTTGGTGAGAACCTTGACGATTGCCTTTGTTTCTTGTCCACTCCCGAGTCTGATCTCACTGTGATTTTGCAGATAAACTGAGGGATTCTCTGAAGAAGAAGGATCTTGACCTTGCTGAGGCGCAGAAAGCAGCTTCGGAGAAGACCAAACTCATAGAAGAAAAGCTGGCTTCAATCAGCAAACTTGAAGAGGAGAATACCAATCTGAAAGCTGCTCTTGACGTGGCCAACAAAGAGGTCAGTCGACTGAAGAATGACAAGATAGCCCTGAGTGACAAGGCCAGCGAATTGGCGGGAAAGAAGAATGATCTGGAGGCTTATTTGGGAGGACTCGCCCAGAAGCTATTCCTCATGCTTGAAGGTAACCCCTTGTATCTGACAGGCTTTTAATTATGGACTTGCCACCAAACTGCTGCCTTATCTTTGGGTTGTGTTTACAGAGTTCTGCCAAAACTTTGAGGAAGAGACTAGTCGACTGGAGACGAGCCTAGATCCCATCAACTCTCCTATGAAAGATGAAGTCGCCATGAACGTGCTCCGTCTCGAGTCTCGCGTTGCTGCTGTGGTCGACTATCTTGCAAGACTGAAGGTTGCAACGCTATGCATCGACACAAAGACTCGCCAGAGAAACACTTCGAATGACCATGAGTCTCGATGACTCGATGAATGAAGTTCCAAGTCGAGTGCAAGAATGGAAGAAGTCTTCCGCCAGTGTGGTGCCGATGTTGCTCGTCTCGGTCCGTGTTCACTGCAAGGACGCGCAAGAGGACAAGCTGGCGTCTCTCAAGGTGGCCAATACCAAGAAGCATGACTTCTGATCCTTCATGGAGACCTTCATCGCTGCTGCCACTCGAATCGCAGATGGAATCCACCTGGACGAGTTTGTTGCGCCTTCCAGTCATCCGCAGGAGGGGTAAAAAACTTCTATGCTTGATGCCTTAAATTTGCCTCGGTATGCCGAGTGGTTTTTGTAACCGGTAAACTTTAACAGGCTTGGTGCCTGAGCACTTTTGGATCCGTAGGACGCTATTTGAACTTGGGTTTGACGTTGAATATGTTTGCATCGAACCTTGTCATTCGCTCGGAATATATGCTAGTGTTTGTGATGTACTTTTGCAGGTAGGGATGAAGCACAGACTGCAATCGACTTGTACCTCGTCCTACTTAGGCTGGCACTAGGCTGCAGCTAAGCCCCCGAGTGGAAAGTTTGCTCTCCACTCGGTAGGATTTTCAAAAACTTAGGCGACACTGGGCTGCAGCTAAGCCCCCGAGTGTGAGGTCTGCTCTCCACTCGGTAGGATTTTCAAAAACTTAGGCGAGCACTGGGCTGCAGCTAAGCCCCCGAGTGGGAGGTATGCTCTCCACTCGGTAGGATTTTCAAAAACTTAGGCGAGCACTGGGCTGCAGCTAAGCCTCCGAGTAGGAGGTTTGCTCTCCACTCGGTAGGGTTTTTGTGGCGTACCTCCGAAGGAGAAGGTAATCAGTCGACCTGCACCTCGTCCTTCTTGCGGGTCGCACGTTGTATTTGTGGCGTAGCTCGGAAGGAGAGGGTAGCAGTCGACCTGCGCCTCGTCCTCCTTGCAGAGCGCATGTTGTATTTGTGGCGTAGCTCGGATAGAGAGGGTAGCCGTCGACCTGCACCTCGTCCTCCTTGCAGAGCGCACATTGTGTTCGTACTTAGGCAAGCGCTAGGCTGCAGCTAAGCCCCCAAGTGGGAGGCTGGCTCACCACTCGGCAGGATTTTGTTAAACTTAGGTGAGTATTTGGACTGCAGCTAAGCCCCTGAGTGGGAGGCTGGCTCACCACTCGGTAGGATTTCGTTAAACTTAGGTGAGTACTTGGACTGCAGCTAAGCCCCAGAGTGGGAGGCTGGCTCACCACTCGGTAGGATTTTGTTAAACTTAGGCAAAACGGATTCGCAGCTAAGCCCCCGAGTGGGAGGCTGGCTCACCACTCGGCAAGGATTTTTTTACAAACTTAGGCGAAACGGATTCGCAGCTAAGCCACCCACTGGGGGACTGCTTTATGTGAACAAAAGTAACAACAATCACTGGGAAAATTATAACACTCTTGTCTTTGATAAACTATAGAAGTACTTTTATTACATCTCATCCGAGTGAATACTTAAGTATAAAAGGGGCGGAGCAGCTCCGCGTTCCAAGCTCGGGGCTCGTCAATCTGGTGCTCGACATTGTAAAGGCGATACGCCCCATTGTGGAGAACCTTGGTGACGATGAAGGGACCTTCCCAAGTAGGAGCAAGCTTGTGTGGCTTCTGCTGATCCACTCGGAGAACCAAATCTCCTTCTTGGAAGGCTCGACTCTTCACATTTTTGGCATGGAAGCGACGCAAGTCCTGCTGATAAATGGTCGATCGGATCAAAGCCATCTCTCTTTCTTCTTCTAGAAGGTCGACTGCGTCCTGCCGGGCTTGCTCTGCTTCAACTTCAGTGTAGAGTTCAACTCGGGGTGCATTGTGAAGCAGGTCACTCGGCAAGACTGCTTCAGCTCCATAGACCAAGAAGAACGGAGTTCTCCCAGTCGACCGATTAGGTGTGGTCCTTAATCCCCAAAGTACTGACGGAAGTTCGTCGACCCATGCACCAGCAGCGTGCTTGAGATCGCGCATCAGTTGAGGTTTCAGCCCTTTGAGAATTAAACCATTTGCCCATTCTTCTTGTCCATTCGACTGGGGATGAGCGACTGAAGCATAGTCGACTCGCGTGCCCTGAGATGTGCAAAAGGCTCTGAATTCTTCGGAATCGAAGTTCGACCCATTGTCAGTGATGATGCTATGTGGAACTCCATATCTGAATATCAACTCTCTGATGAAGCTGACAGCAGTGCCGTCATCAAGATTCTTGATGGGTTTAGCTTCAATCCACTTGGTGAACTTGTCGACTGCCACCAGCACATGGGTGAAGCCGCTTCTGCCTGTTCTCAGTGGTCCAACCATATCCAATCCCCATACAGCGAAAGGCCAGACGAGTGGGATGGTCTTCAAGGCTGAGGCAAGCTTGCGTGACATATTGGAGTAAAATTGACATCCTTCACACTTGTTGACTATCTCCTTTGCCATTTCATTTGCTCTTGGCCAGTAAAATCCTGCTCGGTATGCTTTAGCCACAATGGTCCGAGAGGACGCATGATGGCCACAGGTCCCCGAGTGGATATCGTCAAGGATTATCCGACCTTCTTGTGGCGTTATACACTTCTGACCAACTCCAGTCGCGCTTTCTCTGTACAACTGTCCCTTTATCACGGTAAAGGCCTTAGATCAGCGGACGATCTGTCGAGCCTCTTCTTCATCCTCTGGGAGCTCCTTCCTTAAGATATACGCGATGTACGACACTGTCCAATCGGGAGTGATCACCAACGCTTCCATGATCAGGTCGACCACTGCTGGAACTTCAACTTCAGTCGGATCTGTGACACTTTTAGGCTGCGGAGCTTCTTCGGTAAAAGGATCTCCCTGAACTGATGGAGTATGGATATGTTCCAAGAACACATCACTTTGGAATGGCTTCTCTCTTGGAACCTATCTTCGCCAAATCATCAGCCGCTTGATTCTTCAGTCGGGGTATATGATGGAGCTCTAAACCTTCAAATTTCTTTTCAAGCTTTCTCACTGCATTGCAGTATACATTCATGGCTGGGCTTCTAACGTCCCACTCCTTCATCACCTAATTGACCACCAAATCTGAGTCGCCATAAACCATAAGGCGACGGAAGCCGAGTGAAATGGCCATGCGCAATCCATACAAAAGTGCCTCGTATTCTGCTTCATTGTTGGAGGAATCAAAGTGGATCAGGAGCACATATCTGAGCTTATCTCCTCGGGGGGAAACCAATACTACCCCAGCATCAGAACCATTTAACATTTTAGAACCATCAAAGAGCATGGTCCAGTGCTCCTAGTGAACTTGAGTCGGCAGTTGTTGTTCAATCCACTCGGCGATGAAATCCGCTACTGCTTGGGACTTAATGGCTTTCTTTGCCTCAAACTTGATATCAAGGGGAAGGAGTTCAATCGCCCACTTTGCCACTTGACCAGTTGCATCTCTGTTGTGCAAAATCTCTGACAATGGAGCGTCGCTGATGACTGTAATGGAATGATCAGAGAAATAATGAGCAACCTTCTTCGTGGTCATGTAGATCCCATATACGAGCTTCTGATAATGAGGGTATCTTTGCTTCGATGGGGTCAACACTTCGGCAAGATAATATACTGGGCGTTGAACTTTGAAGGCTTTCCCTTCTTCTTCCCGCCGGCCGTAAATCTTGTCTCGACAACTTGTCCTGTGGCTGCAATGTAAAGCAACAGAGGCTCTTTGCTGATTGGAGCAGCAAGCACCGGCTGGGTGGAGAGCGAGCTTTTAGCTCGCAAACGCTGCATCAGCTTCGAGTCCACTTGAACTTGTCGACTTCTTCATCGATCGGTAAAGAGGTAATGCCTTTTCACGAGGCGAGATGAATCGACTTAACGCGCCAAGCATCCAAGAAGCTCGGACATCGTGTGCACGCATTGTATGCTTTCATTCGGAGTATAGTGCCAACTTTTTCTGGGTTGGCGTTGATTCCTCGTTCGGAAACAAGCAAACCGAGTAACTTTCCGCCAGGAACTCCGAATGTGCACTTTGATGGATTAAGCTTGATATCATATCTCCTGAGATTGGCAAATGTTTCGGCGAGGTCAGTCAACAGGTCGGAACCCTTCCGTGATTTGACCACAATATCATCCGTGTATGCTTCCACATTCCGACTGATCTGAGTGAGTAAACACTTCTGAATCATCCTCATGAACGTGGCTCCGGCATTCTGGAGGCCGAATGGCATGGTGACGTAGCAGAAGCACCTGAATGGAGTGATGAAAGCTGTTTTGATTTTGTTGGATCCATACAGATGGATCTGATGGTAACCGGAATAGGCGTCTAAAAAGACACGCGCTCACATCCCACAGTCGAGTCGACTATTTGGTCGATGCGGGGGAGAGGAAAATGATCTTCCGGGCAGGCCCAATTGATGTGTTTGAAATCAATGCACATGCGAAGTGACTTGTCCTTCTTGGGGACCATGACAACATTGGCGAGCCACTCGGAGTGGTAAATTTCTCGGATAAACTCTGATGCCAGGAGCCGAGCCACCTCTTCGCCAATGGCCTTTCTATTCTGGACGGCGGACCGTCGAAGATGTTCTTCGACAGGTTTTGCTTTTGTGTCGACTCGTAAATGATGCTCAGCCAGCCCCCTGGGAACACCCGGCATGTCAGCAGGCTTCCATGCGAAGATGTCACAGTTCTCACGGAGGAACTGGATGAGCGCTTCTTCCTATTTAGAGTCGAGTGTTGTGGAAATATGAGTCGGAGCAGCACTGGGGTCTGTCGGGTGAATGTGAACGGGCTTCGTCTCACCATTCGACTGGAACACTGACTCTGTGGCGGGCTTCTTGGCCCGCAATAAATCACTCGGATCTGCATTTTTCTAATATTCTTGCAGCTCCACCACTGTTATCTGAGCATCGGCAATCTTTGAGCCCTTCTGAAAGCACTCTTATGCCTTTTTCCGATTGCCAGTGATGGTGACCACACCCTTAGGGCCAGACATCTTCAATTTGAGGTACACGTAACGTGGTCGAGCCATGAACCGTGCGTAAGATGGCCTGCCCAAAATAGCGTGATAAGCACTCTGGAAATCCACGACTTCAAATGTTAGCTTTTCTTTGCGGAAATGCTTCGAATCGCCGAAAACCACATCAAGAGCAATTTGGCCGAGTGACTCAGCCTTCTTCCCAGGAATGACTCCATGGAAACTCATGTTGTCGAACTCGAGTCCGACATCGGAATGCCCATTCCTTCGTCTCCGCATACAATATATTCAGTCCATCGCCACCATCCGTCCGTAACCTTAGTCGATCGAGTGCCTTCGACGACCGGGTCGACCACAAAGCTTGCCTCCTGTGGGTGGCTATGTGTGTTGGATGATCGACCGGTCGAATGTGATGGCGGTCTCGAGACCATTTCGAGATAGCCGGGTGTCGCCGAGCAACCATATTCACCTCACGGTTGGTAACTTTCAATCGACTTTTGCTCTCCACATCAGCAAAAATCATCAGGGTGGAATTGACATGGGGGTATCCTTCATCACTGTCCTCTTTGTCCTCAGCCTTGTCCGACTCCTTTTCTTTATCCTTGGGCTGTTTCCCTTGAAACTGCTGGATTAAGAGCCGGCACTGGCGAGTGGTATGTTTCGGGTAAATCAAGTTACCCTCTTCGTCCTTCTTCGTGTGGATGTGGCATGGCAAATCCATCACGTCATTTCCTTCCTTGTCCTTCACCTTCTTGGGGTTCCAGGATCCTTTTGGCTTCCCTTTAAACTTGCCCTGAGTCACGGCCAAGGCTTCTCTAGGAGCAGTTGGCTCGGCTTGTACTTGCCACTCCGGAGTCGATACTCTTCTTCACCGTTGGCATATTTGGTGGCAATCTCCATCATTCGACTCAGGGTCATGTCTCCGGTCCGACCAAACTTTAAACTTAACTCTTTGTTCTTAACGCCTTCCTTGAAGGCGCAGACTGCTTGGTGATCAAATACGTTCTCCACCGTATGATGCAATGTGATCCACCTCTGGATGTAATCTCTCAGGGTCTCATTCGACTTTTGCACGCAGACCTGCAGCTCAGTCAAACCTGCTGGTCGCTTGCAAGTTCCCTCAAATGTCCTGACGAACACCCGGGCAAGATCTTCCCAAGTGTAAATGCTGCTAGGCGCCAACTAATTCAGCCAGGCTCTGGCCGAGCCCTCCAACATAAGCGGTAGGTGTTTCATGGCCACCTCATCATTGCCACCGCCAATCTGAACAGCCACTCGGTAGTCCTCAAGCCAAGTATCAGGCTTGGACTCACCAGTGAACTTACTCACCCCAGTCGCCAACCTGAAGTTGGGAGGGATCACCGCGGCTCTAATGGCTCTGTGAAAACACCCTGGTCCCGAGACATGAACTCGGCTGCTGGTGGGCACATCTCTATCATGGCCTTCTCGGTGAGCTCTGTTCCTGTCGACTAGACCTTGCACGATAATGGATCTCGCGTCAAAGCCTGGTTCGCTGGGGTCGACCGGAACCCTTCGCCCAACACTGTGCTAGCGTCTGTCATCTTGCTGCCGAGGGGCGTAAGACCCACCCCTTGGGGGAGGAGTGGGCACTCGACGCCGATCATCGCGATCGAATCGGTCATCATACTGATCACATCGATGTCGGTGTCAAAACCGGCGGATCTCGGGTAGGGGGTCCTGAACTGTGCGTCTAGGCGGATGGTAACAGGAGACGAGGGACACAGTGTTTTTACCCAGGTTTAGGCCCTCTCGATGGAGGTAATACCCTACGTCCTGCTTGATTAATATTGATGATATGGGTAGTACAAGAGTAGATCTACCACGAGATCAAGGAGGCTAAACCCTAGAAGCTAGCCTATGGTATGATTGTTGAGATGTAATGTTCGTCCTACGAACTAAGGCCCTCCGGTTTATATAGACACCGGAGAGGCTAGGGTTACACAGAGTCAGTTACAATGGTAGGAGATCTACATATCCGTATCGCCAAGCTTGCCTTCGACGCCAAGGATAGTACCTTCCGGACACGAGCCGGAGTCTTCAATCTTCTATCTTTGTAGTCTGGGAGTCCGGCGGATATTGATAGTCCGGCTATCCGGACACCCCCTAGTCCAGGACTCCCTCAATAGCCCCCGAACCAGGCTTCAATGACGATAAGTCCAGCGTGCTTGTAGTCTTCGGCGTTGCAAGGCGGATTCTCCCTTCAAATCCCATGTACCTGCCGAACGGTGTCCGGCTTCACCTCGAACACTGTGCTCCTTGGCTTCTACACCAAATTATGCCCCTCTTCCACGCGTCGCACGAATGCGAAAAGCCAGGGTGTCTTTTACATTCCACCCCCTAATTGTGCGGGTCACCCGCCCATAAAAGGGGCAGGGATCCAGATCCAAACCGCACCGTCTTCCTCTCGCGTATACTCCATCGAAGCGCCTCTGACCCTGAAATCCATTCCACCATGGATCGTCAACGCGGCTCTTCCTCACGCGCTCCCAGCCCATCGCCAGGGGATTGGAGGAGGTGCTCTATTTCGCACAATGAGCTAGTAAAGCTCCAAACGGAGGGACTTCTTCCTCCGGCCTTCATGGTTCCAGTCCGAGCCGGACTGGTTACTTATCAAGGTGGGAGGCAGGCGGAGGACACCCCAAGCCCCAACAAGGGGGAGCGGGTGTGTTTCGTCCCCTATCTGATAAGGGACTCGGATTTCCAATACATCCGCCTCCTCTGGGCTCTGAAGTTCTATGGACTCCAGCTCCACCACCTCACGCCCGCCTCGGTGCTGCACATCGCGGGCTATGTAGCTCTTTGCGAGCTATTCCTGGGCATCGAGCCCCATTTTGCATTGTGGAAGAGGCTGTTACGCCTCGCACCCGCTCTCACCAGGGGTCCATATATCAAGTGGGCAGCGCCAAATATGGCGATCGCTGGGACCGGATACCTATCCGCACCCCAAGAGGGCGTCCAAGATCGGCCCTCGAGTGGTTTTATATTGTGGACGCCCGTTGCCCGACCCAGTCCGGATTGGCCTCCGGAGTTTGATGCTGCTCCTTGAAGAAACACCTCACCGGCGCCATGAGCCCCGCTTGGAGGAAGACAAGAGCGCCCATCACTTGATGGGCCGGATAAGATTAATGGCTCATTCCGGCTTGACCATGATTGGAGTCATGGCGACATGCATCAAGCGGGGGGTGCAGCCACTGCAATACAGAGGCCACACCATGTGGGATTTCAATGGGGAGGACGATGCCACCCGGCACGGCCGCAAAGGGCCGGGTTCGTCCGAGGATCTGGTGAAGATCCTGTCCGGTCTGTACAAGGGGGAGAAGGAGGACCTCCTTCGCCCGAACCCTCTGGAGGGGTTTTCCATGACCAACCCCAGAGGATGGGTAAGCGAACACCTCAAAAGGGCCTTTACCCGTATCTTTGAAGTTGAAGCTTCTTACACTACGTCTTCGGTGCAGGGTCTACGCCGGACCGTGGAGGACATGGTGAGTCCTGCTCCACAACCCGAGGATCCGGGAGGATCCCTGGGTCCGGCCTCCGAAGAGGATCCGGACATCGAGGTGGAGCTAATCGACAGGGTGTATCACCAGCTCAGCATTGATGATGCTCTGGTCGCCATTACAGCGGACTACCCCGGGCTAAGTTCGGTATCCCAGGTGACCAAGACCGAAGTCCGGACATCGTTACCTTATCCTTGCCTATTTCTGACCTTTCGCGAACGATGGTATCTTGCAGGAAGCGCCATTATGGCAGGGAGCCGAGCCTGCGACGGCCGACCTACAGAGGTCAGTCCGAACTAGCAGGAAGAAAAGGAGTGCCGTGCGGGCGGAAACGTCGCCGCAGAGGTATAGCTCGTGTTTGATCTTTTTGAGCATCGTTCCGGGGAACTTCTAAGTTCTCATGACCTTTATAGGAGAAAAGCGCCACGAATCATGCGAGCACAGGAATTGCCGACCCAACCAACACCAGCCGTGCTCCAAATACCGGATCGAGGGGGGGGCAAGCGCAAGACGCGAGCCGGATCCTACTCCAATGGAGGATACTGACAGACTGTCCGCCACCAAGTCAGAGGTGGAGAGCGCTATGAATCATAGACGCCGCCGGATAGTTTTTCAAGAGGCGTGCTTTTCCCCTGAGGCATTGGATGCTTTAACGCGAGGGGACGCGCATCTCCGGGCTGCTCAAAATGGTTTTACCAGTACCCGGAGCAAAGATGTTAAAGACATACGGGTAAGGAAATTTTAATGGTTGTATACACCAGTAGCCCCCAAGACTTAAATTAGTAATGTTAACTGATTTAAGGATCATTTGAAATTTCAGGCTCTTAACGAGAAGAATGCCCAGCTGTCTCGGGAGCTGCAAGATTGCAAGGCCCAACTTGAGGCTGCACTTGCTGCCGCAGGAGGAGACGGAAAGACCCCCCTGGTAACACATTTGTATAAATTAATATAAGCGCTGTGCGGCATGCGCCGCGAAGTCTAATAACGACATCGCAGTGCCGCCAACAAAATCCGGACAGTAAGATTATCGCGCCAACTAAAGGTCAGCGAAGTGTCTTGAACAGAGTTCAGCAGAAAGGAACAAACTCCAAGATGCCAACGCCAAGCTCGGAGAAGAGCTGAAAGGCGCACAGACCGAGCTGTCCGGCTCCATCAAGGAGAATCAACGGCTTCGTCGCGGCATCTATAGTAAGTGCTTGAGCAAACTCTCTAAAGAAGAAGAGTTCGGCGATGAAGTGATTTGACGTAAATGTCTTGTAGGTATACTCACGGGCCATCCTGCGGAGGAGATGCCCGTATCAACGGGTGATCAACTTCCCGAACTGTTGCAGCTATTCGAACGAGTTCGGCAGGCAATGAGTGGCGTCGTGCAGGCTTTATGGCCATCCCTCGCCCCGCCCAAGGGCCTCGCGGAGCTTGCAGAGAAGCTGCAGGGAGTGCGGCAGCGCTTCCGTTTGTGGAAGGTTTCGGCTTGCCGTTAAGGTGCCAGGGAGGCTTGGGCCATGGTGAAGACGCGGTACAAGAAGGCGGATCCCAACCATATGGCCGAAGTTGGACCGGTGGGGCCCGACGGGAAGGAGATCCCTGTGAGTTTAGTGTACAGCCAGGTAGAACTGGCTGCTAAATTTTCCCAACGGATCAGTAAACTAGATAGCTCGTTAGACGGGATTGAGGAGGAATACAATCAATAAACTTGACAATGTATGTTATCCTTTAAAATGACATGTGAAATGCCTTCTAGCCGGATTGTAGATCGCTTGTCGTTGCCGACCTTTTCGCCGACCTCGGGACCCTAGAGTCCGGAGTGTGTCCGAATACCTTTTTGGTTAAGAGATAACCGTGGTATGCATGGAGACTAGGCGAGGGGTCATTAGTGCTTTATCGCACAAGTGCCCAACTAGTTATGTTATATTACATGGTTAGTAAGAAACATCTTCCAGGAGAATAGTTCCGTTAAGGGTTCCTTTATTTGGGAGGCATGCCCTAAAGTGCATGTCCGACTGCCAAGAGAGCGATAAAACATCCGGGGCAGATGAGAAAAATAGGTACAAAGTCATCTTTTAAATCATCGACCGAATATTCCCTTAAGAACGCTAGCTTCGGCTTCACCCGTCTGAGGTACACATCCGGTGACCCGCAAGAATAATCGCAGAGGTGCTCCCTTTACCACCAAGCCGAACAATCGGGAACGTAGGGGTAAGCACAGGAGCCAGGCAACCCAGCTTGGCCAAAACTTAAGTCATATCGATGCATATAATGGCGAGTAAAAGGTACATGTGGAAGCGTGACACATGTGTTGAGTATAAAACCCGTATAGTTGAGCTTCTGTATAAGAAGCCCCCAGGAATAACGAGTGCGGATGGCACATCGTGTGTATGCAAAGAATGCTAAATTAGGCCCCTAAGGGCTTTTAAGTTAAAAGGATAAAAGAAAGAGAAACAGAAGATAGCCGAAATATAAAAGGTTGGACGGGGGAAGAGGACGAACTCTTAGTCCGGCGCTAGGCATAGAATCGTCGGAGTCGGGCTGCATTCCATGGGTTCGGCTCGAGTCGGTTGTCCAACGCATTTCGTAGACGTTACGCTCCGCCGGTCAGTACTTGATCAATAATGAAGGGGCCTTCCCACCTGGGCTTGAGCTTGTCCTTCTTCTTGTCCGGTAGGCGTAGAACTAGTTCGCCAACGTTGTAAGTCTTGGCCCGTACTTCTCTGCTTTGGTATCTTCGGGCCTGTTGCTGATAGAATGCGGAACGAGCCTTCGCGATGTCACGTTCTTCCTCCAATGTGTCCAAGCTATCCTGCCGATCCAACTCGGCTTCTCTTTCCTCAAACATGCGCACTCTAGGTGAGTCATGAATAATGTCGCAGGGCAGAGCTGCCTTTGCGCCGTATACCATAAAAAATGGTGTGAATCCGGTAGTACGGTTAGGCGTTGTCCGCAGCCCCCAGAGTACGGAGTCGAGCTCCTCGACCCATTGGGTGTCTGATTTGGTGAGTGACCTCACTAATCTGGGTTTAATGCCGCTCATTATTAGACCGTTTGCTCTTTCCACTTGACCGTTGGTTTGAGGGTGATAGACTGACGCATAGTCGAGCTTAATGCCCATATTTTTGCACCATGACTTGACTTCATCGACTGTAAAATTCGTGTCGTTGTCGGTGATGATGCTGTGGGGGACCCCGTAACGGTGTACCACCTCTGATATAAAGTCTATCACTGGTCCGGACTCTGCCGTTTTGACCGGTTTGGCCTCTATCCATTTGGTGAACTTATCCACCATGACCAATAGGTATTTTTTCTTGTGAGTTCCCCCTTTAAGGGGTCCAACCATATCAAGCCCCCTGCATGACGAACGGCCGTAATGGGTATGGTTTTGAGGCGGTGGGCGGCATATGGCTCGATTAGCAAAGAGTCGACAACCAACGCATCGCCGGACCAAGTCTGTCGTAAGGCCCGCCTCGAGCCGTCGGCCAATAAAATCTCAGACGGAATGCCTTTCCTACGTGTCCCGGCTGTCATGTGGTGTCCACCTAGTCCGGTGTGAATTTCAGCCAGAGTTTTCGCCTCTTCTTCGAGATACACCTTTGAAGGACTCGGTAGTACTTTTCTTGTAAAGTTCTCCTCATGGACCTTGTAGGCCTTGATCGCGGACTATGCAAATGGGCCTCATTTTGGTCTTCGAAGTTCCTGCCTAAGTAAGTAGGCTAGGAAAGGTTCATCCCACGCGGCTATTACGCCATTATAACGCATGGGCGGAGGGTGTTATGTCATCCGTTGAATCACCAGTTGGTATGGTTTTTCCGGTTTGTCGTTACGGGCTCCTCTTCCCATAGTACGGATGGCTTGAAGAGCCGTTCTAGGAAGATATTTGAGGACAAGATCACGTTTACGCACCGATCGTGCTGGGACGCCGGCCGCTTGGTTATTATCTCGGGCTATGTGATGGAATTCGAGTCCTTCAAACCGAGATGACATTTTCAGGACAGCATTACGATATGCTGCCATTTTCGGATCCTTGGCGTCAAAGTCTCCATTTATTTGGGATATTGCAAGGTTTGAATCCCCGCGCACCTCTAGGCGTTGAATGCCCATGGAGACTGCCATCCGGAGACCATGTAGTAGGGCCTCAGATTCGCTGCATTGTTGGAGTCCGTGTACATTATTTGAAGTACATCTTGGATCAGATCTCCGGTGGGGACGCCAAGACGACGCCAGACCCGATCCGCCAACATTTTGGAACCGTCGAAGTGCATAGTCCAATTGGAGTATGCGCCGTACTCTTTAGGGAGTTCGGCTTCAGTCCATTCGGCGACGAAGTCGGCCAAAACTTGTGACTTTATGGCTCGTCGAGGTTTGTAAGTTATGTCGAATGGCAAGAGCTCAATTGCCCATTTTGCAGTCCTCCCTGTTGCGTCGCGGTTATTTATAATGTCATTTAGTGGTACTTCAGAGGCCACTGTTATCGAACACTCTTGAAAGTAGTGTCGTAGCTTCCGAGACGCCATGAACACCGCGTATGCTATCTTCTGATAGTGCGGGTAGCGGGATTTGCAGGGGGTTAACACAGTGGATACGTAATACACTGGTTTTTGAAGAGGGAATTTATGCCCTTCTGTCGCTCGTTCAACGACGAGGACAGCGCTTACAACTTGATGTGTTGCTGCGATATATAATAACATTGGTTCGCCCAGTGGGCGCAGCCAAGACCGGATTGTTGCCAATATGGCCTTTATTTCTTCGAGTCCGTTGGCGGCGCTCCGCCCACTCGGTGTTGATGCGCCTTAGGAGGCGATAAAGGCAGCGCCTTCTCTCCTAAACGGAGATAAACGGCTTAAAGCTGCTCGCATCCCGTTAATTTTGTATTTGCTTGAGGTCCTTTGGGATATCCAAGCGTGATGAGCCTGGATTTTGGCCGGATTTGCTTCAATTCCTCTACGGATATGATGAAGCCCAAAGAGCTTTCCGGCTGGTACACGTAAAACACATTTTCCGGATTCAGCTTGATGTCATATGCTCTAAGGTTGTCGAATGTGAGCCTCAAATCGTCTACTAAAGTTTCGACGTGTTTTGTTTTGACGACTACGTCGTCTATGTATGCCTCGACTGTTTTGCCTATCTGGGTGGCCAGACATGTTTGAATCATGCGCTGATATGTTGCGCCGGTGTTTTGAAGTCCGAAGGGCATCGTGTTGAAGCAGAATGGTCCGTATGGAGTGATGAATGCCGTTGCGGCTTGATCTGCTTCCGCCATCTTGATTTGATGATAGCCAGTAGTATGCATCCGTGAAGCACAACGAGTCATGTCTCGCTGTGGCATCGATGATTTGATCGATGCGGGGAGGAAAGGATCCTTTGGGCAAGCCTTATTGAGGTCTTTGAAGTCGACCGCAGGCGCCAGGATTTATCCTTCTTTGGTACCATCACCAAATTCGCTAGCCATCCGGATGTTTGATGTCTCGATGAATCCGGCTTCCAATAACTTGGCTAGCTCTTCTCCCATTGCACTGTCTTTTGGGCTCGGAAAATCATCGAAGAGACTGTTTGATAGCTTAAATCCTTTAGGATGTTTAGGCTATGTTACGCCAACTGCGAGGGATTCCGGCATGTCCGAAGGATGCCAAAGAAGATGTCCCAATTTTCCCGAAGGAATTCGCGCGATCTTGGCGTCAACTTCGGGTTCAACTGTGCCCGATGGAGGCCGTCTTTGTTGGGTCCGTTGGGTGGACCTGAAATTTAATTATCTCATCTGCTGGTTTGAAGGAGGTGGACTTGGATCTTTGTCAAGTATCACATCGTCCCTGCTTACCGTGAGCGCAATGCGATGAGTTCCTCTGCCGCTAAGGCTTGGATAGTGCTTCGAGGGCAAGTGCGGCTGTCTTGTTTTCAGCGCGGAGTGCTGTGTCCGGATCACTGACGAAAGTGATTATTCCGCTGGGCCTGCATTTTGAGCTTCATGTACCCGTAATGAGGTATTGCTTGAAAAATTGTGAATGCCTCTCGTCCTAATATGGCGTGATAGCCACTCGCTGAACAGGGCCACAGAACGTGACTTCTTCGGATCTGTAATTGTCCGGGAGCCGAACACCACATCGAGTGTGATTTTTCCGGTGCAGCGCTTCGGCTAGGGATTATTCCTCTGAAGGTTGTCTTGCTTCGCTCAATACGGCTCCAATTGATTTCCATTTTCCGCAGGTTTCCTCATAAATGAGGTTTAGTCCGCTGCCGCCGTCCATGAGGACTTTTGTCGATCGAAAGCCGCCCACTATGGGACTAAGTACCGGTCTTGGCCGGGCTCGTAGTTCGAGATGAGGGCTCGTCACGGCGCTGAAGGTAATAGCTGTGTCGCTCCATGGATTTGCTGTTGCTACTTGGTAGACTTCGGCGAGTTCGCGAATTGTTCGTTTTCGCATATTACTTGATGCGAAAGTCTCAAAGACTGTTGATACCGTGCTGGTATTGTTGGAGTGGTTTCCCGGAGCTAGAAGCTCTTCGCCACTTTTGGCCACCTGCCGTAATATCCAACATGCTCGGAGGCTATGTGTTGGGACAGCTCCCTATGTACTATGAAGTTTACAGGGTCCGTTGAGCCATCCCTCCAGTACGGTTCCGTTTCCCTTGCTGGGTTTTTGCTTTTTTGTTTTTGCTTCTGGGGCCTGATTGTGAGGCGCCCTTTTACCGCGGATTGGGTTTGGGGCCGGATTATCCCAAAATTGATTTTTAGTTTTCCGGAAACTCTCCATTCGCAGTACTTTCGCACTATGGACGCCAGATCGGTAAAACGCGTAATCTTGCGACGATCAATGGCGTTCGATTCCCCGGTCCGTGCGGTTATTGCGTAAGATCGAAATTGCATTTTCCTCTCGGCGTCCTTTATCCTGCCCATGACCAGGAGGAATCGCCCAATAGTGATGTCTTTGCTTTCTAAAGGCTCTTGCGAATTAGAGATAGGTCGATATGTCCGGGCGGGTGGGTGGAATAAAATCCGGATCCCTGCCCATCTTAGGGCTCAAAGGCGAGGACTTCGAATTCGGAAGCTTGATTTGCTGGAGACAGTCCAAATGAGTCCGAGCGACGCATGATTTTAAGTTCAATGCTCGATCGAGTCCGCCCTCCGCGGAATCCGCATGGGGGTTCGGGAATCCGGACACGGACTGTTTTCAATCATGGCAAAGAATTGCCGAAGTTGTTCCTCCACCACCTCGGCGTGGTGGGTAGCCCGGGAGAGTTAATTTCTCTCGGATCGGTTTTAAGCCCGATCTGATTGTAGTCCGTAGCGACTCCTGTGGTGGCGATCGATCCAAGAGTTCGTTAACATTAAAGCTCAATTGGATCTAACTGTTCGCAGCTTTAGGGCTGACGCGAGATTGCTTCCGACGACTTGAGAAGTCATTGCGGCGCGGCGGACAGCGGTCATAAGAAAGCCACCAAGCGGATTGTCCGACAAAGTGCCAAGGCCCTCCGCGAAAAACACCTTTGAAGGCGGGTAAAGGCATCCGCTCTATCGATTTACGACACATAGGAACTCTCAATGAAAGCACCAATGTCGGTGTCAAAACCGGCGAGATCTCGGGTAGGGGTCCCGAATGTGCGTCTAGGCGGATGGTAACAGAGACGAGGGACACAATGTTTTTACCTGTGTTCAGGCCCTCTCGATGGAGGTAATACCCTACGCCCCGCTTGATTAATATTGATGATATGGGTAGTACAAGAGTAGATCTACCACGAGATCAAGGAGGCTAAACCCTAGAAGCTAGCCTATGGTATGATTGTTGAGATGTAATGTTCGTCCTATGAACTAAGGCCCTCCGGTTTATATAGACACCGGAGAGGCTAGGGTTACACAGAGTCGGTTACAATGGTAGGAGATCTACATATCCGTATCGCCAAGCTTGCCTTCCACGCCAAGGATAGTACCTTCCGGACACGAGCCGGAGTCTTCAATCTTCTATCTTCGTAGTCTGGGAGTCCGGCGGATATTGATAGTCCGGCTATCCGGACACCCCCTAGTCCAGGACTCCCTCAGTCGACCTCCACGTCCCTCACGCCGCGGAGGCGATCTTGGGCTATGGGCCGACTGGACTGTATTCGCAGCGATGGATCAACTGTGAATCCTATTACGCGACTGTGATACAGCTGAATTTTGATCTCCTACTGCCCGGAGCAAATCTCTGATCTACATCAAGCCTCTGCCAGCCTCTAATTGAGAGGGCTGAATTGACTCCGCTATACGGGCTGTAGCTGCTAGATTCTGAATTGGGGTTCGAAATACCTGAGTCGGTGGTGGAAAGAGTTGACGTCGACTAAGTCCGGAACTCGCTATCGCGCGCACTCATCGAGTGCTCGCTGGAGGTTCTCGAGCCGAGTGCGTTCAGCCAAGTTGGCCAAACGAGCGTCCTCCAAGGCACGAGCCTCGGGGGTTTCTCCTACGATAGGAGTATGTAGAACATCCATGTTCCGGCGGCGAAGATCTTCCCTTTGCAGCGAAGTGAGTGGCTTGGGTTGATACTCCTCATGAACCTGTGCTGGGTTGCCTCCGCCGTCCCCTCCGTCAGTGCGGGGGAAGCCGGGAGGACTACATGGCCCATTAACCATCAGGACCTCCGCCGCTAGATCACTGCTGTCGCACTCGGATGCGGTCTCTACGGAGCCAGTCGACAGATGAAACAGGTCGTAGAGAGATTCATCGGGCTCGATCACCGCGACTTGGGTGGTGGCCGATTGGCGAGCCACTGCGTGTCTCACCCACCGCTGAAGCCTCGACCGACTGTGAGTGCTTGCGTTGGGGAGACGAGGAGGAGGACGACACAGTGTCGGTGTCAAAACCGGCGGATCTCGGGTAGGGGATCCCAATCTGTGCGTCTAGGCGGATGGTAATAGGAGACAAGGGGCACGATGTTTTACCTGTGTTCGGCCCTCTCGATGGAGGTAAAACCCTACTCTGCTTGATTGATATTGATGATATGGGTAGTACAAGAGTAGATCTACCACGAGATCAAGGAGGCTAAACCCTAGAAGCTAGCCTATGGTATGATTGTTGTTCATCCTATGGACTAAAACCCTCCGGTTTATATAGACGCCGGAGAGGGCTAGGGTTACATAGAGTCGGTTACAATGGTAGGAGATCTACATATCCGTATTGCCAAGCTTGCCTTCCACGCCAAGGAAAGTCCCATCTGGACATGGGACGAAGTATTCAATCTTCTATCTTCATAGTCTTGGAGTCCGGCCAATGATGATAGTTCGGCTATCCGGACACCCCCTAGTCCAGGACTCCCTCGGTAGCCCCCGAACCAGGCTTCAATGACGATGAGTCCGGCGCATATATTGTCTTCGGCTCCTGGAGTTCTACGGGCTCCAGCTTCACCACCTTACACCTGCCTCCATCTTGCATATCGCGGGCTTTGTAGCCCTTTGCGAGCTGTTCTTGGGCATCGAGACCCATTTTGCACTGTGGAAGAGATTGTTTTGCCTCGTACCCCGTTCTCACGAGGGGTCAATATATCAAGTGGGCGGAGCCGAAATATGGCGCATCGCCGGGACCGGATACCTATCTGGAACCCCAAGAAGGCGTCCGAAGACTGGCCTTCGGAATGGTTTTATATGGAAGACGCCCCACTGCTGGACCCAGTTTGGATCGGCCTCCCGGAGTTCAGCAACGCTCCTCTGAAGAAAAGCCTGAGTTGGCGCCCGCGGAGCCCTCAACGGGAGAATGATAGGGGCGTCCAATGTCTGATGGGCCGGATAAGGTTACCGGCTCATTCCAGATTGACCATGATTGGAGTCATGGCCACGTGCATCATGCAAGGGGTGCAGCCGCTCCAATATAGGGGCCACCCCATGTGGGACTTCAACGGGGAGAATGATGCCACCCGTCATGGCCGCAAGGGGCCGGGATCGGTTGCTGATCTAGTGAAGATCCTGTCTAGCTTGTACAAGGGGGAGAAAGAGGACTTCCTCCGCGCGAGTCCATTGAATGGATTCTCCATGAATAACCCTCGGAGCTGGGTAAGCGGACGTTTATCTATCCGATCCGTATTTCCAGAGTTAAGTGTCTTACTTTGTGATTTCGACGCAGGAACTGCGCTGGGACGTAGAGGGCATACACAGCCTGACTCCACAGCCCGAGGACCCGGGACGATCCCTTGATCCGGCCTCCGAAGAGGATCCGGACGTAGAGGTGGAGCTGATCGATGGGATGTTCCACCAACTTAGCATGGACAATGATTTGGTTGCCATTACGGCCGACTACCTCGGTTTATCTCCGGCTTCCCAGGTAACTGTGACCACAGTCCTGACATTATTACTCATCCATGCTTATTTCTGACCACCGTATACCAACGGTGCCTCGCAGGAGGTGCCTTTAAGGTGGGAAGCCGAACCCGCGGCGGCTGACCAACAAGGGTCAGTTCGGCCCAATAGGCGGAAGAGGAGTGCGGCGCGAATCGAAACGTCACCGCAACGGTATGGCACGCCACCGTATTTAAGGGAAAGATTCCTGGGAGGTATATTAACTCTCATGACTTTTCCAGGAGAAAGAGCGCTCGCCGGACTGTGCCCGGAGAGGTTGCCAACCAAGCCTCCGCCAGCCAGCCTCCAACGCCTGGTCCGGAGGGGGAGGCGAACACAAGGCGTGAGCCGGATGCTCCTCCAATGGAGGATGCCGACAGGCTGTCCGCCACCAGGTCTGAGGTGGAGAGCGCCATGAATCACAGGCGCCGCCGGACAGTTCTTCGTGACGCGTGTTTCTCCCCGGAGGCGTTGAATGCCTTTAATGTAGGAGACGCGCACCTCCGTGCCGCTCAAGATGGTTTTACCAGAGCCACGGAGCAGTATGTGAAAGACATACGGGTGAGGAATTTTAATAGTTATATATGCCAGTAGCCCCCGAGACTTAAAATAGTTAGAATAACTGATTTAAGGATCATTTGTTATCTGAGGATCTTCGAAGAAGAATACCCACTGTCCCAGAGCTTCAAGAGTGCAAGGCCCAACTTGAGGCCAAGACTAGCCAGCAGGGGGAGCCACAGAGACCCCTCTGGTAATACATATTTCAAAAATATAAGTAGTTTATGTAGTGCGGCGTGTGTATAAGTCGACAATAATATTGCGAGATGGTGCGGACTAGATCCGGACAAGCAACATCTCTCGCGCCAGCTTGAAGGTGGCGAAAGGTGCTATGAGGGTGCAGCGAGAGAGGAACAAACTCAAGATGCCAACACCCAGGTGGGCGAAGAACGAAAGATGTTCGGGTCCACTATGTCGACTCCGTGAAGGAGAGTCGGCGGCTTCGTCGCGGCATTCTGATAAGAGTGCTTGAGCAAACTCTTTTGAAAAGAAGAGTTCGACGGGGAAGTCGATTGATAGATATGTGTCTGTAGGTGTGCTCACAGGTCGTCCTGCGGAGGAAATGCCCGGTTCAATGGGTGACCTGCTTCCCGAGCTGCTGCAACTACACGAACGTGTTTGGCAGGCGATGAGCGGCGTCGCCCAGGCCTTATGGCCGTCCGTCTCCCTACCCGAGGGTCTTGGAGGCTTATGGAGAAGCTTGAGGAGCACGGCGCTTCCGTCTGTGGAAGATATCGGCCTCCGTCAAGGCGCCAGGAGGCTGGGCCATGGTGAAGACGCGGTACACGGTTGTTGATCCAAACCACATGGCGAGGTCGGACCTGTGGGGCCTGATGGGAAGGAGATCCCTGTGAGCTTAATGTACGGCCAAGTAGAGTTGGCCGCGAAGTATTTCCAATGAGACTGTAAACTAGACAGCCTTTTAGATGGGATTGAAGAGGAGTACAATCAGTCAATTTGACGATGTAATTTTAAAATGACATGTAAAATGCCTTCTAGCCGGATTGTAGATCGTTTGTCTTTGCGGACCTTTTCGCTTCAACCTCGGGACCCTACAGTATGGAGTGTGTCCGAATACCCTCACGGTTATGAAAAACCGGGGCATGCATGGAGACCAGGCGTGTAGCGACCCGACCCAAAATGGATCAAAGTCTCTGTGCTTATGTGTCATCCCTGGATCGGTATGCTGACACACACAGTACTCGAGGAATTATAACAGAGTTCAATCACACACTTTATTACATCAAGATCCTCAAAAGAGTATTTATTACAATAAGCCAAAGGCCATCTAAAATAAAATAACTGTGGAAGCATCGAAGGTAAATCAGTCCATCCAACTCCACGGCAAACTGAGTGCAGAACAACGACCTATCGCACCTTTAATCCTCGTCGGAAAAGTCTGCAACATGAGACATTGCAGCCATGTAGGTCAGCACATGGAATATGCTTGCAATTTCACACCATAGAATAATAATAATGAAATTATCTCTATATGCAAATTTAGCTGGTAGAGGCTCTAAGTTTAATATTTTGCATAAAACCAATTTTACCCTACAACAAAGGAATAAATTTTTATTTACTACTAAATTAAAATGCCATTATTGAGAAGGTTCCTCCAACTCAATCCCAAAATTCCCAAGTTATTAATAACCCAATAATTTCATTAAATAGAGTGACGAGATCAACCAATAATTCACTTCTAGATACTCAAGTTGTCCATAACCGGGGACACGGCTAATCATGATTAGTTTGTACACTCTGCAGAGGTTTGCGCACTTTTCCCCACAAGACTCGACCACCTCCATGATCGGAAGATCGAGACATAGCCTTTCAGAAGCGTTTTCCCTTAACCCTGGGTAGACCGGTACACCTAGTTTCCCCTACATCAGCTAGTTTACCACGGAAAGAGGTCACACAACTTACTCAACTATGCCAGAGCCCATAATGGCTTGTGGCTGCATACGGAAGTTTCTAGGCATGAAATATCTTATGATCCCTTTGAGCACGGGTGGCGGACCTAGGGTAATCACACAGGTACTCAGGATTCCCTTGGGCAAGCACTGGTTTCTCCAGGTGCCCCAAACAATCCACCCAGATGTGTATTAAAGTTGCCACCTTAGGTTATCCAAAAATTATTAACTCTCGCAACTTGCATGGATCACACATACCAATTCCCATCTACGAGCATGGCTAAGTAATATATGATATAACGAATATTCCCGGGGTGATCAAAGGTCATAGGTTCCTACCACATGAACTACATAGCATAACCACATGTTCCCAATCCTACTCATGCAATCTTTGAGGGTGAAACTAATGCATAGTAAAAAAAACTGGGTATTGAAAAATTATGATCAAACTGTGAACTTCCCTTGCTGACGATCGTTGAACCCTAAAGATTCGTAGTAGCAAGCCTCGCACTCCGGATGATCTAGCGTAAGCAAGCAATAACACACATAAGCATACAAGCAAAGATCCAAAAAGAAAACAAAAGAAAGATTTCAAAAAACTCCAAAACATCCAAATAAAGTTTCTGTACAGAACGTAATTTTTATAGTAGCAAAAATATGTGTGTTTGGGTTTAACAGAAAGTACACGTTACGAGCTTCGATTCGCAAAAAGAATCACCTAAAACGGAGTTACGAAACTCGAGATACGGCCTAACGAAGTTTGAATTCAGATTTGTTTGAATTCAAATTTTAATATATTCAAAACTATTTTTCGTTTGGTTCTCTGAATAGAGGGGATTTTTATGAACTAGTAGGAAAAAGAATCAACTAAATCGGATCTATAGACTAAAAGATATACAAGAAACAAGAATTGGTATAGAATCTGAGATTGAAAAAAAATACTGGAAAAAGAGAAAATTTTGGCATGGGTGTTCACCGGACTTGTCACCGGCGACGAGGAAGAAGGCGGCTCCGGTGTGTTTCGGCGAAGGGCGCGTCCGGGACGGTGTAGAGGAAGATGAGGTGAACCACTTGAACAACTTGTGGTTGTAGATTGCTTCCTGTACACGCGGTGAGAGGTCGCCGGAATACACGAACTCCGGTGAGAAATTGGCGAGGTTAGGGAGGGAGATAGCTTTTGCAAACAGGGGGCTTCGTACGAGGGGAACTGGGGCAACGCTCTGCGCTTTTATAGAGGGTCAGGGGAAGCCAGAGGAGAGCGGGGCGTTGCCGGAATTAATGTGTTTAATGGCTGCAGTATGAAGCGTTCGTGGTGGCCATTATGGCTGTCTAGGAGGCGCACTAGGGGGTGGAAACGTTTGAGGGAGTCGAGGGGATTCCATTCAGAGGGTTTTCGGGGCGAGGGAGAGGAAGGGGCGCTGGGTGGAGATGTGATGCGTACGTGCATCCTGCCTCTGTCGCCATGAACGTTCAACGAAGAAAACGACCAGGTCGTGAGGAAGGCTGGGCCTACTGGGCTGCGTTTTGTTAAACGTTTTTTTACAGAAGCAATGAAACACCGAAATACAAATAAAATTTAGCCTAAAAATCCCAGAGAATCTCACATAATAATATGGTCTTATATATGACCTTGTGAACATTTATCTGGCCTAAAAATGCAAGTTTTTAAAAATAAATATTTTTGCTATGCTAATAAAATAAATTGCAAATAAAACTCAACAAATATATTTTGGTTCCAAATTCAATTTCCAATATTTTCTTTTCCGATTTTTAAGAAGTCATTTTATCTTCTCTCTTTATTTTATTTTTTGAAATAATGGAAATGAATTTAGTGAAGCCAAATTTGATCCTAACTCCAAATTTTGAATTAAAAGAATTTTCAAAAATTGGATTTAAAGAAACTTCCAACTCTCTCTTTTGGTCCTTGAATTGCATAAAGTTCCATGGATCAAAATTCAAATAAAAGAAATGAAGGGCAAAATGCATAAATCATGGATGCATGTGAATGATCGATTTATAAACATCCAAATTGAAAATTGGGATGTTACAAACCTACCCCCCTTAAGATGAATCTCGCCCTCGAGATTCGGGTTGGCTAGCAAAAAGGTGTGGGTGGTCCTGTCGGAGATCTTCTTCTCGTTCCCAGGTGGTTTCTTCTTCGGTATGATGACTCCACTGAACCTTGCAAAACTTGATGACCATGTTGCGGGTAACCCTGCTTGCAGTTTCGAGAATCTTAACGGGCTTTTCCTCATAGGTCAGATCACTATCCAACTATATGGCCTCAAGTGGCACTGTATCCTTCAAAGGAATATCGGCCATCTCTGCATGGCACTTCTTTAACTGGGAAACGTGAAACACATCATGAACTCCTGACAAGGCATGTGGTAATTCCAACTTGTAGGCAACTTCACCCATGCGTTCTAAAACTCTGTACGGCCCCACAAACCGTGGTGCTAACTTTCCTTTGACTCCAAATCGTTTAACTCCTCGAAGTGGCGACACACGCAGATATGCTCTATCTCCGACTTCATAGGTTACCTCCTTGCGTTTAGTATCGGCATAACTCTTCTGTCTGGATTGGGCTATTTTGAGTCTGTCACGGATCAATTTGACTTTCTCCTCTGAATCTCTAATGAAATCTGGTCCGAATAATTTACGGTCTCCAACTTCATCCCACATCAATGGTGTCCTACACCTCCTACCATACAAAGCTTCGAAAGGGGCCATTTTCAAACTAGCTTGATAGCTGTTGTTATATGAGAACTCTGCGTAAGGCAAATTATCATCCCAACTAGATCCATAATCTAGCTGACAAGCTCTCAACATGTCCTCCAGAATCTGATTGACTCTCTCGATCTGCCCATCATCTCATGGATGAAAAGTCATCTTGAACTCGACTGGTACCCAAAGTTTCATGTAATCGATGCCAAAACTTTGAGGTAAATTGTGTTCCTCTATCGTCGATGGTCCTCGGAACTCCATGCGGACATCGATCCTGGTCATGTATATCTTGGCTAACTTAGCACTTGTATATGTGGTTTTCACGGGGATGAAGTGAGCTACCTTAGTCAAGCGATCAACCACTACCCAAATAGAATCATAGCCTGATCGGGTCTGGGTAATCCTGTAATGAAGTCCATGCCAAGCTTGTCCCACTTCCAATCTGGTATCGGCAAGGGCTGAAGTAATCCTGCTGGTTTCTGGTGCTCTGCCTTAACCCTCTGACATACGTCACATCTGCAACATACTCGGCAATATCCTTCTTAATACCGTCCACGAAAATTTTCCTTCAAGTCCAAATACATCTTGGTGTTACCCGGGTGTATTGAATAAGGCGAATCATGAGCCTCCTGAAGAATCAATTTCCTGATCTCTGGGTCATTGGGTACATAAATACGCTTCTCAAACCATAAGGTTCCATGTTCATCCTCACAAAATCCTTCTGCCTTTCCTTGGTTCATCCTTAACTTTATCTCCGCAATACCTTTGTCTAACTTCTGGGCTTCTCGGATCTTTCCCAACAAAGTGGATTGAATTTCCATTGCGGCAACAAAACCTCGTGGTACTATCTCCAATCGAAGATCTCTGAGATCATCGATTAACTCCTGAGGTAATCCTCCTGCTATGAGGGTATTGATATAGCTCTTGCGGCTCAATGCATCTGCCACAACATTGGCCTTTCCTAGGTGATAGCGCAATTTCATATCATAATCCTTTATGAGCTCCAACCATCTTCTCTGCCTGAGGTTTAACTCCTTCTGTGTGAAGATATATTTCAAACTCTTGTGATCCGTGTAAACATCACACCTATTTCCAATAAGAAAATGTCTCCAGGTCTTGAGTGCGTGCACTACGGCTGCTAACTCCAAATCATGTGTGGCATAATTCCGCTCATGAGGTCGAAGCTGACGCGAGGCATATGAAACAACTCTTCCTTCTTGCATAATAACACCTCCAAGTCCCTGACGAGAAGCGTCGCAATATACTTGGAAATCCTTGCGTATATTCGGAAGAATTAGCACTGGGGCTGTGACCAAACGTTTCTTTAGCTCCTCAAAACTAGCCTCACATTCGTCGGTCCAAACAAACTTAGTGTCTTTCTTCAATAATTCTGTCATGGGCTTCGTGATCTTGGAGAAATTCTCAATAAACCTCCGGTAATATCCTGCAAGTCCAAGAAAACTGCGAATCTCCCCAACTGAGGTGGGTGCCTTCCATTCGGTGACAGCTTCAACCTTCGAGGGGTCTACTGCTACTCATTCTCCTGATATAACATGTCCGAGAAATCCGACTTCCTTCAACCAGAATTCGCATTTGCTGAATTTTGCGTATAATTGATGTTCCCTGAGCTTCTCAAGAACCAAGCGCAAATGTTCCTTGTGTTCTTCTTCATTCTTCGAGTAAATCAATATGTCATCAATGAATACCACAACAAACTTATCCAAGAACTCCATGAATACCTTATTCATCATACTCATAAAATAGGCAGGGGCATTAGTCAAACCAAAAGACATGACCGTATACTCATAAAGCCCATATCTTGTGGTAAAGGCTGTCTTGGGTATATCTTGTTCTCGAATCTTCAGCTGGTGATATCCTGATCGAAGCTCGATTTGGGAGAGAACTTTTGCTCCTTGTAGCTAGTCAAACAAATCATTGATCATTGGCAGAGGGTACTTGTTCTTGATCTTCACCTCATTCAGCGCATGATAATCTACAACCATTCTCAAGGTTCCATCCTTCTTCTCAACTAGATGCACTAGGGCTCCCCAAGGTGATGAACTCGGTCGAATATAACCTTTCTCCAATAATTCCTTAATATGCTTCTTCATTTCCTCCAGATCAATTGCGGGCATCCAATACGGTTTAGAGTGGATGAGAAATTATAATAGAATAAGGGCCTAATGAGAGAAATCACTACCCATATGCTTATGATAGCAAGAAAATTTCAAATCAAGCTATTCACATAGATCACACCACACAAGCAAAAACCTACAGGTAAGGTCATATCCACAAGAGATATGATCTCTTCATACTACTGCAATCATTCGTTGGACTCAACTTGGTAGTGGTGGTATGAACTAAATCTTCTCAAACCAAAGTCAACTCTAGCTTCTTCTTCTTCGTCAATGATGTCTTCATAGGTCATGGTCTCATCGGGGTGAGCAACTCGGTGATGGGATTCAACAAGTATTTTATTGAAGTGGAGAAGATATAGAAATGAATAGGGAAGAGTATAGACCAACGGATATTTAAGGAAGTCGTAAAATAGAATTTTCTTCCTATGGCTTTCCATTTCCTAGTGGCCGCGTCCTACAGTCAGCGTGTGCTCTGATACCATCTTGTAGCGACCCGACCCAAAATGGATCAAAGTCTCTGTGCTTAAGTGTCATCCCTGGATCGGTATGCTGACACACACAATACTCGAGGAATTATAACAGAGTTCAATCACACACTTTATTACATCGAGATCCTCAAAAGAGTATTTATTACAATAAGCCAAAGGCCATCTAAAATAAAATAACTGCGGAAGCATCGAAGGTAAATGAGTCCATCCAACTCCACGGCAAACTGAGTGCAGAACAACGACCTATCGCACCTTTAATCCTCGTCGGAAAAGTCTGCAACATGAGACGTTGCAGCCATGTAGGTCAGCACATGGAATATGGCAATTTCACACCATAGAATAATAATAATAAAATTATCTCTATATGCAAATTTAGTGGTGGAGGCTCTAAGTTTAATTTTTTGCATAAAGCCAATTTTACCCTACAATAAAGGAATAAATTTTTATTTACTACTAAATTAAAATGCCATTATTGAGAAGGTTCCTCCAACTCAATCCCAAAATTCCCAAGTTATTAATAAACCAATAATTTCATTAAATAGAGTGATGAGATCAACCAATAATTCACTTCTAGATACTCAAGTTGTCCATAACCGGGGACACGACTAATCATGATTAGTTTGTACACTCTGCAGAGGTTTATGACTTTTCCCCACAAGACTCGACCACCTCCATGATCGGAAGATCGAGACATAGCCTTCGAGCGTTTTCCTTAACCTGGGTAGACCGGTACACCTAGTTTCCCCTACATCGGCTAGTCTACCACGGAAAGAGGTCACACAACTTACTCAACTATGCCAGAGCCCATAATGGCTTGTGGCTGGACACGGAAGTTTCTAGGCATGAAATATCTTATGATCCCTTTGAGCCTGGGTGGCGGACCTAGGGTAATCACACGGGTACTCCGGGATTCCCCTTGGGCAAGCACTGGTTTCTCCAGGTGCCCCAAACAATCCACCCAGATGTGTATTAAAGTTGCCACCTTAGGTTATCCAAAAATTATTAACTCTCGCAACTTGCATGGATCACACATACCAATCCCCGTCCACTACTAGGGAAAAGGCTAGCAGCGGCGCGGGTGGCCGCGCTACTAATAAGGCGCTACAGCTAACTCATAGTAGTAGCGCGGCCCCGACCAGCGCTACTACTGTTGAACGATATCAGCAGCGCTTTTTAGGAATGCGCTACTATTAACTAGTCAGTGGCGATTTCTTCATCCCACGCCATCGCTATACCTTTCATCATTTTCCTTTCGGTTCTCCTTTCGGATGCTAGAAACTAGGTACTATCTTTCATCAAATTCATAAACCATTCTTTGAGTGCGGTAGTACTCGCCGTTCAAATTACTCGTCGTGGTTTTAGTTCAAACCACGACGAGTAATTTGGAACGAAGGGAGTACTAAGATAACAATTTCATGCATAGCCAACATGCATCCTCAAGCAGTACATGGTCATATCAACGGCCATCATCATATGTAGTTCTAGATGATATCGACGATGATCATCATATGTAGTTCTAGATAATATAGCCACACACACATATGTGGTTCTAGATGATATAGCCACACACACATATGTAGTTCTAGATGATATCGAAGACAATCATCGTCCTCAAGCCTGGGCGGTTGGTGTTCCTGATAGTAATTAGGATGGCCTGTCCAACACGAAGGTTCTTGCCATTGAGGAATTTCTTCCACCCAACCGAGCTTAAGTGTGTGCGACCGTCCGTGTCCACGCGGTAAGTACAGGTTGTGACGGAGCCCCTTGCGATGGCGTAGTCCAAATGAGCCTTCTTCATCGGGCTCGATACCATAACTCACAGATATGCTCTTTGCCAATTTCTGAATAAGAAAAACATATCAATTAATAAGCATGTGATCGAACTCTACACTAAAACATATATATCATCGACTAGATTCCACACAACATATACCATATCATTGGACTGTACACTAAGTAATTCACACTATTAATTTGCATTTGTAAGTATAACATACCATATCATGTCGATCAACCATGGTATTTGTCAAGCGGGTCACGAATGGCACCCGACAAAGTCAAGACGTGGCGGAATTATGTCCCACAGGTTGGACACCTCCTCCTCACTCAGCCTTGTTCTTTGAGCTACGATGGCTTCATGAAGTGGGTCCTCATCATCTTCATCGAGTGGGTCCTCATTATCTTCATCATCTTCATCATCTTCGTCATCTTCATCATCTTCCACAAGGTTGAGATAAATGGCAGCTAGCTTGGGTCTTTCGCCGGAAGTTGAAGCTGATCAACTCACCACCAAGAAGATGCATGCGGCGATGAAACGGGCCCATCCATCTCCTCCAATCTGCGACATATTGCGTCCTTTCTCGACCTCCATAGTGTACGGCCCCCAGAGCCTCAAATGTCACAAAGTGTCTCTGTCGACTTGTTGAATTTTAACCTCACATTGCATGGGACGATCTGTGTAAACTAAGCAAAATGACACAATGCAGTAAACTAAGCAAAATGACACAATGCAGTAATTTCATCTAATTTCTTACCGTCGCATGACGAAAACTTCGTCGAAGTAGATGCTTAACAGCTTGCCAGGCTTGCAAGGCTGCTGACGCATCTTGACTTGCACAGTTGACATAGTGGTGGTGGTGGTGGCGCCATTCTTCCTAAAGCAATATGAGCAAAGGATTACTAAATCAACTAAATCAAAATGTTCCTAAATGAATTAGCCTACTAAATCAACTAAATCAAAATGTTCTAAGTCAACTAAATCAACTAGCTAGCCTACTAAATCAACTAAATCAAAATGTTCTAAGTCAACTAAATTAACTAAATGAATTAGCCTACTAAATCAACTAAATCAAAATATTCTAAGTCAACTAAATCAACTAAATCAAAATGTTCTAAGTCAACTAAATTAACTAAATGAATTAGCCTACTAAATCAACTAAATCAAAATGTTCTAAGTCAACTAAATCAACTAACCTACTAAGTCAACTAAATCAAAATATTCTAAGGCAACTAAATCAACTAGCCTACTAAATCAACTAAATCAAAATGTTCTAAGTCAACTAAATCAACCAGCCTACTAAGTCAACTAAATTATATCAACTAAATCAAAATGTTGCATATGAGCGGGAGGGAGAAGGAGGCGACTCGAGGAGGAGAAGAGAGTAGGATGGAGGAGGAAGGCGGAGCGGAGGGCCGCCCGGCGGCCAATTGAGGAGGATGGAGGAGGAAGGCGGAGCGAGGAGGGCGGCCAACAAGCGAGTGGAGAGGAGGACGGAGGAGGAGGCCAGTGTCGAGTCCAGCAAGGAGGAGGAGGTGGTGGCCTTGGCAGACGGAGGAGCGTGTGAGGCGCCTGGCCAGACGCCAGGAGGAGAGGGCGACGGCCGGGCGCCTTGGCGCAGAATTTGTGGTGTGTGTGTGAGTGGATCCGAAGGAAGGAGATCGAGGAGATGGATGGCTTAGCGATGGCGCTCTTGACAAAACACGCTCTTGCTAAGCTATCTAGCACAGCGCTTTTAGCGATAAAGCGTTCTCGCTATATGTCGAGATGCAAAAATACACATTGATCATCAACGATCTTTTGTGTACAACTGATTCGACAATATGAGTCCTCACGGTTTAGGAATGGTGAAGACTCATATTGCGACCACAAATTCTACACATAGAGTTCAATGAAGATCAAGTGCTTGTCAAAGTGTGAGAAGTAACATATTTAAGGTGGTATAATCTCTCTTCACGGAGCGAGGTGGGACTAAATTTTTGTAGGAAACTTAGCGAGTAGGGCTTGTATGAGAAATGCGCCGCTACTACGCTACGTAGCGATGGCAGCGCTGTCGTTAACGCTGTTGCTACTATAACTAGCCTCGCGGCGGCCTCGTAGGAATTATAGCGGCGGCGCGTCTTTGGGTGGACGCGCTATCGCTATATTTGTATCAGCAGCGAGTTTCATGACTCGCGCTCTCGCTAGTTAGCAGCAGCGAGTTATTTTGGGACGCGCTGCTAATAAGATTCTGTGTATAGGCTTTTCCCTAGTAGTGGTCTACGAGCATGGCTAAGCAATACATGATATAACGAATATTCCCGGGGTGATCAAAGGTCATAGGTTCCTACCACATGAACTACATAGCATAACCACATGTTCCAATCCTACTCATGCAATCTATGAGGGTGAAACTAATGCATAGTAAAAAAAAACTGGGTATTGAAAAATTATGATCAAAGTGTGAACTTGCCTTGCTGACGATCGTTGAACCCTAAAGATTCGTAGTAGCAAGCCTCGCACTCCGGATGATCTAGCGTAAGCAAGCAATAACACACATAAGCATACAAGCAAAGATCCAAAAAGAAAACAAAAGAAAGACTTCAAAAAACTCCAAAACATCCAAATAAAGTTTCTGTACAGAACGTAATTTTTATAGTAGCAAAAATATGTGTGTTTGGGTTTAACAGAAAGTACACGTTACGAGCTTCGATTCGCAAAAGAATCACCTAAAACGGAGTTCTGAAACTCGAGATCGGCCCTAACGAAGTTTGAATTCAGATTTGTTTGAATTCAAATTTTAAAATATTCAAAACTATTTTTCGTTTGGTTCTCTGAATAGAGGGGATTTTTATGAACTAGTAGGAAAAGGAATCAACTAAATCGGATCTATAGACTAAAAGATATACAAGAAACAAGAATTGGTATAGAATCTGAGATTGAAAAAAAATACTGGAAAAAGAGAAAATTTTGGCCTGGGTGTTCACCGGACTTGTCACCGGCGACGAGGAAGAAGGTGGCTCCGGTGTGTTTCGGGGAAGGGCGCATGCGGGACGGTGTAGAGGACGATGAGGTGAACCACTTGAACAACTTGTGGTTGTAGATTGCTTCCTGTACACGCGGTGAGAGGTCGCCGGAATACACGAACTCCGGTGAGAAATTGGCGAGGTTAGGGAGGGAGATAGCTTTTGCAAACAGGGGGATTCGGACGAGGGGAACTGGCGCAACGCTCTGGGCTTTTATAGAGGGTCAGGGGAAGCCAGAGGAGAGCGGGGCGTTGCCGGAATTAATGTGTTTAATGGCTGCAGTATGAAGCGTTCGTGGTGGCCATTATGGCTGTCTAGGAGGCGCACTAGGGGGTGGAAACGGTAGAGGGAGTCGAGGGGATTCCTTTCAGAGGGTTTTCGGGGCGAGGGAGAGGAAGGGGCGCTGGGTGGAGATGTGATGCGTACGTGCATCCTGCCTCTGTCGCCATGAACGTTCAACGAAGAAGACGACCAGGTCGTGAGGAAGGCTGGGCCTACTGGGCTGCGTTTTGTTAAACGTTTTTTTTACAGAAGCAATGAAACACCGAAATAAAAATAAAATTTAGCCTAAAAATCCCAGAGAATCTCACATAATAATATGGTCTTATATATGACCTTGTGAACATTTATCTGGCCTACAAATGCAAGTTTTTAAAAATAAATATTTTTGCTATGCTAATAAAATAAATTGCAAATAAAACTCAACAAATATATTTTGGTTCCAAATTCAATTTCCAATATTTTCTTTTCCGATTTTGAAGAAGTCATTTTATCTTCTCTCTTTATTTTATTTTTTGAAATAATGGAAATGAATTTAGTGAAGCCAAATTTGATCCTAACTCCAAATTTTGAATTAAAAGAATTTTCAAAAATTGGATTTAAAGAAACTTCCAACTCTCTCTTTTGGTCCTTGAATTGCATAAAGTTCCATGGATCAAAATTCAAATAAAAGAAATGAAGGGCAAAATGCATAAATCATGGATGCATATGAATGATCGATTTATAAACATCCAAATTGAAAATTGGGATGTTACAAGGCGTAGGGGTCATTAGTGCTTTATCAGACAAGTGCCCAACTAGTTATGTTATATTACATGGTTAGAAGAAACATCTTCTAGGGAGAATAGTTCCGTTGGGGTTCCTTTCCCTGGGAGGCATGCCCTAAAGTGCATGTCCGGACTGCGAAAAGAGCAGAAAAACATCTGGGGGCAGATAAATAAATAAGTAAGAAATCATCTTTCATGTCACTGACCAAATATTCCCTTAAGAATGCTAGCTTTCGGCATCACCCAGTCTGAGGTACACATCCGGCTGACCCGGCAGTAACAATCGCAGAGGTGCTCCCTTTACCTCCTAGCCGAACAATCGGGAGCGTGAGGGTAAGCACAGAGCCGAGCAACCCAACTTGGCCAAAACTTAAGTCATATCTATGCATATAATGGTGAATAAAAGGTACATGCGGAAGTGTGGCGCATGTTTTGGGCATGAAGCCCGTATAAATAAGCTTCATTAAAGAAGCCCCGAATATAATGAGTCGCGGCGGCCGACGTCAAGTGTGTCTTGAACAATGTGCGATCAGCCCACAAAGGCTTTACAAAAAAGGAGGAAAGAAGAGAGAAACAAAGGACAGCTAAAGTTTAAAATGTGGACGGAGGAAGGAGACGAACTCTGAGTCCGGCGCTAGGCGTAGAATCTTCGAATACGGGCTGCGTTCCATGGGTTCGGCTCGAGTCGGTTGTTCGATCGTTTAAGTAGGCGGTATGCTCCGCCGGTCGGACTTGATCGATGATGAAGGACCTTCCACTTGGGCTTGAGTTTGTCCTTTTTCTTGAGTTTGTACTTCTCGCTTTGATATCTTGAGCTCTGCTGGCGATAGAATCTTGGAACGAGCCTTTGCCACGTCGCGCTCCTCTTCTAAGGCGTCCAACTGTCCCCGCCGATCCAACTCGGCTTCTCTTTCTTCATACATGCGCACGCGAGGTGAGTCATGAATTATATCGCAGGCAAGACGCCTCTGCGCCGTATACCATAAAAATGGTGTGAATCCGTAGTGCAATTTGGCGTGGTCTGCAGCCCCAGTACTGAGTCGAGCTCCTCCACCCAAAGCATGTTAGATTCCGTGAGGACCGCACTAACACGGGTTTAATGCCGCTCATGATTAGACCATTTGCTCGTTCGACTTGACCGTTAGTTTGAGGGTGATAGACTGAAGCGTAGTCGAGCTTGATGCCCATATTTTTACATCAGAGTTTAACCTCGTCGGCCGTGAAGTTCATGCCGTTATTAGTGATGATACTGTGGGGGACGCCATAATGGTGTACTACCCCAGATATGAAGTCTATCACAGGTCTGGATTCGGCCGTTTTAACCGGCTTGGCCTCTATCCATTTGGTGAATTTGTCCACCATGACCAATAGGTATTTTTGCTTGTGGGTTCCCCCTTTAAGGGGTCCAACCATGTCAAGCCCCGGACATGACGGCTAGGTGATGGGTATAGTTTTGAGGCGGTGGGTGGCATGTGGCTTTGATTAGCAAATAGTGGCAACCGACGATCGTTGGACTAAGTCTGAGATCTGCCGGGCCGTCGGCCAATAAAATCCTATCTGGAAGGCTTTGCCTACAAGGGCCCGGCTGCGGCGTGGTGCCCACCGAGTCGGCGTGAATTTCAGCGGAAGGTTTCGCCCTTCCTCTTCGGAGATGCACCTTTGAAGGACTCCGGTTGTGCTTTTCTTATAAAGCTCTCCCTCATGGACCTTGTAGGCTTTAGATCGTCGTACTATGCAGCGGGCCTCGTTTTGGTCTTCGGGAAGTTCCTGCCTAATTAAGTAGGCTAGGAATGGTTCCGTCCACGGGGTAATGACTGCCATTATTTCGTGGGCTGAAGGTGTTATTTCATTGGCTGAGCCACCGATTGTGTCAGAATGTTCAGCGTTGGGCGGTGCGGTTGCTTCCGTGTTGTTGTTTCCGGACTCCTCTTCCCATAATACGGATGGCTTAAAAAGCCGTTCCAGGAAGATGTTTGGAGGGACGGCGTCGTGCTTTGCGCTGATGCGTGCCAACACGTCGGCCGCCTGGTTATTATCCTGGGCTACATGGTGGAATTCGAGTCCTTCGAACCGATCTGACATTTTTAAGACGGCGTTACGATAGGCTGCCATTCTCGGATCCTTGGCGTCAAAGTCTCCATTTACTTGGGATATTGCGAGGTTTGAGTCCCCGCGGACCTCTAGGCGTTGAATGCCCATGGAGATTGCCATCCGGAGACCATGTAGAAGGGCCTCGTATTCGGCTACATTGTTGGAGTCCGTGTACATTATCTGAAGTACGTATTGGACTGTGTCTCCGATTGGGGACGTCAAGACGACGCCAGCCCCCAAGCCGGCCAACATTTTGGAGCCGTCGAAATGCATGATCCAATTGGAGTGTGCGCCGTACTCTTTAGGGAGTTCGGCTTCGGTCCATTCAGCGATGAAGTCGGCCAAAACTTGCGACTTTATAGCCCGCCGTGGTTTGTAGGTTATGTCGAATGGTAAGAGCTCAATGGCCCATTTTGCAATCCTGCCCGTCGCGTCGCGATTGTTTATAATGTCGTTGAGAGGTACTTCGGAGGCCACTGTTATCGAACACTCTTGAAAGTAGTGTCGCAGCTTCTGGGATACCATGAACACCGCGTACGCTATCTTTTGATAATGTGGATACCGGGACTTGCATGGAGTTAAGACAGTGGATACATAGTACACTGGTTTTTGAAGAGGGAATTTGTGTCCTTTTGTTTCTCGTTCGACGACGAGCACCGCGCTTACCACTTGATGTGTTGCCGCGATATATAATAACATTGGTTCGCCCAAGTTGGGCGCGGCCAGGACCGGATTTGTTGCCAATATGGCCTTTATTTCTTCAAGTCCGGCCGTGGCAGCATCCGTCCATTCGAAGTGTTCGGTGCACCGGAGGAGGCGATAGAGGGGCAATGCCTTCTCTCCGAAGCGAGAGATGAAGCGGCTTAGAGCGGCCACGCATCCAGTCAATTTTTGTATTTGTTTGAGGTCTTTTGGGATATCCAACTATGAAAGAGCTCGGATCTTGGCTGGGTTTGCTTCAATTCCTCTACGGATACAATGAAGCCAAGAGCTTTCCGGTGATACGCCAAAACGCATTTTTCCGTTGAGCTTAATGTCATATGCTCGGAGGTTGTCGAATGTGAGTCTCAAATCGTCTACTAGAGTTTCGGCGTGTTTGGTCTTGGCGACCACATCGCTCACGTATGCCTCCACTTTGTTTTGCCGATCTGCGTTGCGGACATGTACGAATCATGCGCTGATATGTTGCGCCGGCGTTTTTGAGCCCGAAGGGCATTGTGTTGAAGCAGAATGGTCCGTATGGAGTAATGAATGCCGTTGCGGCTTGGTCTGTCTCTGCCATCTTGATTTGATGGTATCCGGAGTATGCGTCGAGGAAACACAATGAATCGTGCCCTGCGGTAGCATCGATGATTTGATTGATGCGGGGAAGGGGGAAAGGATCCTTTGGACAAGCCTTGTTAAGGTCTTTAAAATCGACACACAGGCACCATGATTTGTCCTTTTTTGGTACCATTACCAGGTTCGCTAGCTAGTCCGGATGTTTTATATCTCTGATGAATCCGTCTTCTAATAGTTTGGCTAGCTCCTCTTGTCACATCCCTATCTTCTGGCATTGCACTATGATAGTGTCATGTGTGCATGATGTCTAAATTTTTCTTAAACTTGAAATGGGGACTAACAAACCCCAACACCCCCTTTTGAAATACTAGGTTCCAACAATTGGAATTTCAATGAACCCAAAATGCCCTTCATAAATGTTCACCATCTTTGGTCCTGGCTAAACCCTCTGCCAAAAATGGTTTCATATTTTTGGAGGCTATTCTGGATTTTTGCACCAAGCCATAAGTATTTGCATTTGGGCAATTTAAATCCTATAAATATTTTAAAATGCCCAAATAATCCTGAAGGTATTTTTAGGCTGTTGAGAATATTTTCAAATGTGCCTTTGAATATTTTCAGGGTTTTTCCTAAATGGAATAGTAATTCTACTATTTCAAAACACAGAACAAAAACAAATAAAAAGTAAAATGTAGCGAGAGAGAGGGTTTTACAGGCGCCACTGGCTCGGCCAGACGGCCCAGCCCATCGGCTGTGCAGTCATCACCCACCTCTGCCAAGAGGCGAGGAGGAGGAGAGCCAGCGGCCTTGCGGCGCCACGCCACCAGGCTGCCTGCCTGCATCACCTGGCCACCACTCTCCCCTGCTATGCTCCCCCCTCGTCCTCTCCCCCTCATGCCCGAGCGAGTTCATCGCCGCCGTTCACCATAGCCACGGCCGCCGCCTCCCCCTCGACCCCTCGCCGTGCCTGCGAGCTCCGTCTCGACGTCCCCGACCACCTCAACGACCCACGAGGCCCCGGACGCGCTGCAACACCGCCACGGATGCTTTTCCCCTCCTCGGCTGCCGGAGATCGACCTCGCTGCCCCGCTCAGCTCCGGCCTTCCCCGAGCTCGCCGTCTGCACCGTTGCAACCGCCGTAAGCCTCTCCCTCGAACCCCCCTCTCTGTTGTCCCGTTTTCATGCCATAGCTCCTAGTTCACTGACGACCGAAGCCCGCCACCGCCATGGACGTTGAGCCACGCGCCCCCGAGCTTCACTTGCTCGCCCTAGTGGCACAGACGTGCTCCTGGTGACCCGACGACGCCGTCTATGCCCTTGGTTGAGCTCCTCGTGCTCCGCCACGCCGCGCCCGTGCAAACCCGTAGCTGCGCCGCCGCCAAAACTCGTCGCCCGCTACAGCCCGGTTCACCAGAGTCCTGCTAGCCCAGTGCTACAGCCTGGATTCACTCACTGATGACCGACACGTTCGATGCTGGGTCATGGATGCCTGTCCCTGTAAGTTTGTGCCGCTTTGGGTTTACGACTAGCCATGTCAGCCCGAGCTCCTTATCATATGGATGCTAGCGACACTATCATATACGTGTGCCAAAAGGCGCAAACGGTCTTGGGCAAAGGGTATGGCGACACCCGTGGGAATACCGTGCGTGAGGCCGCAAAGTGATATGAGGTGTTACATGCTAGATCGATGTGGCATTGAGTCGGGGTCCTGACACCTCTCCCATTTCCTGTCCTTTGGGTTTGGAAAATCGCCGAAGAGCCTATTTGACTGGCTTGAATCCTTTTAGGATGTTTAGGCTGTGTTCTGCCAACCTGCGTGGGATTCCTGGCATATCTGAAGGGTGCTAGGCAAAGATGTCCCAATTTTCCCGAAGGAATTCTCGTAGTGCAGCGTCTACATCAAGGTTTAATTGTGCCCCAATGGAGGCCGTCTTTGTGGGGTCCATTGGATGGAGTTGGAATTTGACTATTTCATCTGTTGGTTTAAAAGAGGTGGACTTGGATCTCTTATCGAGTATCGCATCGTCCCTGTTTACCGTGGAGCGCAGCGCAGTGAGTTCCTCTGCCGCTAGGGCTTCGGATAGTGCCTCGAGGGCTAGTGCGGCTGTCTTATTTTTGGCGCGGAGTGCTATGTCCGGATCACTGACAAGAGTGATGATTCCATTGGGCCCGGGCATTTTAAGCTTCATGTACCCGTAATGGGGTATAGCTTGAAAAATTGTGAATGCCTCTCGCCCTAATAAAGCGTGATATCCGCTGCTGAGCGGGGCCACTTGGAACGTGACCTCCTCGGACCTGTAATTGTTCGGCGAGCGAACACCACATCTAGTGTAATTTTTCCTGCGCGCGTGCTTCCCGACTAGGGATTATTCCTCTAAAGGTTGTGCTGCTTCGCTCAATGCGGCTCCGATCTATTTCCATTTTTCAAGGGTTTTCGTAGATGAGGTTTAATCATGCCGCCATCCATGAGTACCTTGGTAAGACGAAAGCCGTCCACTATTGGACCGAGGATCAATGTGGTGGTGCTCGAGCTGTCTGAATTTAGGTTAAATCATTGGCGTTGAAGGTGATAGCCGTGTCGCTCCATGGATTTATTGTTGCTACTTGGTAGACTTCGGCGAGGCTGCAGAGTGTTCGTTTCCGCATATTATTTGATGCGAAAGTCTCGAAGCCTGTTAATACCATACTGGTACTGTTGGGCTGGTTCTCCGGGGCTAGAAGCTCTTCGCCACTTTTGGCCGCCTACCGTAGTATCCAACATGCTCGAAGGCTATGTGTTGGAGTGGCGCCCTCTGTACTATGGATTTTGCAGGGTTCGCTGAGCCATCCCTCCAGTACGGTTCCGTGCCATTTAGGGGGTTTTTGCTTTTTGGTTTTTGTCCGAGGTGCCTGAGCATGATGCACCCTTTTGTTTCGGACTAGGGTTGTGTTCGGAGCCGGATTGTCCCAAAACTTAGTTTCGGTTTTCCAGGCACTCTCCATCGTACAGTACTTTTGTACTATGGATGCCAGGTCGGTGAAGCGTGTAATTTCGCGACGACTTATGGCGTTCATGATTCTCTTGTCCGTGCAATTGTTGCAGAAAATTGAGATTGCGCTTTCCGCACGACAGTCCTTTATCCTGTCCATAACCAGGAGGAATCGCCCAAGATAATGATGTCTTGTTTCAGCGGGCTCTTGCGGATTTGAGATAGATCGCTTGTGTTTGGGTGGGCGGTGGAATTAAATTGAAACCCATGCCTCTGAGGCTTAAGGGCCGAAAAGTTTCCGAATTTGGAAGCTTGGACTGCTGGATGTTGTCCAACGAATCTGGTCCGCTGCCTGACTTTAGGTTTAGTACTTGATTGGCATCCGTCCCTCCGCGGGAATCCGGCATGAAGGGATCAGGAATTCGGACATAACTGGTCTTTAATATAGAAGAAGAGTCGCCGCGTTGTTCCTCTACCACAGCAACGTGGTGGGTAGCCTGGGGAGAGTTAATCTCTCTTAGATCGGTTTTAAGCCCAATCTGATCGTAGTCTGTAGCGACTCCCAGGGCGGCGATGTGATCCAAGAGCTCATTTACGGAAGAGAGCTCCATCGGATCCAGCAGCTCGGCGAATTCCGAGTTGACGTGAAGATCGCTTTTGATGACCCGAGAGGTCATTGTCGGAGCGGCGGCTGAATAGGCGGTCATAAGAAAACCAATTAGCCGGATAGTTTGGCCGGTGGCCAAAGCTCCCTTGGCAATGGTACCGTCTTTAAAGACGGGAATAGGCATCCTTACTGATTGCGACGTCACAGAGGAACTATCAATGAAAGCACCAATGTCGGTGTCAAAACTGGCGGATCTCGGGTAGGGGGTCCCGAACTGTGCGTCTAGGCGGATGGTAACAGGAGACAAGGGACACGATGTTTTTACCCAGGTTCGGGCCCTCTCAATGGAGGTAAAACCTTACTCCTGCTTGATTGATATTGATGATATGGGTAGTACAAGAGTAGATCTACCACGAGATCAAGGAGGCTAAACCCTAGAAGCTAGCCTATGGTATGATTGTTGTTCGTCCTATGGACTAAAACCCTCTAGTTTATATAGACACCGGAGAGGGCTAGGGTTACACAGAGTCGGTTACAATGGTAGGAGATCTACATATCCGTATTGCCAAGCTTGCCTTCCACGCCAAGGAAAGTCCCATTCGGACACGGGACGAAGTCTTCAATCTTCTGTCTTCATAGTCTTGGAGTCCGGCCAATGATGATAGTTCGGCTATCCGGACACCCCCTAGTCCAGGACTCCCTCAACAGGAGTCGACCGATACGGCGCCGACGGTTGCCGCAACAGGACGCCACGGACACATGTGCGAAAGTGTGTCGCCCCGTAAACGGGAAGCGCGTCAATGTCGAGTGGAGCCTCCTGGAGCCAAGTGGAGTCGTCGGCGATGAATGTGAGCGCGCTAAGATGGATCTCGCAGCCCTCGACCAAAACTCCACCAGAAACCATGATGAAGGCGATCGGAACAATTGCAACTTCTCCAATAAGTCGCTAAGACACCGACCCCATGGTGGGCGCCAACTGTCGTGGTACTAAGACTGACAGTAGAATAGGGTGGTAGGTATGGAGAGGTAAGATCCTAGCTATGGAGTAGTTGTATACGCAAAGATTTACTGAGTTCAGCCCTTCTCGGAAGAAGTAACAGCCCCACGTCTCGGAGCCCGTGAGGCGGTCGATCGGATTATATGCGTATGAGTTCTGAGTGCGAACCCTTCACTGTGGAGGGTGGCTTATATAGAGTGCGCCAAGACCCCAGCCAACCCACACAGCGGAGGGTTCAATGTACATAAAGGCCTGGCGTTACTGGTAACGCCCTACATAAAGTGATATCATGGCCATAAAGACTACTTAATAACAGACCGTTTGGGTGCAGAATGACCTTAGACCTCCTGGTGGTCGAGTGAGTCTTCATGGTCGAGTGTCCTCGAGTCTGTCGAGTGGAATCCTTCCAGGTCGACTGGAAGGTGGTTTCTTATAAAGATGTCCTTGGGGAGGGTACCTTGGTCAGGTCCATGACCCTACCCTAGGTACATGACTTCATCACCAGGCACACAAAAAGGATGTTTTGAAGTTTTTAGAGATGGCACATGCAAATTTACTTAGGACAGCAGGGTAATACCGCATATAGGTAGGTATGGCGGACTCATCTGGAATAACTTGGGTTTCAGGTTTTTGATGTACAAGCAGAGTTCCCACTTAGTACATGCGAAGGCTAGCAAAACAGGTTGAGAAGCGGCCAACTAGAGAGCAACGATGGTCATGAACATGCATTATGCATAAGTAACATTGGATACTAGCATGAGTAGGATATGAACAGCGTGAACATAAATATCATAGAGGCTATGTTGTTTTTAATTCAACTTCATGCATGAACATGTGCCAAGTCGAGCCACTCGAATATTCAGAGGAGGATACCATATCATCATACTACATCACAATCATTTTAACACAATGTTGATATCTAAGATAAATCATTATTCACTCCTAGCTACTTATGCATGGCATGATAAACTATAATCTCTAATTTTCATTGCAAACATGTTTAATCATAATAGGCTGAATCATGGATACTAGGTTAAACATATTTACAAAAATAGAACAAATTGAGTTCATACCCATTTCTCTCTGCCGCGGCCAGTTCATCTAATATCGTCATTATTGCCTTTCACTTGCACAACCGAACTATTTGATAGTAATAATAGTGCAAGAGTGCAAGAGTGTCGTGGACTAAGGTGGAATCTGCAAACATTTTATTCAAGAGGAGAATACAAGGAAATATGGACTCCTTATTAGATCAATAATGCAAATGAGAGCCACTCAACATTTTCATCGTGGTCTTCTCCTCGTTATCACTCAATAAAAGAAAACGAAATTCAGAGAAACACACTGAAATATTTTTGGAGTTTTTGGTTTTTTCGTAAACAAGCAAACGAAAAAGGGAAAAGCAAAAAAGAGAAAAACTATTTACACGGAAAAGCTCCCAACAAGTAAACGAAGAACAAGGAAATCTTTTTGGGTTTTCTTTTTAGTACTACAACAATTTAAACTAGGTAGAAAAATCAAAAAGAGGCAAGAAAATATTTTTGGATTTTCTCAAAGTTTTTTCAAACACACAAGAAGAAAGCGAGAAAAATAATTTAAACATGGATGATACAAAGAAAAAGTGTGGACACCGACAACTGGAATGAAATGTGTGAACATGAATGTAATGTCAGTGGGAATACGTACCCCCCCAAGCGTAGGGTTTTGGCCTAACTTGGTCGTTAGCCAGTAGCCTGTGTAATGGTCAAGGCGGTAGCTCTGGGAGGCACTCGGTGCGGATGCCTCAGCCTGCCATGCAGCCACAACCGTTGCGTTATGAGCTCGGGCCTCACTCTCAAGAACATAATATCTTCCCCTGTTATGAATATCAAAGAGAGCAGGAGCAGGCAAATATGTGTCTAGCACGGAGTTCTTGTTAAACGTCAAATTATAAGTGAAATTATGGATATCACCCGTCAGAATCTTATGATGTTTCATAGCATCAAAGTCTAAGTACTGCGTGGGTAAAATAGGATCATAGGGCAAAGGTGAAACACCCAGCCTTCTTGCTAAGCATGTGGCATAAATTCCACCATAAAATATCCACTGCTAGCGTTGTGCTGTAACCTACAGGCAACAATTGCTCCAAGATTATAACTTTTATCATGGTAGAGAGCGGTGTGAATGAGGCTCAGATCGGGACCACAAAGTGTACTACAATCTTGTTTGCTGCTACCTCTTGAGCATGCGTTGGTTTTTCCCTTGAAGAGGAAAGGGTGATGCAGCAACGTAGCGTAAGTATTTCCCTCAGTTTTGAGAACCAAGGTATCAATCCAGTAGGAGACGATGCACAAGTCACAGAATACCTGCACAAACAATCAAGAACCTTGCAACCAACGCGATAAAGGGGTTGTTAATCCCTTCACGGTCACTCGCAAAAATGAGATCTGATAGAGATAATAAAGTAAATATTTTTGGTATTTTTGTTGTATAGATTGGAAAGTAAAGATTGCAAAATAGTAAACGAGATTCAACAATATGGAAAAGATATGCAATATAATGGAAAAGAGACCCCGGGGCCATAGGTTTCACTAGTGGCTTCTCTCGAGATAGCATGTATTATGGTGGGTGAACAAATTACTGCCAAGCAATTGATAGAAAAGCGCATAATTATGAAGACATCTAAGGCAATGATCATGTGACGCCCGGATAATTAGGCTACAGCAATTCCACGCTAATGATGCCACATCACCTCGATTACTGTTGTTAATCTCGCGATGGTTCAAAAACGATTCAAATTCAAATTTAAAATCAAGCCAACAATTAAAGTTTTCAAAAGTCAAAACTAAAATGTTCTTAATGTGAAAAATAAATCATGGATATTATTGGTGGAATAACAACATCTTTATAAAATAATTAAATACCCTAAAGTGATTAAAACAAAATCATAACAATTAGTTATACTCCTAATACATTCTACCAAATACTAAACTATTTTTATTCTGAGGTAAAACTTCTTAGAACAGTGGATTCTTTTGACACACTAATTTTGGAGCTATTGTCATATTTTACTAAACCAAAAATAAAGTGTAACTAAAAATAGAACAGAAAAGAATAATAAAAAACAACAACAAAAGGAAATAAAAGCCCCCCCCTCACTGGGCCTCGGCCCAGCAGGCCATCAGGCCACCAGGCCGGCCCAGCTGCGCCCCACACCCTCCCCCATATTTAATTAATCTAATGAACCTGATATCTTAAATAAACTGTAATTAGTTTAACTTAAACCCTAATTAGACTAATCAGTCAATGACGAATGGGACCCACATGTCAGTTGACCAGTCAATGCCTTTGTTGACTGCTGACGTCATGCTGATGTCAGGCTGACGTCAGCGTGCACTGTTCTGGATAATGTTGGATTTAAATAATTAATTAAATTCTAGAAATTAATAAAATCTTTAGAAAATCATATCTTTTAATCCGTAACTCGGATTAAATTATTTTCTACATGAAAGTTTCTCAGAACGACGAGACGAATCCGGATACGCAGCCCGTTTGTCCGCCACACACCCCTAGCATAACGAACACGCAACTTTCCCCCTCCGGTTCCTCTGTCCGAAAATGCGGAACACCGAGAATACTTTCCCAGATGTTTCCCCCTTCACCGGTATCGCCTTTCCCTACGTTAGGTCACTCCTATCACAATGTATTGCCGCGTCTTGCTTTGTGTTACATTTGATTGCTCTGTTATTTATTGTGTTCCCCCTCTGTTACTCCTTTCCAGTAGACTCCGAGACCGATGCTGATGCCCCTGTGGTCGACTACGTCACCGACGACCCCTCCTTGTCTGAGCAACCAGGCAAGCCCCCCCCCTTGATCACCAGATATCGCCTATTCTCCTCTATACTGCTTGCATTAGAGTAGTGTAGCATGTTACTGCTTTCCGTTAATCCTATTCTGATGCATAGCCTACCATTGTTGCTACATCTGTTGATAGCTTACCTGCAATCCTAAATACTTAGTATAGGATGCTAGTTTATCATCATTGGCCCTACATTCTTGTCAGTCTGCCTTGCTATACTATCGGGCCGTGATCACTTGGGAGGTGATCACGGGTATATACTATACATACATACATACATACATACATACATACATACATACATACATACTATATAGATGGTGACTAAAGTCGGGTCCGCTCGAAGAGTACCCAGTGATTCCGCATTGGGGCTGAAAGGACCTTTGTCCCGACGGCCCTCTGTGTGGATCTTTGTGGCGGAGCGACAGGCAGTTGAGACCGCCTAGGTGAGAGGTGGGCTCGCCTGGTCGGCGTCATGATTGCTTCATAATAACACGCTTAACGAGATCTTGGTATTTGATCGTGTGCGGCCATTTGGTCTATACGCACTAACCATCTACGCTGGAGTAGTTATGGGTATCCGGCGTCGTGGTATCGGCAAAGCCTTCTTGGCGTCGGCGACGGAGCGCGCGCGCCGGATTGGACTGAACGCCACTAGGCTAGCTCGCTTCGGCCGCCCTCGCAAGCGTCTTGTGTGCAATGGGCGATGGGCGGACCCTACGGCGCATAGGATTTAGACCGCGGGCTGACCTCTCTGTTGTGCCTAGGTGGGGCTGCGGCGTGTTGATCTTCCGAGGCGGGCATGACCGAGAAAGTGTGTCCGGCCAAATGGGATCAAGCGTGTTGGGTTATGTGGTGCACCCTGCAGGAAGTTTATCTATTGAATAGCCGTGTCCCTCGGTAAAGGGCGACCGGAGTTGTACCTTGACCTTATGACAACTAGAACCGGATACTTAATAAAACACACCCTTCCAAGTGCGGATATAACCGGTGATCGCTCTCTAACAGGCTGACGAGGAGAGGATTGCGGGTAGGATTATGCTATGCGATGCTACTTGGAGATGCTACTTGGCGATGCTACTTGAAGGACTTGATCTACTCTCTTCTACATGCTGCAAGGCGGAGGCTGCGAGCGTAGTCTTTGACAGATTAGCTATCCCCTCTTATTCGGCATTCTGCAGTTCGGTCCACCGATATGGCCCTTTACACATATACCCATGCATATGTAGTGTAGCTCCTTGCTTGCAGTACTTTGGATGAGTACTCACGGTTGCTTTCTCCCCTTTTTCCCCCTTTCCTTTCTTTACGGTTGTGGCAACCAGATCTTTGGAATCCAGAGCGAGGCGCCACCGTCGGCGGCGACTACTACTGGAGGTGCCTACTACTACGTGCGAGCTGGCGGCGGCGACCGGGAGTAGTTTAGGAGGATCCCACGCATGAGGCCTGCGCCTCTTTCGATCTGTATCCCGTTTGTGCTAGCCTTCTTAAGGCAAACTTGTTTAACTTATGTCCGTACTCGGATATTGTTGCTTCCGTGACTCGTCTATGATCGAGCACTTGTATTTGAGCCCTCGAGGCCCCGGCTTGTATTATGATGCTTGTATGACTTATTTTACTTTTAGAGTTGTGTTGTGATATCTTCCGTGAGTCCTCGATCTTGATCATACCACGTTTGCGTGCATGATTAGTGTACGATTAAATCGGGGGCGTCACAAGTTGGTATCAGAGCCGACTGCCTGTAGGAATCCCCCTTCCCAACTCCTTGGCCGAAGTTGAGTCTAGTCATTTGAAAACTTTTACTAACATGGCTGTGTGGCTTACGGGCCCACGTCGCCATTGGGTGGTATTAGGATCTTTTACTCCTCGTCTATACTCTGGGACTCTGATCTCTCTTCTATTCGGGATAAATGAATTTTGCTAAATCTAACATTAGGATCTCGTTATCACTTTCACCCGGAGAGCACCTTATTAACGATGATCGTCTACTGCACCAAAAGGCCCTGAGATACTCTTCGCTGTTAACCCGAGAACTTGTGTTCATCGCGTTTGCAATTCCCCTTCCACCATCAACCCATATGATAACTAGATGCAGTTGTCATTCTTACATTCATCCCCAGTTGGTCTTGCTATTACAAGATACCCCAAAATACTTGTCGATCTTTTGATAATCCTTTGTGCCTGCTGCCTTGCAGTTCCTTGTCGTCTGAATACACTTACAAATTAATCCTCACACTTACCGAGGATTTGTTTCTCCCCAGTTTTTCAGGTATTTCACAAAAGTCTTCGAAATACCATTCGATCTTTCGAAAATCCTGAGTAGCCTATTGCTCTTGAAATTCTTACTTGCTTGCACTATGGTTAATCCCATAAGTCTATAATCTTATTGGCATCTCTTGTCATTATCATTTTGAGTCCATTGATTCAATTTGTTGCGAATGCTCACAATCCTCAATCAGATCCTAGAATTCATCCTTTTGGCTCAGACGTCATTTCAAACGTGAGCTGGTTCTCGCCAATCAAATTGTCGTCGATTGTGCCCCTAAGTATATTGAACTTATCCATCCTTGATCGGGCGTCGCTTACGATCCTTAAACTTGTAAATCATAATTCCTTTGCAATTGAGCTCTAAGTTACTCAGTTGTTTCAATAATCCAATGTCCTTGCATTGATTCTTCCTCTGGTTGTGAGCCGATACTCACATCAGATCCTTTATGAACCATCAGAACCGTTGGATTTTATCCGACAACGTCCTTCATATATCACTTTGGAAGATCTTTCCCTAATACATAATGCCTTTGGTAAATCATACTCCTTGATTTGGCCAACCATGCTCTGCTTTTGAGCTGGTGATATTTACTATTGAAGCTTGTGGTATAGGTTTCCACGATCCCCCGATGGGTTGAACCAACGCCTTCCCTAATCTATGTGAACCCAAAAGATTTCACGGGTCATACTTATCTGTTATTGCACCAGGTAAAACTTCCAATAACTAATGTCATTTTCGAAATACGAGGAGGTGAATGGAAGGTTATGCATTGAGGAAGTGGGAGTCGACCTTGAACCTTTGTGTTCATGCCCAGGTACCCGATGTGGAACTTATCATGGAAGCTTCTTGCCAAATATTTACTCATTCGAGTAATTCTTTCGGTGTCATTAAATTGGACCCCTAGTAGTTATGGTTTTGACCATATTGTTCTCCTTTGTTCCCATTTCTCGGGCAAGTTTAAACATTTGTCTTCTGCGGATCAATACCCCAGTCCAACCTCTACTTTGATTTGTCGTCGAGTATTACCCCCCCGGTATCTCAAGATTATCACGGAACTGCATAACTTATGAGTTCTTCATCAAGTGCTACATTCTCATTGATTCCAATTTTTCACGGGCTCTGAGTTATTAAACACTCTAAGACACCGATAACTGACTCGAGTCCGCATCGCGATTAAACAACTCTTGGTAACCTTCATTACTTACGAGTTTGAACTCAATCACGTCATTCCTAGCCTGTTTGGCTATATCCTTGTCGTGCCGATTTTAACCGTGCTACCTGGTCCTTCATCCCAGAGCACAATTTTTGACGATGAGCTAAGCTTACGTCGATTTTCCTCGTCATATCATTTCGCCTTGAACAGCAAGCTTGATGTTGAGTTTGTGTCGTACTCGTGGTTCCAATAACCTTTCGCTTCATCAGCCCTTTGACTTGATGTCATCTCCGATTGATTACATCTCCGTGAAATCTCTCGACAATTGTGTCGTGATCATCATCAACATTTTGAGCTCTTTCAGGATATCAATTGAATTCATGATGAGAAATACCATCCTTGCACTCGATGATTTGTGTTGTCATCGGCCACATTATTGCCTTCCCTCCAACACAAACTTGTTTGTGTTCTGTGTTATATATTGAGTTCCTTGCTATCCAGCATTTCTTCTTCTTTACCTTGGAGTATTACCATCTTTTATATCAAGAATGTCATGAGGATTGCTCCACCTCTTAAGAATTCTTGGTATAGTGACACTTCTCACCATCACCATTCTTTCTTGGTCCCCGTGTTGCTTCCAACAAGTGAACGATGTTGATTGGATTCTGCCCTTCTAGCAACCCTCTTGCTTTGAAGTTAATGGTCGGCCGTTCATTCTTAGACTATTGATTACTGAATCACCATTCCAATGTTAGCTGTGCAACCCAGCCCATATTTCGGGCGCACCTTTCAACCCTTGTTAAATTGTGTATGTTTTCCTCAAGCATACATCAATATATCATTTTGATCTGACAAATGTTATTTCCTTGTTCACATAATGGTGGAAATCCATCCTTTGGAAATTTTGGTGAATTGTCGTTGAGTTCATCAGCCACCTCCTTGTCCTCTCCTTGGGTTAATGATGAACTCTTGTTAACGGAAATCACTTCATAGTTCATTTCCCGAGAATCTTACAGTGTCATCCCGTCAATTTGTGTTGCACCTTTCGTCTGAGGCATCCTGAGTCTGAGGTATCCTGACACCAATCAGATCTGAATCTCGGTCAGATATGATGGTTGGAACATGTTTCCAAGAGTTATAACATTGGTCTTTTATGACCCGGTAAGGTGATGTCATTCCTGGCACACCTGGCTGAAGGACCTAGTGTTATAGTTTCCTTTTTAACAAGGTTAACCCTTTTTCCATGAGGGAATTGAATGCCTTGTTTAATAAGTTTATCCTGATGGATCGTTTGTGTATCCAAAGTCTAACCTTTTCTTGAAGACCATGTCAATGCTATCTCGAAGCATGTCTGTGGTACTCCGATTTTCAACAAGAACATTTGAAGCCCAAAGCTAAATGTTTCCTGCTCAATTATCCAAACACCGTTATATGGGTAATGTCATGAAATTTCTCTCCCCTTACCTCCCGGGTTTTCTACATTATATCCTGTCAGGATATCATGCTCCGCTTGTCCTTGGGAAGAATATACCCTTGTAAAATGTGTGTAAACACATTTCCCCTTCCATTGTTTTGTTTAACCTCTCTTGTATGCTGACTTAACTAAGCAGAGATAATTCCCTGCTTAGGTAGGCACCTTGTTGTATCACTCTGTCTGTAAGATCCTGTTACTATTGTTGGTGACATTCCGGTAACCATCGACGGGTGGTAACTTTGCCAATTGGTTCGCCTCGTTCAACAAGTAGGAAAATTGCTCTTTGTTCCCCGTCTTTGGTACTGACATTATTGCCGACATAACTGACAGACTATTTTCTTACATGCCTTGCTTACATGATCGTGCAAGATATCACCGCCCTTCCTTCTTTTAACCCACATGGTGGGCCCATAACCCACAGTTCCACAGGATCGAAACCTGACTCTCCTGTACAACCCTGTTTATAATGGTTATTCCTCACGCTTGGCGTCGTATTTAATTCACGGGCCACCTTCCTAGTGTTCTATTCTGGTAGCAGACGCAATCCTTACTCTCGTTGCTCTGAACCCCTTTCTCACCTTGGTTCAGACCTCGAGCAACTATCTATCCGCTTGGAACCTCTTATTGTACCTTCGTACCTTACTCTCGATGTATTTTATATGTTCAACTCGAGAGATACTTTTATGCTCATTCTTGGGTTAACCCCAGATTGTTCCCTCATAAGCATTTTTGTCGTAGCCGAGCTGACCTTATTGATTCGTTAGTACATTGGAGATCCTGAATAAAGGATGACGGCTCCATCATGATGACCTGGAGCAGAGAAATGAAGACTTCAACGTAATGGATCCACCTCTTCGAGAAGAGCAACCAAAGACGAGAAGATTCGTTAGGATTTCGTAACCAGACCTTTCCCCCTAGCCCCCCGTAATCTCGGGACGAGATTTCTTGTAGTGGAGGAGAATTGTGACGCCCGGATAATTAGGCTACAACAATTCCACGCTAATGATGCCACGTCACCTCGATTACTGTTGTTAATCTCGCGATGGTTCAAAAACGATTCAAATTTAAAATCAAGCCAACAATTAAAGTTTTCAAAAGTCAAAACTAAAATGTTCTTAATGTGACAAATAAATCATGGATATTATTGGTGGAATAACAACATCTTTATAAAATAATTAAATACCCTAAAGTGATTAAAACAAAATCATAACAATTAGTTATACTCCTAATATATTCTACCAAATACTAAACTATTTTTATTCTGAGGTAAAACTTCTTAGAACAGTGGATTCTTTTGACACACTAATTTTGGAGCTATTGTCATATTTTACTAAACCAAAAATAAAGTGTAACTAAAAATAGAACAGAAAAGAATAATAAAAAAACAACAAAAGGAAATAAAGCCCCCTCATTGGGCCTCGGCCAAGAGCCATCAGCCGCCAGCCGCCCACCAATTCGCCCACACCTCCCCATATCCACCCCATCGGGGAAACCCTAACCACCGAACCGCACACCCCCCTCCCCCCGTCTCTCTTCCCTCCCGATCCAGATCGGGATCGGGGGAAGAACCCCACGGCGCCCGACCCCTTGATGCCGCCGCGCCAGCTTCCGTCGTCGCCGCCTCGTCTCGCCACCACCTGCGGACGTGACCTTCCCGCGGACCGCCTCGTCACCTCCCGACCGGGGCTGCCGCTCGCCGCCCAGCGACGCCGCCGATGCCCTCGCCCTCGCCGCCTGACGACATCGCCGAGCAACCTTGCCGGTCTGCCTCCTCCACGCCGTGTCGTCTCCATCCTCCTCCTCAACCCCCATCGCCCTAGACCCCATGGCCCATGGTGAGGCCTCGATCTCCTCCTCTCCTCCTCATGCACGCGCCGTGCCCAGCGCCATCGAATCTGCGCTCATCGTCCGCCGAGCTGCCTCCCCCACGCACACGGTGGCTCGCACCGCCGACGCAGCTCGTCTGCTCTCACCCTCGACGCGCGCCGCCCTCTTGCCGCCTCTGCTCACTCCCATCGCCATGAGCTCGCCCCTACCGCGCGTCCCTCCCCGTCCTCCGCTGCTGTCCGCCACTCGGTCGTCTCGCCGGTGTAGTTCCCGGCCGGCCTCGCCGTGGCCAACGCCTCGCTCCGGCCTGTTAGCTCCCACTTTGGCATCGCCCGATTGGTCGCGCCCATCTTCGCCGAGCCGCTTTGGCCCCTAGGGCCAATGACGGGGGGCCCACCCCAGAATGTTTTACAAAAAGAAAAGGAGATAAAATAATAATAGTAATAGATTTAATTAATTAATTAATTAATTACTTAAATTAATTAAGTTAATTAATCATATTTAATTAATCTAATTAACCTGATATCTTAAATAAACTGTAATTAGTTTAACTTAAACCCTAATTAGACTAATCAGTCAATGACGAATGGGACCCACATGTCATTTGACCAGTCAACGCCTTTGTTGACTGCTGATGTCAGGCTGACGTCAGCGTGCACTGTTCTGGATAATGTTGGATTTAAATAATTAATTAAATTCCAGAAATTAATAAAATCTTTAGAAAATCATATCTTTTAATCCGTAACTCGGATTAAATTATTTTCAACATGAAAGTTGCTCAGAACGACGAGACGAATCAGGATACGCAGCCCGTTCGTCCGCCACACACCCCTAGCATACCAAACACGCAACTTTCCCCCTCCGGTTCCTTTGTCCGAAAATGCGGAACACCGAGAATACTTTCCCAGATGTTCCCCCTTCACCGGTATCGCCTTTCCCTACGTTAGGTCACTCCTAGCACAATGTATTGCCGCGTCTTGCTTTGTGTTACATTTGATTGCTCTGTTATTTATTGTGTTCCCCCTCCGTTACTCCTTTCCGGTAGACTCCGAGACCGATGCTGATGCCCCTGTGGTCGACTACGTCACCGACGACCCCTCCTTGTCTGAGCAACCAGGCAAGCCCCCTTGATCACCGAGATATCGCCTATTCTCCTCTATCTTGCTTGCATTAGAGTAGTGTAGCATATTCTTGCTTTCGTTAATCCTATTACGATGCATAGCCTGCCATTGTTGCTACAATTTGTTGATACCTTACGCAATCCTAAATACTTAGTATAGGATGCTAGTTTATCATCATTGGCCCTACATTCTTGTCAGTCTGCCTTGCTATACTATCGGGCCGTGATCACTTGGGAGGTGATCACGGGTATATACTATACATACATACATACATACATACATACTATATAGATGGTGACTAAAGTCGGGTCCGCTCGAAGAGTACCCGCGAGTGATTCACGGATTGGGGGCTGAAAGGACCTTTGTCCTGACGGCCCTCTGTGTGGATCTTTGTGGCGGAGCGACAGGGCAGGTTGAGACCGCCTAGGTGAGAGGTGGGCCTGCCTGGTCGGCGTCATGATTGCTTCATAATAACACGCTTAACGAGATCTTAGTATTTGATCTGAGTCTGGCCATTTGGTCTATCGCACTAACCATCTACGCGGGAGTAGTTATGGGTATCCTGGCGTCGTGGTATCGGCCGAAGCCTTCTTGGCGTCGGCGACGAGCGGCGCGCCGGATTGGACTGAACGCCACTAGGCTAGGTGCGCTTCCGGCCACCCTACAAGCGTGTAGATGTGCAATGGGCGATGGGCCCGGACCCTCAAGCGCATAGGATTTAGACCGCGGTGACCTCTCTGTTGTGCCTAGGTGGGGCTGCGGCGTGTTGATCTTCCGAGGCGGGCATGACCCAGAAAGTGTGTCCGCCAAATGGGATCAAGCGTGTTGGGTTATGTGGTGCACCCTGCAGGGAAGTTTATCTATTCAATAGCCATGTCCCTCGGTAAAAGGACGACCGGAGTTGTACCTTGACCTTATGACAACTAGAACCGGATACTTAATAAAACACACCCTTCCAAGTGCGGATACAACCCGGTGATCGCTCTCTAACAGGCTGACGAGGAGAGGATTGCGGGTAGGATTATGCTATGCGATGCTCTTGGAGATGCTACTTGGAGATGCTACTTGGCGATGCTACTTGAAGGACTTGATCTACTCTCTTCTACATCTTTGCAAGACGGAGGCTGCGAAGCGTAGTCTTCGACGGATTAGCTATCCCCTCTTATTACGGCATTCTGCAGCTCACCCACCGATATGGCCCTTTACATATACCCATGCATATGTAGTGTAGCTCCTTGCTTGCAGTACTTTGGATGAGTACTCACGGTTTCTTTCTCCCCCTTTTCCCCCTTTCCTTTCTTTACGGTTGTCGCAACCAGATGCTGGAATCCGAGAGCGACGCCACCGTCGATGACGACTACTACTGGAGGTGCCTACTACTACGTGCAGGCTCTTGGCGGCGACCAGGAGTAGTTTAGGAGGATCCCGGCGGGAGGCTGCGCCTCTTCGATCAGATCCCAGTTTGTGCTAGCCTTCTTAAGGCAAACTTGTTTAACTTATGTCTGTACTCAGATATTGTTGCTTCCGCTGACTCCTCTATAATCGAGCACTTGTATTCGAGCCCTCGAGGCCCTGGCTTGTATGACTTATTTTACTTTTAGAGTTGTGTTGTGATATCTTCCCGTGAGTCCCTGATCTTGATCGTACACGTTTGCGTGCATGATTAGTGTACGATTAAATCGGGGGCGTCACAGATCATGAACATAGGCATCACGTCCGTGTCAAGTAGACCGACTCCTGCCCGCATCTACTACTATTACTCCACACATTGACCGCTATCCAGCATGCATCTACAATATTAAGTTCATAAGAACGGAGTAACGCATTAAGCAAGATGACATGGTGTAGAGGGATAAACTCAAGCAATATGATATAAACCCCATCTTTTTATCCTCAATGGCAACAATACAATACGTGCCTTGCTGCCCCTACTGTCACTAGGAAAGGACACCACAAGATTGAACCCAAAGCTAAGCACTTATCCCATGGCAAGAAAGATCAATCTAGTAGGCCAAACTAAACCAATAATTGAAGAGACTTGCAAAGATATCAAATCATGCATATAAGAATTCAGAGAAGAACCAAATAATATTCATAGATAATCTTGTTCATAAATCCACAATTCATCAGATCTTGGCAAACATACCGCAAAATAATATTACACCGAATAGATCTCCAAGAACATTGAGGAGAACTTTGTATTGAGAATCAAAGAGAGAAGAAGCCATCGAGCTAATAACTATAGACCCGAAGGTCTGTGGTAAACTATTCAGGCTTCATCGGAGAGGCAATGGTGTTCATGTAGAAGCCCTCCGTGATCGGTTCCCCCTCCGGCAGATCGCCGGAAAAGGCCCCAAGATGGGATCTCACGGGTACAGAAGGTTGCGGCGGTGGAAAAGTTTCGTGGCTCTCCCTGATGTTTCTAGGGTATAAGAGTATATATAGGCGAAAGAAGTATGTCGGTGGAGCTACAAGGGGCCCATGAGGGTGGGGGACGCGCCAACCCCCTGGGTGCGCCCTCCTGCCTCGTGGATGCCTCGTGGCGTTTCTGACTTCAAATCCAAGTCTTCTGGTTTGCTTTCGGTCCAAGAAAGATCATCGCGAAGGTTTCATTCCGTTTGGACTCCATTTGGTATTCCTTTTCTGCAAAACTCTAAAATAGGCAAAAAAACTGGCACTGGGCCTCCGGTTAATAGCTTAGTCCCAAAAATAATATAAAAGAGCATATTAAAGCCCATTAAATATCCAAAACAGATAATATAATAGCATGGAACGATCAAAAATTATAGATACGTTGGAGACGTATCATTTGCCTACATTACATTTTCCATTAAATAATGCGAAGTACTAAATTGCAGGAAAATGTATGCTCTTTATTCTACCTTGCGTCACTCCCCTAGTTTCACCAAAGCAAAGACTATCAAGAATATTTCAAACTCAGACCTAGGTGGCTCATCGAGCGAATCCTAGAATGGGATTTTGCAGAGGTGAGCAAACCTTTCTAGAGAAATGGTAAATGGATTTTCATACAGTTTAAATGACACCCTAGACTCACGGGGAAATAATTTAAATCATTTGACAAATGATTAGGTGAGGATGAGGTGTTGGTAGCACTTATCTGCAATGTAGGGACCAAGCTCAGCATTGTGAACATATTGCTCAAATTCCTCCTTAATACCCACTCTCACCATATAATCGTTGCATGGCCATAAGCATGTTTTGGTGGTGGCACTTCAAATGGAACTTTCACTTGGTTCAACATAAGATCGACGGACGGAGCTGCTGCTAGAAGATGCCTCCGAGGATCTACTCCTCAAAGAACTCCTTCCAAAGAAGTTCATAATGTTCATGTACAATTTTCAAGCAACAAATCCCCGAAATAGTTTCAAAAATGGAGCTTCGAGCAAAGAGATCGAAATCCGCGGTTTCGGGAGCAAGAACACGAGAGTGATAGTGTTTTTTCTGGGTGAATGGAGTGATGTGGGAAGAAGAAGTAAGTGAGGGGGCCCACATGGGGACCACAACCCACCAGGGCGCGCTTGGGGGTCCTAACGTGCCCAGGTGGGTTGTGCCCACCTGGTGCACCTCCCTCTGATATTATTTGCACCAGAAATTCACAAATATTCAGAAAAAATCGTATCAGATTTTCAGAGCATTCTGAGAACTTTTATTTTTGGGTCATTTGTCTATTGCACGAAAAACTCAGAAAACAGACAAAGCATGGCATTTTATTTTATTTGACTAAGAAAAACAGAAAACAAAAGGTAGGGACAGAAGATAGTGCTCACTAAATTCATCAACTTCATACCTCTCAAAAATGATCCATTAATAAGGTTGATCAAGTGTTATTAACAACCACTTTCGATTAGCATGAAAGTGAAGAACTTTCATAAATAGCAAGATTTCGGGACGAAACACCGCCGCCACGAGGTGGAACCTTGGCAGAATCAATCTAGGGCTCCGGCGGAGCTGTTCTGCCGGGGAAACATCCCTCCGGGAGGGGGAAATCGTCACCATCATCATCACCATCGATCCTCTCATCGGGACGGGGTCAATCTCCATCAACATCTTCACCAGCACCATCTCCTCTCAAACCCTAGTTCATCTCTCGTATCCAATCTTTGTACCGAAACATCAGATTGGTACCAATAGGTTGCTAGTAGTGTTGATTACTCCTTGTAGTTGATGCTAGTTGGTTTATTCAGTGGAAGATAATATGTTCAGATCCTTAATGCATATTAATACCCCTCTGGTTATGAACATGAATATGATTTGTGAGTAGTTACGTTTGTTCCTGAGGACATGGGAGAAGTCTTGCTATAAGTAGTCATGTGAATTTGGTATTCGTTCGATATTTTGATGAGATGTATGTTGTCTCTCCTGTAGTGGTGTTATGTGAACATCGACTACATGACACTTCACCATTGTTTGGGCCTAGAGGAAGGCATTGGAAAGTAATAAGTAGATGATGGGTTGCTAGAGTGACAGAAGCTTAAACCCTAGTTTATGCGTTGCTTCGTAAGGGGCTGATTTGGATCCACATGTTTCATGCTATGGTTAGGTTTACCTTAATACTTCTTTTGTAGTTGCGGATGCTTGCAATAGGGGTTAATCATATGTGGGTTGCTTGTCCAAAAAAGGGCAGTACCCAAGCACCGGTCCACCCACATATCAAATTATCAAAGTAACGAACGCGAATCATATGAGTGTGATGAAAACTAGCTTGACGATAATTCCCATGCATGTGTCCTCGGGAGCGCTTTTCTCCATATAAGAATTTGTCCAGGCTTGTCCTTTGCTACAAAAAGGATTGGGCCACCTTGCTGCACCTTATTTACTTTCATTTCTTTTTACCCGTTACAAATTACCTTATCACAAAACTATCTGTTACCGATAATTTCAGTGCTTGCAGAGAATACCTTACTGAAAACCGCTTGTCATTTCCTTCTGCTCCTCGTTGGGTTCGACACTCCTACTTATCAAAAGGACTATGATAGATCCCCTACACTTGTGGGTCATCAAGACTCTTTTCTGGCGCCGTTGCCGGGGAGTGAAGCGCCTTTGGTAAGTGGAACTAGGTAAGGAAAAATTTATATAGTGTGCTGAAATTTACTGTCACTTGTTACTATGGAAACTAATCCTTTGAGGGGCTTGTTCGGGGTATCTTCACCCCGACCAGTAGAGTAAAGAGTTGCTCCTCAACCTACTGAACCTACTGAAAATGTTTACTTTGAAATTCCTTTGGGTATGATAGAGAAACTGCTAGCTAATCCTTTTACAAGAGATGGAACATTGCATCCCGATTTGCACCTAATCTATGTGGATGAAGTTTGTGGATTATTTAAGCTTGCAGGTATGCCCGATGATGTTGTCTAGAATAAGGTCTTCCCTTTATCTTTGAAGGGAGAGGCATTGACATGGTTTAGGCTATGTGATGATATGGGATCATGGAACTACAACCGATTGAAATTGGAATTTCATCAGAAGTTTTATCCTATGCATCTTGTTCATCGTGATCATAATTATATATATAATGTTTGGCCTCACGAAGGAGAAAGCATCACTCAAGCTTGGGGGAGGCTTAATTCAATGTTATATTCATGCCCCAATCATAAGCTCTCAAGAGAAATGATTATTCAAGAATTTTATGCTCGACTTTCTCTCAACAATCGCTCCATGCTTGATACTTCTTGTACTGGTTCTTTTATTATGAAGACTATTGAATTCAGATGGGATTTATTGGAAAGAGTTAAACGCAACTCTGAAGATTGGGATATCGACGAAGATAAGGAGTCAGGTATGACACCTAAGTTTGATTATGTTAAATCTTTTATGGATACCGATGCTTTCCGTGAATTTAGCACTAAATATGGACTTGACTCTGAGATAGTAGCTTCTTTCTGTGGATCATTTTCTACTCATGTTGAACTCCCTAAGGAGAAGTGGTTTAAATATAATCCTCCCACTGAAGTACAAGTAGTTGCACCTATTAAAGTTGAAGAAAAGACTATCACTTATAATGATCCTATTGTTCCTACTACCTATATTGAGAAACCACCTTTACCTGTTAGGATAAAGGATCATGCTAAAGCTTCAACTGTGGTTCGTAGGAGTAATACTAAAACACCTACACCAGCTGAGCAAATTAAAGTTGAACCTAGTATTGCTATGGTTAAAGATCTCTTGGCTGATAATATTGATGGGCATGTTATTTACTTCTGTGATGAAGCTGCTAGAATTGCTAGACAAGATACTAAGAATAAACATAGATCTGTTGTAGGCATGCCTGTTATTTCTGTTAAAATAGGAGATCATTGTTATCATGGCTTATGTGATATGGGTGCTAGTGCTAGTGCAATACCTCATTCCTTATACAAAGAAATTATGCATGATATTGCACCCGCTGAGATAGAAGAAATTGATGTTACAATTAAGCTTGCCAATAAAGATACTATTTCACCAGTTGGGATTGTTAGAGATGTTGAAGTCTTGTGTGGGAAAGTTAGCTATCCTGCTGATTTTCTTGTTCTTGGCTCCCCACAAGGTGACTTTTGTCCCATTATATTTGGTAGACCCTTCCTGAATACTGTTAATGCTAAGATAGACTGCGAAAAGGATGTTGTTACTATTGGTTTGGGGGATATGTCTCATGAGTTTAATTTTGCTAAATTTCGTAGACAACCCCATGACAAAGAATTGCTTAGTAAGGATGAAATTATTGGTCTTGCTTCTATTGCCGTGCCTCCTAATGATCCTTTTGAACAATATTTGCTAGACCATGAAAATGATATGTTTATGAATGAAAGAAGGGAGATAGATGAAGTATTCTTTAAACAGGGACGTATTTTGAAACACAACTTGCCTGTTGAAATCCTAGGGGATCCTCCACCACCCAAGGGTGATCCCGTGTTTAAGCTTAAACCATTACCTGATACTCTCAAATATGCTTATCTTGATGAAGAGAAGATATATCATGTTGTTATTAGTGCTAACCTTTCAGAGCAAGAAGAGGAGAAATTATTGAAAACTCTGAAGAATCACCGTGCTGCTATTGGATATACTCTTGATGATCTTAAGGGCATTAGTCCCACTCTATGCCAACACAAAATAAAATTGGAGAAAGACGCCAAACCAGTTATTGATCACCAACGGCGGTTAAATCCTAAGATGAAAGAAGTGGTAAGAAAAGAAATACTAAAGCTCCTAGAGGCGTGTATAATTTATCCCGTTGCTGATAGTCAGTGGGTAAGTCTTGTCCATTGTGTCCCTAAGAAGGGAGGTATTACTGTCGTTCCTAATGATAAAGATGAATTGATCCCACAAACAATTGTTACAGGTTATAGGATGGTAATTGATTTCCGCAAATTAAATAAAGCTACTAAAAAGGATCATTACCCTTTGCCTTTTATTGATAAAATGCTAGAAAGATTATCCAAACATACACATTTTTGCTTTCTTGATGGTTACTCTGGTTTCTCTCAAATACCTGTGTCAGCAGAGGATCAAGAAATGACCACTTTTACTTGCCCTTTCGGTACTTTTTCTTATAGACCTATGCCTTTTGGTTTATGTAGTGCACCTGCTACATTTTGAAGATGCATGATGGCTATATTCTCTGACTTTTGTGAAAAGATTGTTGAGGTTTTCATGGATGATTTATCTGTTGATGGATATTCTTTTGATGATTGCTTGAGCAACCTTGATCGAGTTTTGCAGAGATGCGAAGATACTAGTCTTCTCTTGAATTGGGAAAAGTGCCACTTTATGGTTAATGAAGGCATTGTCTTGCTGAATAAAATTTCCGAAAGAGGTACTGAAGTTGATAAAGCTAAAGTTGATGCTATTGAAAAGATGCCATGTCCCAAGGACATTAAAGGTATAAGAAGTTTCCTTGGTCATGCCATTTTTTATAGGAGGTTTATTAAAGACTTCTCTAAAATTTCTAGGCCTCTGACTAATATCTTACAAAAAGATATTCCTTTTGCTTCGATGATGATTGTGTAGAAGCATTTGAAATAATTAAAAAGCTTTGATTTCCGCACCTATTGTTCAGCCACCTGATTGGAATTTACCCTTTGAAATTATGTGTGATGCTAGTGATTATGCCTAGGACAAAGAGTTGATAAGAAACTAAATGTTATTCAATATGCTAGTAAAACTCTAGACAGTGCCGAGAGAAATTATGCTACTACTGGAAAAGAATTTTTAGCAGTCGTATTTGCTTGTGATAAGTTCAGACCTTATATTGTTGATTCTAAATTAACTGTTCACACTGATCATGCTTCTATTAAATATCTTATGGAAAAGAAAGATGCTAAACCTAGAATTATTAGATGGGTTCTCCTACTACAAGAATTTGATTTGCATATTATTGATAGAAAGGGAGCTGAGAACCCCGTTGCAGACAACTTGTCTAGGTTAGAGAATGTTCTTGATGACCCACTACCTATTGATGATAGCTTTCCTAATGAACAGTTAGCGGTCATAAATGCTTCTTGTTCTGCTCCATGGTATGCTGATTATGCTAATTTGATTGTTGCTAAATTTATACCACCTAGTTTCACATACCAGCAAAAGAAAAAGTTTTTCTATGATTTTAGACAATAATTCTGGGATGACCCACACATTTATAAAGGAGTATATGGTGTTATTAGAAGTTGTGTACCTGAGCATGAACAGGAGCAGATTCTATGCAAGTGTCACTCCGAGGCTTATGGAGGACACCACGCTGGAGATAGAACTGCACATAAGGTATTGCAATCCGGTTTTTATTGGCCGACTCTCTTCAAAGATGCCCGTAAGTTTGTCTTGTCTTGCGATGAATGTCAAAGAATTGGTAATATTAGCAGACGTCAAGAAATGCTTATGAATTATTCTCTTGTTATTGAACCATTTGATGTCTGGGGCTTCGATTATATGGGACCGTTTCCTTCCTCTAATGGGTATACACATATTTTATTTGCTGTTGATTATGTTACTAAGTGGGTAGAAGCTATTCCAACTAGTAGTGCTGATCATAACACCTCTATTAAGATGCTTAAAGAAGTTATTTTTCCGAGGTTTGGGGTCCCTAGATACCTAATGACTGATGGTGGTTCACATTTTATTCATGGTGCTTTTTGTAAAATGCTTGCTAAGTATGATGTTAATCATAGAATTGCATCTCCATATCACCCACAGTCTAGTGGTCAAGTAGAATTGAGTAACAGAGAGCTTAAATTGATTTTGCAAAAGACTATTAATAGATCTGGAAAGAATTGGTCCAAGAAACTAGATGATGCATTATGGGCTTATAGAACTGCATATAAAAATCCTCTGGGTATGTCTCCATATAAAATGGTCTATGGAAAAGCATGTCACTTACCTCTCGAACTAGAACATAAGGCCTATTGGGCCATTAAAGAGCTCAATTATGATTTCAAACTTGCCGGTGAGAAGAGGTTATTTAACATTAGCTCACTTGATGAATGGAGAACTCAAGCCTATGAGAATGCCAAGCTGTTTAAAGAAAAAGTTAAAAGATGGCATGACAGAAGGATACAAAAGCGTGAGTTTAATGTAGGTGATTATGTTTTGCTATAAAACTCTCGTTTAATATTTTTTGCAAGGAAACTTCTCTCTAAATGGAAAGTCCCTTATGTTATCGAGGAGGTCTATCGTTCCGATGCCATAAAAATCAACAACTTCGAAGGCACAAGTCCGAAGGTGGTGAACGGTCAAAGGATCAAACATTATATCTCAGGTAATCCTATAAATGTTGAAACTAATGTTATTGAAACCGTAACCCCGGAGGAATACATAAGGGACACTTTCCAGAACGTTCCAGACTCTGAAAAGGAATATGTATGTGGTACGGTGAGTAAACCGACTCCAAAACAGTTCTAATAGCATTTTTTCTCTGTTTCAGAATATTTAAGAAAATAGGAAAATAAGCAGTAGTCCGGGAAGGACACAAGGCGTCCACGAGAGTGGAGGGCGCGCCCTGCCCCCCTGGGCGCCCCCTGCCTCGTGGGCACCTCGTGTGCTCTCCGGACTCCGTTTTCTTGCATGATACTTCTTTTTGTCGGTAAAAATTCATTATATTATCTCCCAAAGGTTTGGACCACCGTATCATGCAAATATCCGTTGTCTTTGTTTCGAGCTGTTTTTGAAGCAGATTTAGAGCAAGATGTCTTCTCAAGAGTCAGTTGGGGAGAGTCGGGTGTCTCATCCGACACCAGGTCCAGGAGCAAACAGCGATGCCTACCACTGTGGGCCATCAACGGAGGAGGAGATGGAGGCCAACTTGAAAAGAATAGATGCCATGGAGGAGGATCAAGAAGTTACCTCTCGTTTCCGAGCCGGATTCACGATGGGGGAACTACAGAGCTAACCTATTCCAAACTCGGTTATCCCCTCCAATGTTAGATTTCTTTCTTATGAAATTATGAAAAAGAGTGTCACTTGTTCTCCAGCAGCTATGCAACATCCATGGGTGAAAGGATCTCTAGCCGTCACGGGTAAGCTCCATAAGGAAATAATGGACCTCAAGTAGCAAGTCATTAAGCTCGAGGAGGAGAATCGTATCCTGAGGGGCATCATCGCCAAGAAAATCACACCACCACCTTCGAAGAAGGAGACATAAACACATGGGTATGTGCACCCCCCTTGGCAACTGCCAAGCTTGGGGGAGGTGCCCCGGTATCGTATCACCATCACACTCCTATCTTTACTATTTTACTTAGTTTGATCCTTTTGGTAATATCTTGATCTAGTAGAATAAAGTTTTAGTATGATCTAGTTTTGAGTTTTGCTTTATGATTCCTCTATGTACTTGAGTCTGTGATAAAGATTAGTGTTGAGTCAAGGGCTTTGCCATCTTGTTATGATCTCGAGGGAATAAAAGAAAAAGAAAGAATAAAGATAAATAAAAGAGATCATATTGATCTTATGGAGAGTAATGACTTCACATACAGAGTATGATGAATAAAAGTTGTTGAGAGTTGACAAACATAGTTTTGGTCATCGTTGCAATTAATAGGAAGTAATAAAGAAAGAAAGGTTCTCACATATAAATATACTACCTTGGACATCTTTTACGATTGTGAGAACTCATTAAAATATGACATGCTAAAGAGTTGATGTTGGACAAGGAAGACAACGTAATGAGTTATGTTTTCTTATATCCGAAATAAAGTATATTGTCATGGATCATCCAACATGTTGAGCTTGCCTTTCCCTCTCATGCTAGCCAAATTCCTTGCACTAAGTAGAGATACTACTTGTGCTTTGATAACCCACAAGTATAGGGGATCGCAACAGTTTTCGCGGGTAGTGTATTCAACCCAAATTTATTGATTCAACACAAGGGGAGCCAAAGAATATTCTCAAGTATTAGCAGTTGAGTTGTCAATTCAACCACACCTAGATAACTTAGTATCTGCAACAAAGTATTTAGTAGCAAAGTAGTATGATAGTAATGGTAACAGTGGCAAAAGTAAAGATAGCAGTTTTGTAGTAATTGTAACAGTAGCAACAGAAAAGTAAATAAGCGAAGCACAATATGTGAAAAGCTCGTAGGCATTGGATCAGTGATGGATAATTATGTCGGATGCGATTCGTCATGTAATAGCTATAACATAGGGTGACACAGAACTAGCTCCAGTTCATCAATGTAATGTAGGCATGTATTCCGAATATAGTCATATGTGCTTATGGAAAAGAACTTGCATGACATCTTTTGTCCTACCCTCCCAGGGCAGCGGGGTCCTAGTGGAAACTAAGGGATATTAAGGCCTCCTTTTAATAGAGAACCGGAACAAAGCATTAGCAGATAGTAAATACATGAACTCGTCAAACTACGGTCATCACCGAGAAGTATCCTGATTATTGTCACTTCGGGGTTGTCGGATCATAACACATAATAGGTGACTATAGACTTGCAAGATAGGATCAAGAACTCACATATATTCATGAAAACATAATAGGTTCAGATCTGAAATCTTGGCACTCGGGCCCTAGTGACAAGCATTAACCATAGCAAAGTCATAGCAACATCAATCTCAGAACATAGTGGATACTAGGGATCAAACCCTAACAAAACTAACTTGATTACATGGTAAATCTCATCCAAGACATCACCGTCTAGCAAGCCTACGATGGAATTACTCACGCACGGCGGCGAGCATCATGAAATTGGTGATGGAGGATGGTTGATGATGATGACGGCGACGAATCCCCCTCTTCGGAGCCCCGAACGGACTCCAGATCAGCCCTCCCGAGAGAGATTAGGGCTTGGCGGCGGCTCCGTATCGTAAAATGCGATGAAACTTTCTCTCTTATTTTTCTCTCCGTGAAATGGAATATATAGAGTTGGTGTTGAGGCCGGTGGAGCAGCAGGGGCCCCATGAGACAAGGGGGTGCGCCCAGGGGGAGGGGGCGCGCCCCCACCCTCGTGGACAGGGTGTGTGCCCCTGGCCTTGATTCTTTCGCCAGTATTTTTTATATTTTCCAAAAGTTATCTTAGTGGATTTTCAGGTCATTCTGAGAACTTTTGTTTTCTGCACAATAAACAACACCATGGCAGTTCTGCTGAAAACAGCGTCAGTCCGGGTTAGTTTCATTCAAATCATGCAAGTTAGAGTCCAAAACAAGGGCAAAAGTGTTTGGAAAAGTAGATACGTTGGAGACGTATCAACTTCCCCAAGCTTAAACCTTTGCTTGTCCTCAAGTAATTCAGTTGATAAACTGAAAGTGATAAAGAAAAACTTTTACAAACTTTGTTTGCTCTTGTTGTTGTAAATATGTAAAGCTGGCATTCAAATTTTCAGCAAAGATTATGAACTAACCATATTCACAATAACACTTAGGTCTCATATTTACTCATATCAATGGCATAATCAACTAGTGAGCAATAATAATGAATCTCGGATGACAACACTTTCTCAAAACAATCATGATATGATATAACAAGATGGTATCTCGCTAGCCCTTTCTGAGACTGCAAAACATAAATGCAGAGCACCTTTAAAGATCAAGGACTGACTAAACATTGTAATTCATGGTAAAAGAGATCTAGTCAAGTCATACCCAATATAAACTAATAGTAATGCATGCAAATGACAGCTGCGCTCTCCATCGGGTGCTTTTAAATAAGAGGGTGATGACTCAACATAAAAGTAAATAGATAGGCCCTTCGCAGAGGCAAGCAGGGATTTGTAGAGGTGCCAGAGCTCGATTTTAAAATAGAGATGAATAACATTTTGAGCAGTATACTTTCACTATCAACGCAACAACTATGAGATGGCGATATCTTCCATGCTACATACATTATAGGCGGTTCCCAAATAGAATGGTAAAAGTTTATACTCCCCCACCACCAACAAGCACACTCCATGGCCATCCGAAACAACGGGGTACCATCCATACCAACAACAGTCCCGGGGGAGTTTTTTTAATTATTTTGATTTGCTTTGATCTTTTTGATCATGGGACTGGGCATCCCGGCTACCAGCCATTTTATCGTGAATGAGGAGCGGAGTCCACTCCCCTTGAGAATAACCCACCTAGCATGGAAGATACAGACAGCCCTAGTTGAAACATGAGCTACTCGAGCATACAAAACAGAATTTCATTTGAAGGTTTGGAGTTTGGCACATACAAATTTACTTGGAACGGCAGGTAGATACCGCATATAGGAAGGTATGGTGCACTCATATGGAATAACTTTGGGGTTTTTGGAATTTGGATGCACAAGTAGTATTCCCGCTTAGTATAGGTGAAGGCTAGCAACTCAAAGAGCGACAACAGCCATGAACATGCATTAAAATTAATCACCGAGTGCAAGCATGAGTAGGATATAATCCATCATGAACATAAATATCGTGAAGGCTATTGTTGATTTGTTTCAACTACATGCGTGAACATGTGCCAAGTCGAGTCACTCAATTCATTCAAAGGAGGATACCATCCCATCATACCACATCACAACTATTTTAATAGCATGTTGGCATGCAAGGTAAACCATTATAAGCTCCTAGCTAATTAAGCATGGCATAAGCAACTATAATCTCAAATTGTCATTTCAAACATGTTTACTCATAATAGGCTGAATCAGGAACGATGAACTCATCATATTTACAAAAACAGAAGAGGTCGAGTTCATACCAGCTTCTCTCATCTCAATCAGTCCATCATATATCGTCATTATTGCCTTTCACTTGCACGACCGAACGGTGTGTATAATAATAATAGTGCTCATGCATTGGACTAACCTGGAATATGCAAGCATTCAATTCAAGAGAGAAGACAAGGTAACATGGGCTCTAAGTTAAATCAACAATCATGCATATGAGAGCCACTAAGCATTTTCATTATGGTCTTCTACTCTTGACCCCCAAAAGAAAGAAAAGAAATAAAACTATTTACACGGGAAAGCTCCCAACAAGCAAAAGAAGAATGGGAAATCTTTTTGGGTTTTCTTTTAATTACTACTACAAGCATGGAAAGTAAACTAACTATTTTTTTGGTTTTCTTAAGGTTTATCAAACACACAAGAAGAAAGCTAGAACAAAAAATTTAAACTAGCATGGATAATACAATGAAAAAGTATGAGCACCGACAACTAGAATAGTGTGTGAACATGAATGTAAAGTCGGTGAGAAATACGTAATCCCCCAAGCTTAGGCTTTTGGCCTAAGTTGGTCTAATGCCAGGGATAGCCTGGCTGATATCCGAAGTTATAACCGGGGTCGTACTGAGATGCAGCAGCCAATGCCTCCTGAGCTGTGACATGTTGGTGAGCTGCCTCCGCTCTCCTGTCGTGTTCGGCTACCTCCTCCTTGGTGACAACATATCTTCGTTTGCCTGGTAATCAAAAAGGGAAGGAGCAGGGAGAGTAACATGGATAGCGTGACGTCTGTCAAAGATTAGTCGATACTGGAGGAATTGTTCATTCCTCACAAGAAAACGGTGCCTGACCATAGCGTCAAAATCTAAATAAGCGGCAGGAAACTCTATATCACCCTCACATGGAGATATACCAAGATAATTAGCAACACATGTCGCATAAATTCCTCCAAATAAATCTCTAGATATACCATTATTATGCAACCAACGTGCAACTATTGCCCCCAAGTTATAATCTTTATTACCTAATACAGCACTCTTGAGGACACAAAGATCAGGGACACACATGTGACATGCTTCATCTTTACCATTAATGCATCTACCAATGAAAAGAGCAAAATAATGTATAGCAGGAAAATGAATGCTCCCTATGGTAGCTTGTGCTATATCCCTAGATTCTCCCACAGTGATACTAGCAAGGAAGTCTTTATATTCAGATTTGTGGGGTTCATTAACATTACCCCACTGTGGGAGTTTGCAAGCAGTAGTAAAATCTTCTAGGTCCATGGTATAAGATTGATCATAAATATCAAACAGGACATTCTGAGAATTACGTGAAGATGTATATTTAAATCTTCTCACGAATGAATCAGTCAATTGGCAGTACTGAGGACACTTATCTTGTATGAAGTCCTTAAGATCGGCATTACGCACATATGCGTCAAATTCATCCTTGATGCATGCATTGACCATAAACTCTTCTGACGGCCATTCACAAGACCGCACTTCAGCTTCCCTTGGTGGTTCATCGTGTTGCTCACGCATAGAACGCCTGGGTCCTCTCTTTGTTGAGGAACCACCTTGGTACATTTTCCTGGACATATTTCTTCCTCTGAAAAATTTCTGAAAATTTTAGTAACTTCAAAATAGAAGTGAATCAAACTAAACAAGATTGATAGCAACTACTCCCACAGGTGCCTAGAGCCTATATCATGTATTAGAATTACTTGGGACCTCATAAATTTGACATGCAAGCTCAAGAACAGGGTCACCTAGGCAGCAAAAATTTGCAATGAATAAAGCACTAGAACAAAAACTAATTGGACCAATGGAGGAGTCATATACAAGGCAACAATCTCCCAAAGCAGTTTTGTGAATGGAGCTTTGAGCAAGGCGATCAAAAATCGCAGCAAAATGAGCTAGAACTCGTGCTTGAGCTGGATGGGGATTTTTTGGGAGGAAGATGGAGTGTGTGGGTGCAGGAATAAGTGGAGGGGGGCCACCGTGGGCCCACAAGACAGGGGGCGCCCCCAGGGGGAGTGGGTGCGCCCTCCACCCTCGTGGCCAGGTGCTTGCACCCTGCCGTGTTCTCAGTGCCTAAAATCCTCAAATATTCCATAAAAAATCATACTAAATTTGCAGGGCATTTTGGAGCACTTTTATTTTTGGGATATTTTTTATTGCGTGGATAATTCAGAAAACAGACAGATAATACTATTTTTGCTTTATTTATTCTAAATAACAGAAAGTAAAAAGAGGGTACAGAAGGTTGTGCCTTCTAGTTTCATCCATCTCATGATCATCAAAAGGAATCCACTAACAAGGTTGATCAAGTCTTGTTAACAAACTCATTCTGAATAACATGGAACCAGAGAAATTTTGAGTAACACTAGGTTACCTCAACGGGGATATGAACATCCCCAACAATAAGAATATCATAATTTTTCTTGACAGTAGGAAGAGGAAATTCAAAACCTCCAATAATGATAGTGGGAATTTTTCCAATAGAATCGATGCTATGAACTTCAGGTTGTTTCCTCGAAAAGTGTACCATATGCTCATTACCATTAACATGAAAAGTGACATTGCCTTTGTTGCAATCAATAATAGCCCCTGTAGTATTCAAAAAGGGTCTACCAAGGATAATCGACATTCTATCGTCCTTGGGAATATCAAGAATAACAAAGTCCATTAAGATAGTGACATTTGCAACCACAACAGGCACATCCTCACAAATACTGACAGGTATAACAGTTGATTTATTGGCCATTTGCAAAGATATTTCAGTAGGTGTTACCTTATTCAATTCAAGTCTACGATATAAAGAGAGAGGCATAACACTAACACCTGCTCCAAGATCACATAAAGCAGTTTTAACATAATTTCTTATAATGGAGCATGGTATAGTTGGCACCCCGGGGTCTCCAAGTTTCTTTGGTATTCCACCCTTAAAAGTGTAATTAGCAAGCATGGTGGAAATTTCAGCTTCCGGTATCTTTCTTTTATTTGTAATGATATCCTTTATATATTTAGCATAAGGATTTAATTTAAGCATATCAATTAAGCGCATACGTAAGAAGATATGTCTAATCATTTCAGCAAAGTGCTCAAAATCCTCATCATCCTTTGTCTTGTATGGTTTAGGAGGAAAGCGCATGGGTTTCTGAACCCATGGTTCTCTTTCTTTACCATGCTTCCTAGCAACAAAATCTCTTTTATCGTAACGTTGATTCTTTGATTGTGGGTAATTAAGATCAACAGCAGGTTCAATCTGTACATCCTTATTATTGCTAGGTTGAGTATCAACATGACCATTATCATTAACATTATCACTAGGTTCATGTTCATCACCTGATTGTGTTTCAGCATCAGAGATAGAAATGTCATTGGGATTCTCAGGTGTGTCTACAACAGGTTCACTAGAAGCATGCAAAGTCCTATCATTTTCTTTTTCTTCTTTTTAGAAGGACTAGGTGCATCTAAATTATTTCTCTGAGAATCCCGCTCGATTCTCTTAGGGTGGCCTTCAGGATACAAAGGTTCTAGAGTCATTCTACCAATTCTAGTAGCCACTCTAACATCAAAATCATGTTTATTATTTAGTTCATCGAGCAAATCACTTTTAGCTTTAAGTACTTGTTCAGCTTGAGTGGTAACCATAGAAGCATATTTGCTAATGAGTTTAAGTTCACCCTTAACTCTAGCCATATAATCACTCAAGCGTCCTATCTTGAAAGCATTATTCTTTAATTCTCTACCAACATAAGCATTAAAACTTTCCTGTCTAGCCATAAAGTCATCAAATTCATCTAAGCATTGGCTATGAAATTTATTAGATGGGATTTCAACTTTATCATATCTATAGAGATAATTTACCTTCACTACCTGTGTCGGGTTATCAAGACAATGTGTTTCTTCAACAGGCGGTATATTAAGACCACATATTTCTTTAATAGGAGGTAAATTCTTAACATCTTCAGCTTTAATACCCTTTTCTTTCATAGATTTCTTTGCCTCTTGCATATCTTCAGGACTGAGAAATAGAACACCCCTCTTCTTCGGAGTTGGTTTAGGAATAGGCTCAGGAGTTGGCTCAATTGGCTCATGAATTGGCGCAGGAAGAGTCCAATTATTTTCATTGGTCAACATATTATTCAATAACAATTCAGCATGGTCGACTGTTCTTTCCCTGAAAACACAACTAGCACAACTATCCAAGTGGTACTTGGAAGCATCAGTTAAAGATATCAAGTATTTCATTTTTCTTAAGAGGATGATCAGGCAAAGCATTAAGTAATCGGAGAAGCCTCCCCCAAGCTTGTGGGAGACTCTCTTCTTCGATTTGCACAAAATTATATATTTCCCGCAAGGCAGCTTGTTTCTTATGAGCTGGGAAATATTTAGCAGAGAAGTAATAAATCATATCCTGGGGACTACGCACAAAACCAGGATCAAGAGAATTCAAGTTTTAGCATCACCCTTTAATGAGAATGGAAATATCTTAAGGATATAATAATAGCGAGACTTCTCATCATTAGTAAAAAGGGTGGCTATATCATTCAACTTGGTAAGATGTGCCAAAACAGTTTCAGATTCATAGCCATAAAAAGGATCAGATTCAACCAAAGTAATTATTTCAGGCTCAACAGAGAATTCATAATCCTTATCAGTAACACAGATAGGTGAAGTAGCAAAAGCAGGGTCATGTTTAATTCTAGCATTAAGAGATTGCTGCTTCCATTTAGCTAATAAGTTCTTAAGATCATATCTATCATTGCAAGAAAAAATAGTTGTAGCAGCTTCTTCATCCATAACATAACCCTTAGGAACAACAGGCAATTCATACTTAGGGGGAGAACCTTCATCATCACTATCATCAATAATTTCATCTTCAATAATTTCGTTCTCTCTAACCCTAGCAAGTTGTTCATCAAGATATTCACCTAATGGCACAGTAGTATCAAGCATAGAAGTAGTTTCATCATAAGTATCATGCATAGCAGAAGTGACATCATTAATAACATGCGACATACCAGAATTCATAGCAGTAGCAGGTTTAGGTGTCGCAAGCTTACTCCTAACAGAAGAGAATCTAGTGCAGAGCTAGATGACAGTTCCTTACCCCCCCTCGTAGTTGAGGGAAAAATCTTAGTTCTTGCGTCTTTCAAGTTCTTCATAGTGATCAGCAGATATAAATCCCAAGTGACTCAAAGAATAGAGCTATGCTCCCCGGCAACGGCGCCAGAAAATAGTCTTGATAACCCACAAGTATAGGGGATCGCAACAGTTTTCGAGGGTAGAGTATTCAACCCAAATTTATTGATTCGACACAAGGGGAGCCAAAGAATATTCTCAAGTATTAGCAGTTGAGTTGTCAATTCAACCCCACCTAGATAACTTAGTATCTGCAGCAAAGTATTTAGTAGCAAAGTAGTATGATAGTAATGGTAACAGTGGCAAAAGTAAAGATAACAGTTTTGTAGTAATTGTAATAGTAGCAACAGAAAAGTAAATAAGCGAAGCACAATATGTGAAAAGCTCGTAGGCATTGGATCAGTGATGGATAATTATGTCGGATGCGATTCATCATGTAATAGCTATAACATAGGGTGACACAGAACTAGCTCCAGTTCATCAATGTAATGTAGGCATGTATTCCGAATATAGTCATACGTGCTTATGGAAAAGAACTTGCATGACATCTTTTGTCCTACCCTCCCGTGGCAGCGGGGTCCTACTGGAAACTAAGGGATATTAAGGCCTCCTTTTAATAGGAAACCTGAACAAAGCATTAGCACATAGTGAATACATGAACTCCTCAAACTACGTTCATCACCGAGAAGTATCCCGATTATTGTCACTTCGGGGTTGTCGGATCATAACACATAATAGGTGACTATAGACTTGCAAGATAGGATCAAGAACTCACATATATTCATGAAAACATAATAGGTTCAGATCTGAAATCATGGCACTCGGGCCCTAGTGACAAGCATTAAGGATAGCAAAGTTATAGCGACATCAATAACAGAACATAGTGGATACTAGGGATCAAACCCTAACAAAACTAACTTGATTACGTGGTAAATCTCATCCAAGCCATCACCATCCAGCAAGCCTACGATGGAATTACTCACGCACGGCGGCGAGCATCATGAAATTGGTGATGGAGGATGGTTGATGATGACGACAACGATGAATCCCCCTCTCAGGAGCCCCGAACGGACTCCAGATCAGCCCTCCCGAGAGATATTAGGGTTTGGCGGTGGCTCCGTATCGTAAAACGCGATGAAACTTTCTCTCTGATTTTTTTCTCCGTGAAACGGAATATATGGAGTTGGAGTTCAGGTCGGTGGAGCAGCAGGGGGCCCATGAGACAGGGGGGCGCGCCCAGGGGGAGGGGGCGCGCCCCTACCCTCGTGGACAGGGTGTGGGCCCCTTGGGCTTTGGGCGCGCCCCCCACCCTCATGGACAGGGTGTGGGCCCCTTGGCCTTGATTCTTTCGTCAGTATTTTTTATATTTTCCAAAAGTTCTCTCCGTGGATGTTCAGGTCATTCTGAGAACTTTTGTTTACTGCACAATAAACAACACCATGGTAGTTCTGCTGAAAACAACGCTAGTACGGGTTAGTTTCATTCAAATCATGCAAGTTAGATTCCAAAACAAGGGAAAAAGTGTTTGGAAAAGTAGATATGTTGGAGACGTATCATGCTTTCAAATATCCTTAAACCCAGTTTTGCCATGAGAGTCCACCATATCTACCTATGGATTGAGTAAGATCCTTCAAGTAAGTTGTCATGTTGCATGCAATAAAAATTGCTCTCTAAATATTTATGACTTATTAATGTGGAGAAAATAAGCTTTATACGATCTTGTGATATTGAAGTAATAATAGCGACGGACTGCATAATAAAGGTCCATATCACAAGTGGCAATATAAAGTGACCTTCTTTTGATTTAAGATTTCGTGCATCCAACCATAAAAGCACAGAACAACCTCTGCTTCCCTTTGCAAAGGGCCTATCTTTTATTCTTGTCTTATACACTAAGAGTCATGGTGATCTTCACCTTTCCTTTTTTACATTTTATCCTTTGGCAAGCACCTTGTGTTGGAAAGATCCTGACACACACACACACACACACACACACACACACACATATCCAATTGGATGTAAGTTAGCATGAACTATTATTGTTGACATTACCATTGAGGTAAAGGGTTGGGAGGCAACACTATAAGCCCCTATCTTTCTCTACGTCCGATAAAACTCCATATCCTTAAGTATTGCGTGAGTGTTAGCAATTATGAAAACTAAATTATAGTTGAGTGTGGACTTGCTGAAAAGATCTTATATTGACTCTTTCCGATGTTATGATAAATTGCAATTGCTTCAATGACTGAGATTATAGTTTGTTAGTTTTCAGTGAAGTTTTTGATTCATACTTGACATTGTGAATAGATTGTTACTTTAGCATAAGAAATTATATGACAAAATATATTTATGTTGCTGTTATAAGAATGATCATGATGCCCTCATGTCCGTATTTTATTTTATCGACACCTCTATCTCTAAACATGTGGACATATTTTTTGATATCGGCTTCCGCTTGAGGACACGCGAGGTCTAAGCTTGGGGGAGTTGATACGTCCATTTTGCATCATGCTTTTATATCAATATTTATTGCATTATGGGCTGTCATTACATGTTATGTCACAATACTTATGCCTATTCTCTCTTATTTTACAAGGTTTACATGAAGAGGGAGAAAGCCGGCAGCTAGAATTCTGGGCTAGAAAAGGAGCAAATATTAGAGACCTATTCTGCACAACTCCAAAAGTCCCAAAACTCCATGAAAGTCATTTTTGGAGTTAATAAAAAATATTGAGCGGAAGAAGTTCCAGAGGGGGGCCACCCAGTGTCCACGAGGGTGGGGGGCACGCCCTACCCCCTCGGTGCGTCCCCTGCCTCATGGGCCCCCTGGCAGCCTTCCAGTGACCATCTTCTGCTATATGAAGTCTTTTACCCTGAAAAACATCATAAGCAAGCTTTCGGGATGAAACACCGCCGCCACGAGGTGGAACCTTGGGGGAATCAATCTAGGGCTTCGGCGGAGCTGTTCTGCCGGGGAAACATCCCTCCAGGAGGGGGAAATCATCACCATCGTCATCACCATCGATCCTCTCATCGGGAGGGGGTCAATCTCCATCAACATCTTCACCAGCACCATCTCCTCTCAAACCCTATTTGATCTCTTGTATCCAATCTTTGTACCCAAACCTCAGATTGGTACCTCTAGGTTGCTAGTAGTGTTGATTACTCCTTGTAGTTGATGCTAGTTGGTTTATTCGGTGGAAGATCATATGTTCAGATCCTTAATGCATATTAATACCCCTCTGACTATGAACATGAATATGATTTGTGAGTAGTTACGTTTGTTCCTGAGGACATGGGAGAAGTCTTGCTATTAGTAGTCATGTGAATTTGGTATTCTATCGATATTTTGATGAGATGTATGTTGTCTCTCGTCTAGTGGTGTTATGTGAACGTCGACTACATGACACTTCACCACTGTTTGGGCCGAGAGGAAGGCATTGGGAAGTAATAAGTAGATGATGGGTTGCTAGAGTGACAAAAGCTTAAACCCTAGTTTATGCGTTGATTCATAAGGGGCTGATTTGGATCCACATGTTTCATGCTATGGTTAGGTTTAGCTTAATACTTCTTTTGTAGTTGTGGATGCTTGCAATAGGGGTTAATCATAAGTGGGTTGCTTGTCCAAGAAAGGGCAGTACCCAAGCACCGGTCCACCCACATATCAAATTATCAAAGTAACAAATGCGAATCATATGAGCGTGATGAAAACTAGCTTGACGATAATTACCATGTGTCCTCGGGAGTGCTTTTCTCCATATAAGAATTTTTCCAGGCTTGTCCTTTTCTACAAAAGGGATTGGGCCACCTTGCAGGACCTTATTTACTTTTATTGCTTGTTACCTGTTACAAATTACCTGATCACAAAATTATGTATTACCGATAATTTCAGTGCTTGGAGATAATACCTTACTGAAAACCGCTTGTCATTTCCTTCTGCTCCTCATTGGGTTCGACACTCTTACTTATCGAAAGGATTACGATAGATCCCCTACACTTGTGGGTCATCACTCCCCTCATCTTAGCATCTAGGTTGTCAATTCAACCACACCTGGAGATTAATTATCTGCAACAAAGTGATTAGTAGCACAGTAATATGATAGTTTTCATGATAGTAGCAGTCAACGGTAACGGTAACAGTGATAGCAGTGATATTGTAGCAGTAACGATAGCAGTAGCAGTAGTAGTAAATTAGCAAGAACAATATAAGATAAATTCGTAGGCATTGGATCGGTGACTCGTTGGATGATATTCATCATGAGACAAATATAACCTAGGGCGATACAACACTATCTCCAGTTCATAAATATAATGTAGGCATTATTCCGTAAATAGTCATACGTGCTTATTGAAAGAACTTGCATGACATCTTTTGTCCTACCCTCCCGTGGCAGTGGGGTCCTATTGGAAATTGAGGGATATTAAGGCCGCCTTTTAATAGTGAACCAGAACAAAGCATTAACACTCAGTGAATACATGAACTCCTCAAACTACAGTCATCACAGGGAGTTGTCCCGACTGTTGTCACTCTGGGGTTGCCAGATCATAACACATAGTAGGTGACAATAACTTGCAAGATCGAATCTAGAACATGGATATAATGGTGATAACATAAAGGGTTCAGATCTCAAATCATGGCACCTGGGCCCAAAGTGACAGGCATTAAGCATGGCAAAGTCATAGCAACATCAATCACAGAACATAGTGGATACTGGGGACCATGTCCTAACAAAACTAACTCGATTACATGATGAATCTCATCCAACTCCTCACCAACCAGCGAGCCTACGAAGGAATTGCTCACTCCCGGTGGGGAGCATCATGGAATTGGCGATGGAGATGTGTTGGTGATGACGAAGATCGAAGATCCCCCTCTACGGAGCCCCAAACGGACTCTAGATCTGGCCTCCCGATGAAGAACAGGAGACGGCAACGACTCCGTCTCGTGAAACGCGATAATTCTTTCCCCTTGATTTTTTCCTGGAATGATGTTATTTTATAGCGTCGGTTTGAGGGTTAGCGGGGCCACTAGGTGGGGACAACCCACCTGGGCGTGCCTGGGAGGGGGGCGCCCTAGTGGGTTGTGCCCACCCAGATGCCCCCCTCAGCCCCTACGTGCGCCCTAGTGGGTTGTGTCCACCCAGGCGCCCTCCTTAGGTATCTCTTGGCTCCAGAAATTCTCTTTATTTTACAAAAAAACCTCGTAAAGTTTCGTTCCATTCCGAGAACTTTCATTTCTGCACAAAAACAACACCATGGTAGTTCTGCTAAAAACAGCGTCAGTCTGGGGTTAGTTTCATTCAAATCATGCAAATTAGAGTCCAAAACAAGAGGAAAAGCGTTAGGAAAAGTAGATACGTTGGAGACGTATCAAGAGTGTCTCCTTCTTTTTGTCTTCTCCACAACCACCATATTCAATTCCACCTATAGTGCTATACCCATGGCTCACACTCATGTATTGCGTGAAAGTTGAATTTTTTTGAGAACATCAAAAGTATGAAACAATTGCCTTGCTTGTCATCGGGGTTGTGCATGATTTAATACTTTGTGTGATGAATATGAAGCATAGTCAGACTATATGATTTTGTAGGGATAACTTTCTTTGACCATGTAATTTTGAGAAGACATGATTGCTTTATTAGTATGCTTGAAGTATTATTGTTTTTATGACAATATTAAACTTTTGTTTTGAATCTTATGGATCTGAATATTCATGCCATAATGAAGAAAATTACATGGATAAATATGTTAGGTAGCATTCCTCATCAAAAATTCTGTTTTTATCATGTACCTACTCAAGGACGTGCATGAATTAAGCTTGGGGATGCTTGATACGTCTCCAATGTATCTATAATTTTTAATTGTTCCATGCTATTATATTATCTGTTTTGGATGTTTTATATCCATTATTATGCTATTTTATATTATTTTTGGGACTAACTTATTAACCTAGAGCCCAGTGCTAGTTTCTATTTTTTCCTTGTTTTTAACTTTCGCAGAAAAGGAATATCAAATGGAGTCCAAACAGAATAAAACTTTATGATGATTTTTATTGGACCAGAAGACCCAAAGGACTTGGAGTCCAAGCCAGAAGACCTATGAGGCGGTGGCAAGGGTGAAGGGCGCGCCCTAGGGGGGCGCCCCCTGCCTTGTGGCCCCATCGGGAGTCCTCTGACCTACTTCTTCGTCCTATATATTCACATATATTCCAAAACCCTTAGAGCAATCCACAAAAATACTTTTATGCCGCCGCAACCTTCTGTTCCCGTGAGATCCCATCTTGGGGCCTTTTCCGGCATCCTGCCGGAGGGGGATTCGATCACGGAGGGCATCTACATCAACTCTAATTCCCTTCCAATGAAGCGTGAGTAGTTTACCTCAGAACTAGCTACAGGTCCATAGCTAGTAGCTAGATGGCTTCTTCTCTCTCTTTTATTCTCAATACCATGTTCTCCTTGATGTTCTTGGAGATCGATCAAATGTAATCTTATTTTGCAGTGTGTTTGTCGTGATCTGATGAATTGTGGATTTATGATCAGCTTATTTGTGAATATTATTTGAATCCTCTCCGAAGTCTTATATGCATGATTTGTTATCTTTGTATTTCTCTTCAAATTATTGGTCTGGTTTGGCCAACTAGATTGGTTTTTCTTGCAATGGGAGAGGTGCTTAGCTTTGGGTTCAATCTTGCGTGATTTCACCCAGTGAGAAAGTAGGGTAGCGAGACATGTATTGAACTTTTTCCATCGAGGATAAAAAGATGGGGTTTTCATTGTATTGCTTGAGTTTGTCCCTCTCCATCATGTCATCTTACTTAAGGCGTTACTTCGTTCTTTACGAACTTAATACTCTAGATGCATGCTAGATAGCGGTCGATGTGTGGAGTAATAGTAGTAGATGCAGGCAGGAGTCGGTCTACTTTACACGCACGTGATGCCTATATTCATAATCATTGCCTTGGATATCGTCATAACTTTGTGCTTTTCTATCAATTGCTCGACAGTATTTTGTTCACCCGCTGTATTATTTGCCTTCAAGAGAGAAGCCTCTAGTGAAACCTATGGCCCCCAGGTCTATTTTCCATCATATTTGTTTTCTATCTACTATTTTGCAATCTTTTTTTCCAGATCTATAAACCAAAAAACCCAAAAATATTTAGTTATCTTTTATTTAGTTTTTTCTATCTCTATCAGATCTCACCATTGCAAGTGACCGTGAAGGGATTGACAACCCCTTTATCGTGTTGGGTGCAAGTGTTTGATTGTTTGTGTAGGTGTATCTATTGGAGACTTGCGTGTTTCTCCTACTGGATTGATAGCTTGGTTCTTAACTGAGGGAAATATTTATCTCTACTGTGTTGCATCACCCTTTCCTTTTCAAGGAAAAACCAACGTAAGCTCAAGAAGTAGCAATCTTCCGAGGCCGGGCATGACCGAGGAAAGTGTGTCCGGCCATAGTGATCAAGCATGTTTGGAAATGTGGTGCACCCCTGCAGGGAAGTTAATCTATTCGAATAGCTGTGTCCACAGTAACAGGATGATTTGGAGTTGTATCCCGGTCTTTACAACTATAAATGGATATTGAGACGTGAAATGGATATGATGGCTCCGGGATTGCTTTCTCGCAGGGAGTTGAGGGAGTATCTCTGGGCGTGTTTACTACAACATACTTTCTAAATATAATATGCTATTCTTTACTCTTCTAAATGCTGCAAGATGCTTGAAGATTCTAGTCTTTGATAGGCTAGGTTTCCCTTCTCTTCTGGCATTTATGCAGTCTAGTCCATAGATACAGCATCATTCCTTTGATTCTGATGCATAATTAGCATAGATCTCATGTAAGTCTTGCGAGTACTTTGAAAGAGTACTCATAGTTGCTTTGCTACCTCTTTTCCCCCATACCCATTTGATGCAATCAGATGATGGACCCCAGGAGCCAGATGCCACTACCGACGACTACTACCACCCCGAGGGTGCCTACTACTACATGGAGACCGTCGACGACCAGGAGTAGTTAGGAGGCTCCCAGGTAGGAGGCCTTGCCTTTTTCGATCATCGTAGATGTTTGTGCTAGGCTTCTTATGGCAAACTTGTTTAACTTATGTTTGTACTCTGATATTTTCAGATTCAGGGCTCCGCAGACCCAAGTAAAGTTCAAAGTCTGGGGCATGTGCAAAGAACTCAACCTCTCCAGAAAAGCAACTCGTCGTTCTCACGGCCTAGCTCGATGAACATGAAAGGAAAGAGACATGGTAGTTTACCCAGGTTCGGGCCACCTTGCGGTGTAAGACTCTACTCCTGCTTTGTGGTGGATTAGCCTTGCGAGGGGCTAAGGATGAACTAGTACAGAGGAAGAACAACCTCAGGAGGTCTATTCTTGTGTGGGTGTGAGCTAGTGAGGGTTCGGATTCGATCCCCTCCTATGGTGGCGGCTAAGCTATATTTATCGTGGCCTTGGTACTCTTCCTCTAAACGAAGGCGGGAAGGGATCCCACAGTGGCCAATTTTGAGGGGGGACAAGTAGTACATCCTATCCCGATGAAAGGTGGTCTTCGCCTACAAAGCTTCTGGTCATGACGTTGTGGTGGGCTCGGCGATGACATCCGTCCTGCCGTCCTGGCGGTCTTGGTCTTGTTGCGCGGGAATGGAAACCTTTGACTGATACCTCATGACTCTGCACTTGCGCTTGCCTCCTTAGCACCAAAGAGTAAACCTGCGATTCTACGCCTGCTGACGCCCGCCTGGCCTTGGTCGTCATGGCTTGCGTCACCCAAACCTCATGAGATGGGCGCTTGCATAGGAATCTCTGCTCCTCAGGAGCTAGCCTGGGAAGGCCGCTCCCTCCGGAGGTCTTGGTGTCGTCCGCCTCATGAGACTCGGCTCCTCGAGAGGGTCTTGTCTTGCCGATGCTGAAGATGGGTCGTACCAGGTTGCCGATGGAGCCATGCCATGGGGCGCATGCATGCAAGTCTAGGTACCCTGGTTCCCAGAATACCAATAGTAGCCCCCGGGCCCAAGGTGCATTCGGACTTGGCTTTGAGGCAAAGCCAAGGGGTAAGGGCGAAGCGCCACGGGCCCCAATCGCGTGCATGCCAAGTCGACGCATGGCGCTTGATGGGACGTGGGCGTCTCCACTTCCCCACGCTGCCTCGGCAACTGTTTGACTTGACGACTGCCTGTTGCATCCAGAAAAACCATCATTACTCGAGATCGTTGGAGGTCGGAGGTTGGCTTCCCTCTGGCTATAAATGGATAGGGGGAGGAGCCCCCTGCTCATCTTCGTCTTCTGCTGCTTGCTCCTCCTTCTTTCACTTTGCCTCATCATCATGCCAGCAAGTCCATGGCGCTACTGAGGAGGCTTTCGACCGCAGAGAAGGGGAAGGCTCCCAAAGAGGGGCCAGACTCGCCGCCGCCCAAGAAAAGTCGCGGACGCCCCCGTAAGCACGCAACAACACCGGCAACGGCTCTCCATGGGTGCGGGTGCACCCCTTTAAGGGCTGGCCCTGCCTCCAGCAGCTGTGGGGGCGCGCCCTCCCATGGCGGAAGTTGTCGTGATTGGGGTGGCTGCGGAGACGAGGTGAGGCGCGCGACGGCCGATCGGCCACCGCGCCTGCGGCCCCACACGTACGACGCACCCCAGAGTTCTTCGTGTGGTTGGAGAGGCCCGCGGGCATCTAGTTCTAGCTTCCGCGCTTCTTCGCGGGCGCGCTGTCGGCCGGGGGACTCGGCGGCCTCTGGCTGCAGGCCGACGGTTGCTGTAGCAAGGCCTCATGAGTGGCGGTCGAGGCCACCGCTGCTGGCAACGTGTTCCTAAACCGTTTGCCTGCGCTCTAGGCCTGCACAGAGGTGCACGCTCCACTTCATGTACGATGGTGTCGCGACCCTCTATGTCAGGGTGTTCGGGGAAGATGGCCGACACTTGGGGTGCTGCCGGGAAAGTGACAGCAATGATGACGACGATGGTGACGACCAGAGGGGTGGCGCCATCGCTGGTGGTGAGCTTGCCCTTGGCGACGGTCACGCCGCCTCCAGCAGCGACGGCTCCTCCTCTAGGGGGAGCACAAGCGACGGCGACTACGATGAACCACAGTGTGGCTGGGCTCGGATCAGGGAGGGTGATGAGCCACGTCGCCGCCATGCCCCGACGTAGCAGGAGGAGGACTCCGACTGAGCCCGAGCGCTGCTGGGGCCGGGCCTTGAGCGACGCTGTAGTCGTGCGGCTTTCTTTTGTTTCCTTCTTCCTCCTACAAAAAGAAGTAGAAGGCCCTGCTTGGGCATGTAATGAACTATGGCGCTTGCGCCGTTATGTTATTGTTTTATGTTGCATTGCGATACCCGCGTTGTTGTTGATTGTGGTTGGGGCAACTTAGCTTGGTATTCTTGTGGTGCACTCCCCTACCGCGAGAGCATGCCTTGCCACGAGGAGACTCAGATGTCACTGAGCCTCAGGAGGCACCTTGCAGCTGTAGGATTAACAAACCTCCAGAGGCGTCGTGCCCGTGAGCTTGTTTGAGAGCGTCGCGTGAGGAAGAAGATGCCAAAGGCTAGGGTACTGAGGCTTTGGCGAGGTGTGTTTGCGGGCTGGCCCGACGCACACACCTGCCCAGCCCCCACGCGGGATGTGTGAAGAGGAGCGACGGGCAACTGCCACTGCCCCTGGGGCGAGATCTAGAAGGCGAACAATGCAAGGAGAAGAAATTTCCCAACCCTCAAAAGGAGACACGAAAAACTTCAAATTCCATTCAAAAAGTTGCAAACCAGCTACAGAAAGCAAGGAAAAGAATAGCAGTGTCTAGCACCTATACTAGTCTTCTTGTCTTCCCACCAGCGCGGAGCATGGGGCCTCTACTAGGACATGGGTGGGAGCCCCCGTGAGGCCCAGGGGCGGCGCTCAGGAGACTCCGCGGCGTGTACAACCCCAACTCATTATTACGTGAGAGTGTCACGAGCAGAGATCTTGATCAAGGATAGAACTTCCAGAGATGCTGGATGCTCCAGGCGTTCTGGATGGGGACCCCGTCCTGCGTCTCTAGGCGCGCGGCGCCAGGCCTGGAGACATGGGCGATCCTGAACGGGCCCTCCCACATGGGTGAGAGCTTGTAAATCCCCTCCCTGGAGAGCACCTGCCTCAGGACAAGGTCACCCACCTCGAGGGTCATGGAGTGGACGCTACAGCAGTGGTACCGCCGCAGCGCCTGCTGGTACCTTGCTGCACGGAGCGAGGCTTGGTGGTGACGCTCCTCCCCCAGCACGAGGTCCATCCCCCAAGAGGCGTCCTAGCGTGCCTCGTTGAACGCCAAGACCCGCGGGGAGCGATGCTTGACCTAGTGAGGGAGGACCGCCTCAGCTCCGTAGACGAGGAAGAACGGAGTCTCGCCCGTGGGCTTGGTCGCGGTGGTGCGGATGGACCACAACACGCACTGGAGCTCATCGAGCCAGCTCCTGCCACAGGCCTCGAGTTTCTTCTTGAAGCTCCTCACCTAGAGGACCCTCAGGACCTCCGCGTTGCCACGCTCGGCCTGACCATTGCTCCAGGGGTGTGCCACCGAAGCGTAACATATCTGCGTTCCAAGGTTAGCACAATATGTTTTGAAAAGGTTGCTCATGAACTGAGAGCCATTGTCGGTGATGATGCGGTTGGGAACCCTGAAACGGCTCATGAGGCCCTTGATGAACTTGACTATCAAGCCAGCTGGGATGGTGCGGACGGCTTCCACCTCCACCCACTTGTTGAACTTGTTGATGGTGACGTAGAGGTAGTGGTAGCCCCCGGGCCCTCGAGGGAACGGGCCCAGTATATCCAACCCCCAAACCACGAACGACCAAGAGAGCGTGATGGTCCGGAGGCCCTGAGTAGGCTGGTGGATCTGCTTGGCCTGGAACTCACATGCCTCACAATATCTCACCGATGGCATCATTGAGCGCCATGGGCCAGTAGAACCCGCTGTGTAATGCCTTGCGCATGAGGGTGTGCGATGAGGAGTGATACCCACAATCCCCGCCATGTATGTCGGCCAGCAGCTCACGCCTCTGCTCCCTAGAGATGCATCATAGAGAAATTTCGTTTGGGCACTTTTGGTAGAGCTCATCGTCTCGGATTCCGTACGTGGTGGCCTGGCGAGCCACACGCTCCGCTTCTTCCTCCTTCTCCAGCAAGGTTCCCTGGAGCAGGTACGCCTTGAACTCCCTGGTCAAGTAACCCTCCTAAGGCTCAAGCGTGATAAGCAAGCAGGCTCCCGAGGTCGGGCCATAGGCTGGGGCACCCGAGGAGGGTGCCGGTGGCAACTCCTCTCGAGGTAGAGCCAGTCCCGCATGGGGGGAACTGCTGACGGCTTGAAGAGCCGCTCCTCGAAGACACCAGGCTCCTAACGGTGGCACCGGGACGCCCTCTTGGCGATATTGTCTGCTTCCTTGGTCGTGCCCCGCGACACATGCTGCAATTCCAAACCCAAGAATTGTTTCTCAATTTTGCGTACCTCCTCAAAGTATGCCTCCATGTGCTCGTACTTTGGCTTGTACTCCTTGTTGGAGAAGTTGACGAGGAGCTAGGAGTCGCCCCTGATGGTGAGGCGCCTGACCCCTAAAGCCGCCATAGCCTTGAGGCCGGCGATTAGGCCCTTGTACTCAATGATGTTGTTGGAGACCTTCTTGCCATGCTGGAAGCAGAGTTGCACGGTGTAGTAGAGCTTGTCCTAGGTAGGTGAGATGAGCTCGGCTCCAGCCCCCGCGCCTTGGCGTGCGAAAGCACCGTCGAAGTACATGACCCAACCATCTGGTGCATCTTCTCTGTGCACGAGAGAACGGTCCTCGCCCACTTCTCGGTCAGGTGCTTTAGTCCATTCTGCCACAAAGTCAGCGAGGGTCGCGCCCTTGATGACTCGGGTGGCGCTGAAATATAGCTGGAATGCTTGCAGATCGATGTTCCATTTGGCGACCCTCCCCACGGCGTTGGGGCTCCGGAGCACCCTCTCCAAGGGGTATGCTGAGACAACCTTGATGGGGTGGCCTTGGAAGTAGTGACATAATTTCCTGGAAACAACAAGGAGTGCGAGCAGGAGCTTATGTGGCAAGGGGTAGCGCACCCGTGCGTCGCACAACACTGTGCTGACAAAGTACATGAGATGTTCGACAAGGGAGGAGGGGCCGGTGGGGTCCATTCCCTCCTGAGGCGGGGAAGTCTCAGGAGCTTTGTCATCGGGCGGGGCTTTCGTGGCTTCAGGAGTGCCCTCCTTGGGAGCCCCACCGACCGGAGGGGCGGTCGAGTCCTTAGGAGCGCCGTCCTGAGGCCGCGGCGCCTCGGTCGGGCGTGGGGCACTACACCACGCACCCCCAACCACTCGGTCTTCCCTGACCGCTACGAGCGCTGCGCTGGCAGAGTGAGGCGTGGCTGCCAAGTAAAGCACCAAAGGCTCAAGAGGTCGAGGTGCTACCATCACCAGCGAGCTGGTGAGGTATCTTTGGAGGTCTTGGAAGGCCGCTTTGGCCTCTGGAGTCCACTCGAACGAGCCCTTCTTTTTCATCAGCTTGAAGAACGGGAGTGCCTGCTCGCCTAGCTTGGAGATGAAGCGCCCTAGCGAGGTTATGCAACCCGCCAGCTTCTGCATCTCTTTGAGGGTTTGCGGCGGGCTCATCCTCTCTATCACCTTGATCTTCTCCGGGTTGGCCTCAATCCGTCTGTGCGACACCAGGAAGCCTAGCAGTTTGCCAGATGGAACGCCGAACACGCACTTCTCCGGGTTGAGCCACAATTTTACCTTGCGCAGGCTGGCAAATGTTTCTTCCAGATCTTCGACAAGAGTTCTTGCCTCCCGAGATTTGACCACTATGTCATCGACGTACGCCTTGGCGTTCCTCCCAAGTTCTTGGCCCAATGCGATGTGCATCAATCGCTGGAAGGTCGCGCCAGCATTGCGCAGCCCGAACGGCATGCAGGTGTAGCAGTACACCCCGCACGGGGTTAGGAAAGCCATCTTCTCGACATCCTATACCACCATCTTGATTCTTTGATAGTCTGAGAAGGCATCCAGGAAGCATAGCAAATCGCACTTGGCAGTGGAGTCGACGATCTGATCGATGCGCGAAAGAGGGAAAGGGTCTTGAGAGCAAGCTTTGTTGAGGCTCGTAAAATTGACGCACATGCGCTCCTTCCCGCCCTTCTTGGGGACGATACGAGGGTTCGCCAGCCAATCCGGGTGCCACACCTCTCGAATAACACCGGCTTCTTGCAGTTTGCGGGTCTCCTAGACGATGAATGACTGCTTCTCCAGGGCTTGCCGCTGTGCCTACTACTTTACGGTGCGCGCATTGGGACACACCATCAAGTGGTGCTCGATCATCCCGCGCGGAATGCCGACCAGGTCCGTAGCTTCCCACACAAACACATCCTTGTTTGCACGGAGGAAGCTGACCAACACCTCTTCCTGGTCCGAGGGGAGGCTGGCGCCTATGGTGAAGGTAGGGCCTGATCCCTCGGCATCGCTGACCAGCACCTGCTTCGTCTTGACCCGATCTTGAGAGAATAGCTGCTTCTTCTTTGCTGTCATTGCCTACGAGACCTCCGGAGCGCCCCAGTGCGTGGCCGCGCGACCATTGCGGCCTTGAAGGCAATCTTGAGGGCCATGAGCGCGTCCTTGGTGCCCCCGCTACGGTGAGGACACCGCTGCTTCCCGGCATCTTCATGATGTTGTAGCCGGGGTGAGTCACCGCCATGAACTTGGGGAGGGCCGGATATCCGAGAATGGCATTGTATGGGAGGCCGATGCGGGCGATGTTGAAATCGATGAGCTCGGTGCAGTAGTTTTCGCGCGTGCCAAAGGTGATAGGGAGGCGGATTTGCCGCCGAGGGCTAGTGGTACCGTCGATCACCCCCGAGAAGGGCTTGGTGGGGAGGAGCCGGTCGAAGGGTACGTGAAGTAGGCCGAAGGCCTCCACGGAGAGGATGTTGAGGCCTGCACCATCGTCGATGAGGGTCCTGGTGACTGCTATGTTGCAGACGGTGGGGGTGCAAAGCATGGGAAGCACGCCGACACCGACCGTGGTCTTGGGGTGGTCGCTGGCGTCAAAGACGAAGTTGGCATTGGGCGCCGCCCAGCTCGGAGGATCCCCCCGCCGCGATTGAGCGGCTCCCACCCGGCGAAAGAACTGCTTGATGTGGTGGTCTAAGGCCAGCGCCTGCAACCCTTCGAGGATGGCTGCGATGGCGTGGGGGCCGGCACCGTGAAGCGTGCGCTGAACAGGCCGCGTAGCTCTTCCCAGGAGGCCACCGAGGACTCCGGCAAGTTGAGGAGCTAGGGTTGCGGCAGACCCGTAAGCACCATAGGGAGCCAATTCGCCATGACCTTGTCGTCACCGCCAGCCGCCCAGATGGCATCAGCATACATCTGGAGGAACTCCGTGGGGTCCTCCATGCCATCGTATTGCGGCGACAACTCCGGCCTGAACTTCAGTGGCCATTGCACTCATCGCAAGGCGGGGGAGAAAGCCCAGAGGCCCGTGATGCCTCCAAACGTGCCTGGCAGCCCGAATAGCGGAGTGACGCTAGCCATGGGGACCAGGCGACGAGGGCGGAGCATGAATGATGAAGAGGTGAACCTTCAACACACCCCTACCTGGCACGCCAAATGTTGGATTCAGGGATTTGCAGACCCAAGAAAGGTTTGTCGGCGTTCTGGGAACGGGGGTCCCCAGACTAGCCTTCCTGGGCCTGCGGCGTGGCTCAAGTGGTGGCCCAGTACGGCCCATCTTCATCAACTCAAGCTCAAGACCCTCACGAGGGGCCATGCCTCGCGGGGCGGACAACGAAGGGCTTCCTCAGGAGCGGCCTCACCAGGCGGGCTCGCGAGGAGGCGGAGAGATCAAGGCAGGGGTACCTCGCGAGGTGCTCGCAATGCAAGCCGTGAAGATCAAGACCAGACGGGCGCCAGGCAGGCGCTGGCCTGCGCAGTGTCCTTGTTTCCTCTTTGGTGCAAAGGGGGCAAGCGCAGGCGCGGAGTACCGAGGCATCAGGCAAAGGTTACCATTTTAGTGCAACGAGACCAAGACCAGCAGAACGGCAGGACGGAGGTCACCATGGAGCCCAAGACGGCATCATCGCCAGTGCCTTTGGCAGCCGAAGACCAACTTTAGTCAGGATAACTTGTACTAGATGTTCCCCTTCAAAATGGCCGCTGTTGGATCCCTTCCCGCTCTATATTTGGGAAGAGGACCAGGGCCTCTATATATAGAGATAGCCACCATAGTAGAGGGCATCGAGTTCTCATCTCATCTAGAGGCGGGAAGATCCATACCAAGTAGAACACCCCACCAACTCAATAACACCTCTCGCGAGGTTGTTCTTCCCCTGTACTGTTCATCATCAGCCCCTGAGGCAATCCACCACACCACACACTGGATTAGGGTATTACACCACAACGGTGGCCCGAACCAGTATAAACTTCGTGTCCCTTGTGTTGTTCATCGTCTAGCTTAGATTCGTAGCGAGGCATTGGGACGTGGATCGGTAGGGGAAAGATCTTTGCGCGCACCCCAGAGTTCGAACCTTAAGGGTTTGCTGGAACCCGATATCCGACATTTGGCGCGCCAGGTAGGGGTGTGCCAGAATCTTTCTTCCGCCATCCTTCGTTCCATCGCTTCATCGCCTCCATGTCCGGTGACCCGACGGCCAACGCCGACCGCTGGGCGGCATGGCCTGCCCATGCGCCGCCGCCTGCCCAAGGTGACCTGAACCCCGCGCCTCAGGCAGCCCGCGCTCCATAGAACGCTGCAGGGCGCGGGCGACGCGGTCAAGCGCCGCCTGCCCTCACCCCGCGGCAGGTGCGATCAGCAGTAAGGGCCTCAAACCACGCCACGGCCACAACACCACACACCCGACGGGAGCAGGCAAACATGAAGGCCGCGCTCACGGTGGCTTGAGAACTGCTATGGTCCAGGCTGCAGGAAAGCGACCGCGACGTGCTGCTGGAGCGCGTTGCTGAGCTCCTGGATGCCGCTGCTTCAGGGGCACCTCCGTTCTACGTCCAACTTCCACCCCAGGCCATCACAGGACGAGCCCATCCACGCCCGCGTGCCCCCGGGCATACCTCAAGGCTTCATCAACACCAGCTTGGCCATCAGCGCCGGGCGACAAGCTGCACCGGCACCGCCTCTGGTAAGTGAGGGCGTGCGCATCACTGCCTATGGCCCGGGCGGGCCGCCGCCCTACCACCCCAAGATGGTGCTTCAAGCCAAACCGCATGGAGCGTGGGGCACTACGGCGAGGCCTTTGGGGCGGCGACCCTAAAGGCTTATGTGCCCCACATGGTGGATTGGGAGTACGCACTGGAAGAAGACCACGGCTCGTTCCTCGGGCCAGGTTGGGAGGAAGAGACGCCAGAAGCCGAACCCTTCAGGAGCCTCAAGGAAACCTCGCCAACCGCACCGGCGGCAGCAGTTATCGGGTACCGCTATATTCCTCAGGAGCAAGCTTATGCTAATCATGGGTCGTAGGAAGTCCAGGTCACTGCCTGTGAAGCTCGCCGCCCGTGACACTCTCACGTAATAATGAGTTGGGGCTGTACACGCCCCGGAGTCTCCCGAGAGCCGCCGTCGGGCCTCGGGGGCTCCCTTCCACGCCCAGTGGCAGCACTTAGCTCCGCGCTGGTGAGAAGACGTTGAAGACTAGACTAGGTGCCGGACACGGCCTTTTGCTTTTGCTTCCTTTTGTGTGGTCAAGGTTTCTTGTTTTGGACCTAAGTTGAAGTTGAATTTGTGTTTGCGTATGCGGGGAGGGGTGTCTTGTTTTGTTCGCGTGCTTTCTCGTGTTCTGGTTTCTGCTCAAGATGGGATTCACACTAGCTGCCTCCCTCTCGCGAGCCCCTCGCGGGTAGGGCTGGGCCCAGCACACACGCGCATGCCATCCTGCGGCCGACGCTCGCTCTCGCCAGGCTCTTGACACATGGCCAACAGGCCTCCCAAGGGACCCTCGGAGAGTCTCCGCGAGCCTACTCGAATCTCGCCAAGGTAAAGGTAAGATCATAGCGACCAACTCATCATAGAGACCATGACATCATACGGGCGCCCATTCGGTGCCGTCCCTTATAACGCGTGGGTGATACGTCTCCAATGTATCTATAATTTTTGATTGCTCCATGCTACTTTATCTACTGTTTTGGACTATATTGGGCTTTATTTTCCACTTTTATATTACTTTTGGGACTAACCTATTAACCGGAGGCCCAGCCCAGAATTGCTGTTTTTTGCCTTTTTCAGTATTTCGAAGAGACAAAATATCAAACGGAGTCCAAACGGAATGAAACCTTCGAGATCGTGATTTTCCAACCGAACGTGATCCAGGAGACTTGGACCCTACTCCAAGTAGTGCTCGAGGAGGTCACGAGGTGGAGGGCGCGCCCAGGCGTGCCCCCCCACTCGTGGGCCCCTCGAGCTCCACCGACGCATTCTTCCTCCTATATATACCTACGTATCCCCGAACAATCAGAACAGGAGCCAAAACCTAATTCCACCGCCGCAACCTTCTGTATCCACGAGACCCATCTTGGGGCCTGTTGCGGAGCTCCGCCGGAGGGGGCATCCACCACGGAGGGCTTCTACATCATCACCATAGCCCCTTCGATGAAGTGTGAGTAGTTTACTTCAGACCTTCGGGTCCATAGCTAGTAGCTAGATGGCTTCTTCTCTCTTTTTGGATCTCAATACAATGTTCTCCCCCTCTCTCGTGGAGATCTATTCAATGTAATCTTCTTTTTGCGGTGTGTTTCTTGAGACCGATGAATTGTGGGTTTATGATCCAATATTATCTATGGAAAATATTTGATTCTTCTCTGAATTCTTTTATGTATGATTGAGTTATCTTTGCAAGTCTCTTCGAATTATCCTTTTTGGTTTGGCCAACTATATTGGTAGTTCTTGCAATGGGAGAAGTGCTTAGCTTTGGGTTCAATCTTGCGTGTCCTTACCAAAGGATGTAGGGGCAGCAAGGCACGTATTGTATTGTTGCCATCGAGGATAACAAGATGGTTTTTTTATCATATTGCATGAATTTATCCCTCTACATCATGTCATCTTGCTTACGACGTTACTCTGTTTTTAACTTAATACTCTAGATGCATGCTGGATAGCGGTCGATGAGTGGAGTAATAGTAGTAGATGCGTAATCGTTTGATCTACTTGTTTTGGACGTGATGCCTATATACATGATCATTGCCTAGATATACTCATAACTATGCTCAATTCATCAATTGCTCAACAAGAATTTGTTCACCCAATCCGTAGAATACTTATGCTCTTGAGAGAAGCCACTAGTGAAACCTATGACCCCGGTCTATTCTCATCATATCAATCTATATCACTTTATTTACTTGCTTTGTTTTTACTTTGCCTTTACTTTCTTACTTTGCATCTATCTATCAAAAATACCAAAAATATTATCTCTATCGATCTCACTCTAAGTAAGTGACCGTGAAGGATTGACAACCCCTAAGCGTTGGTTGCGAGTTGCTATCGCTTTGTGTAGGTACGAGGGACTTGTGCGTGGTCTCCTACTGGATTGATACCTTGGTTGTCAAAAACTGAGGGAAATACTTACGCTACTTTGCTGCATCATCCTCTCCTCTTCGGGGAAATCCAACGCAGTGCTCAAGAGGTAGCAGTGGGCAACCATCCTTTTTACATGAGGGGCTTCCCCTCCCAAAATGCTCTTACAACCTTTAGGGCCACGCCCGAGCATTTTCTGCGCAGCATAAACAGCAGGGGGTGTAGGATCAACCAGACATGTCGCTCACCTCATCCTCTTGGTCGTCTCCAGAGGCGACGCTGGCACCGCTGTCGCTATCGCTGGCATCGCCCTCGCCATCATTGTCTCCGTCTTCACCGCCATTCACCATGTCGCCTTCATCAGCGGCGACAACCACCCCATCATCGTCAGAGGTGAAGGCTCGAATGAGTGCATCCGTTTGTCCTCCACCCATCGTGCCAGATTTCCTCGGATGGCCTCGGGCACCGGGGCGATGGCGGCGTCAAAGTCAAAGAGGGGGGTCAATGTTCTGAAGATGGCTGAAGCCTCGGGAGAAGGCTCGCGCGAGCAGGCCACGGCTCCTCTCCTCGACAAGCTGGCGAGCCCTCTCAGAGCGATTCTCCAGATTCGTCACCACGTTAGTGAAGAACTGGAGATTACCAGCATAGTTGGTCATGTGAGGCTCCTGAGTGGCCGCTTCACAGATGTTGCCCAAGGCCGCATTGGCCCTTTCCCTGAGCGTTCGAAGCATGGGGCCATGCATGTGCTCCAGTGTCTGCTGCTGGCAAATCTCATCTTCGTTCTGCTGCGCAACGGACTCGGCGTCATCAACCCTCCATTGGAGGAGAAGCAGCTCAGCGCGGGAGGAGACCAGCTCAGCCCGCACCGCGCCCAAGGTGGCTGCGGTGGCCTCGGCGCGCTGCGTTGCTTCGGTTAGTTTGGTCCTAAGAGCGGCAGTCCTACCCGCAACCTCGGCCTTGATCAGCTCCAACCTCTCTTCATACTCGCGCTCAAGACCCACGCGAGCTTCCGCCATGCGGTGGTCGATCTCTTCTTGGATTCGGACCTCCCGTGCGCCAACGTCGTTCTTCGCCTGGGTCACCTAGCGCTCCCTCGTCTCTAGCCGTTCAAGATCGAGGTTGAGCTCGGCAGCCTCCAGTGTCAGCGCTTCATCATGCCTCCGAAGCTCCTCCTCTTCGACGGGCACCCCTTTCAGTGACGCAAGGGCAGCTTGGTGCAGTTCCACTTGCTGCTCCAGGGAATTGCACCAGGCTTGGAGCTGCCACACACGCTCCTCCCCGACCTTGCGTCGTCGGTCTGCCTCCTGAGCCTCCTCGATGGCTCGGGAGCAGGCCTTCCGCGAGGCCACCAGAGATGCTTCGGCGTTCGCGTTGTCAAGATCACGCTAATGGCACGCAAGGCTGACGGCCACCTTCAGCCCGCGCCTTTCCTCGGCCAGCCGCAAGTCGTCAGCTTCAAGACGCGCATCCTCGCCTGCGAGCTCTACACTGAGCTGGCTCACCGCATCCGTCGCCTTCTGGAGAAACTCTCGGTGGATGGTGCTGCGCTCCCGCGCACGCCTGAGCACGTCGTCTGCATCGTCCTCCGCCATCGGCATCGGCGGAGGGCCCCGAAGTGGTTCACCCCCTCTCAGCAGGGGGCTGGGGGCTGCCGCCCCCATGATCGCCGGACGGGCCCCGCAAGGGACCCAGCCCAGCGTTGATCCATCCCCAGAAGAGGAGCCGAAGATCGACTTCAACCACTCGCCGTCCATGATCAGGGGAGGAGCCCGGGGCAAGCTGGCTGAGCCCCGGGAAAGCTCGCGAAGGAAGAGCGGCGTACGCCCAGGCTCAAGGCACACCACGGGTCGGCCCGCCTCTCCAGCCGGACTCGCGTAGAGGGTGGTGCGCAAGCTCGGGACGCTCAAGGTCGGCGATGAAGATGAAGCCTGAGGAGGCGGCTTCTTGGCCGGCTCCGCAGGCTCGGCAGGAGGGATCCTGAAGGACCACAGTCGGCAAAGGGAACAGTAAACAAGTAGTTACAAGAAGGAGGAACTTACTCGTCCATGGCAAAGTATTTATCGTGCTTCAACGGGCGGCAGGGGCGATCATTGCCACCCGAAGCCTCCTTCCTCTTGCGGAGGGTGTCGAAGTTAATGCGGAACCGGCCCAAGCTCTCGACGTGAGGGCTGACGCGCGACATGGACGAAGAAGCGTCAAGGTGACTTGCATCAAGGGAGCCAGGCTGGGAGGAGCGATCATGTGCCACCTCTTGGTGGCCTGTCGAGGCCTCAGGAGTTTCGGCCTCGGGAGCTGCAGGTCGTGTCTCCTCATCAGCTACCACCTCAGGATGAGATTTGTAAGCTCCGGAGGATGACACCTCGGGAGCCCCGCGCGACATCGGCGTCTCGACATCAGACTCCCCAGCTCCCGGCGATGCTTGCCTCCCTGCATCACTTCCTGAGGCAGCATCGACGTGGTCAACGGGGGGAAGAGCCACGGCAACTGGATTCTCACGGGGCCCCACGAGGTCAACTGGGCGCAACCCCCATTCGTCGAAGTGGGGCATCTGCCTCACGAACTCGGCCCTGCCTGAGCAGAGATACAAGAGGGCGCCCCCATGCCGGATACTGCCTGGAGAGGGGTCGCCAGTCAAGACTCTCAGGACCTTCCTCAGCATTTCAGGTGCAAGATTCCCCTCCTGGAGCCTCATGCGGTCTTGATGCCCAGTGAAGGTCCACATCGGACGGGAGTGGCGCTGGAGAGGAGCGATGCGGCACTGGAGGAACTCCTTCACCACCTGGGGCACCGTCACGCCAAGCGTCCTCAACCTCTCAAAGCGACACCAGATAAAAGCGGGCTGGGGGCTCATGAGCTTCTCGTGACCCCAGCCAGGATTGGGAATAGCGGGCAATGTCCGGTGTGCGAGCAAGGGGCTAGGCACCTCGACATCCACGTACAGCCACCGCTCCCGGAACCCACTCGTGGAAGGGAAGGCCAAAATCAATCCCTGAGGCGGCCGTCTCTGGCACGGCCTGGAAGCTCATGCACCCGAGCACTACAATGGGTCGGTCAAGCGCATGGAGAATAAGTGGCGCAGAAGAGCAACGTAAGGACGGATGCCCACCATTGCCTCGCAGACGAAGGCAAAAACAGCAGGAAGAGTGATGGATTGGGGACCGAGAAGCATCATATGGATCTGGTAGTGAGAAAGCACCGCATTGAAGAAAGCAGAGAAGGGGGGAACCAGGCCCGCCCACAGGGCGTCGGTGAAGAATCAGACCTCTGTGATGATCCTGTCGAAGGAAGCATGGGACGCGGGCCAAGACGTCTTCCTTCCGCACTCGTTGAAGCTGGAGGCAAGGGCGGAGCGGACCTTGTCCATGGCTTCCAAATTGAGTATGAGCGACTGGTCGACGGCGGGCGCAGCTGCCTGAGGCGAGCTGGCCGGAGGCGCGGGTTTCTTCCCATTTTCCCTTTTTGTTGGCGCCATGGCGATGGGAAGGGGGGTAGAGCTCAAGGTGGATTGGAGGCAGAAACAGAGGCTCAAGGAAGGAAGAGGAATAGGAAGCTCGCGGGCAGCAAGGAGAGAATAACTGTGTGCAGTTTCGTGGACGCCTAGCCAGGCGGATATTGGGGGAGCGTGGGGAAGGGGAGACGCCCACGTCCAATCAACCGCCATGCGGCGACCAAGGCCGCAGGCTGTTGGGGCCCGCGGCGCTCCGCACTTGCCCTTTCGCTTCGTCGCTAAGCCAAGTCCGAGCGCGCCTCGGGCCTGGGGGCTACTGTCGGCGTTCTGGGCACGGGGGTCCCCAGACATGCCTACCCGCGGCCTGCTGATGACCCACAAGTATAGGGGATCTATCGTAGTCCTTTCGATAAGTAATAGTGTCAAACCCAACGAGGAGCAGAAGGAAATGATAAGCGCTTTTCAGTAAGGTTTTCTCTGCAAGCACTGAAATAATAGGTGATAGATAGTTTTGTGATAAGATAAATAGTAACGAGCAAAAGTAAATAAAGTAAATAAAGTGCAGCAAGGTGGCCCAATCCTTTATGTAGCAAAGGATAAGCCTGGACAAATTCTAATAATGAAGAAGAAGCTCCCGAGGACACATTGGGAATTATCGTCAAGCTAGTTTTCATCATGTTCATAAGATTCACGTTCGGTACTTTGATAATTTGATATGTGGGTGGACCAACACTTGGGTACTGTCCTAACATGGACAAGCAGCCCACTTATGATTAACCCCTATTGCAAGCATCCACAACTACAAAAAGGAGTATTAAGGTAAACCTAACCACACCATTAAACATATGAGTCCATATCAACCCCTAGCGAAGCAACGCATAAACTAGGGTTTAAGCTTATGTCACTCTAGCAACCCATCATCTACTTATTACTTCCCTATGCCTTCCTCTAGGCCCAAATAATGGTGAAGTGTCATGTAGTCGACGTTCACATAACACCACTAGAGGAGAGACAACATACATCTCATCAAAATATCGATGGAATACCAAATTCACATGACTACTAATAGCAACACTTCACCCATGTCCTCAGGAACAAACGTAATTACTCACAAAGCATATTTATGTTCATAATCAGAGGGGTAATAATATGCATAAAGGATCTGAATATATGATCTTCCACCAAGTAAACCAAATAGCATCAACTACAAGGAGTAATCAACACTACTAGCAACCCACAGGTACCAATTTGTGGTTTTGATACAAGATTGGATATAAGAGATGAACTAGGGTTTTGAGATGAGATGGTGCTGGTGAAGACGTTGATGGAGATTGACCCCCTCCCGATGAGAGGATCGTTGGTGATGACGTTGGTGATGGTTTCCCCCTCCCGGAGGGAAGTGTCCCCGGCAGAACAGCTCCGTTAGAGCACTAGATTGATTCCGCCAAGGTTCCGCCTCGTGGCGGCGGAGTTTCGTCCCGTAAGCTTGCCCACGATTTTTTCCAGGGGAAAACCCTTGATATAGCAGAAGATGGCAGCCGGAAGCCCACCAGGGGGGCCAGGAGATAGGGGGCGCGCCCTACAGGGGGGCACGCCCCCTGTCTCCTGGATAGGGTGTGGGCCCCCTGGCCTATTTCTTTTGCCCAATAATTCTTATTAAATCTGAAAAGTTGTTTTGTGGAGTCTCAAGTCTTTTGGAGTTGTGCAGAATAGGTTTCCAACGTTTGCTCCATTTCCAGCCAGAATTCCGGCTGCCGGCATTCCCCCTCTTCATGGTAAACATTGTAAAATAAGAGAGAATAGCCATAAGTATTGAGATATAATGTGTAATAACAGCCCATAATGCAATAAATATTGATATAAAAGCATGATGCAAAATGGACGTATCAACTCCCCCAAGCTTAGACCTCGCTTGTCCTCAAGCGGAAGCCGAAATCGAAAAATATGTCCACATTTTTAGAGATAGAGGTGTCGATAAAAATAAAATACGGACATGAGGGCATCATGATCATTCTAATAACAACAACATATATGGATTTTGTCATATGATTTCCTAGGTTCAAGTAATAAGCAATTCACAATATCAAGTATGGTTCAAAAACTTCATTGGGAACTAAGAAACTATAATCTCAATCATTGAAGCAATTGCAATTTATCGTAACATTAGAAAGAGTCAATAATAGAGCTTTTCAACAAGCTCTAATACTCAACTATCTCGTAGTCCCCTATAATTGTTAACACTCATGCAATACTTGTGGTTATAGAGTTTCAGCCGGACACTAGGAAAGATAGCGGCTTATTGTGTTGCCTCTCAACGTATTCACCTTTAGGTGATGTCAACAATAATAGCCTATGCCAACTTACATCCAACTCCAAAAGTGAGGATCACCTTGACTCAAGCATAAGGTAAAACATAAAGTAAAAGATAAGCCCTTCGCAGAGGGAAGCAGAGGTTGTCATGCGCGTTTAGGGTTGATGCATAAAGTCTTAGTGCAAAAGAACGTCACTTTATATTGCCCCTTGTATGTGGACCTTTATTATGCAGTTCGTCGCTTTTATTACTTCCACAACAAGTTCGTACAAAGCTTATTTTCTCTGCACTAATAAGTCATACATACTAGAAGAACACCCGTGCGTTGCAACGGGGCCACATTAAATTTAAGAGTTCAATATCAATTATGTTAATATTACATTTAATATTCTCATACATATCAAGTGACATTGGCGACCTTTTTACCATCAAATTCTCACACACACTCTCTCCCTCCCTCCTCCTCACTCTCTCTCCCCCTCTCTCTCTCTCTCTAACACACACACATATCCATCTTATTGGGTACGGGACCATAATCCATCTATTTCACACGCACACGCACTAGTGCATAACAATATGGATTATAAAACAGGTTCAAGGTAGTAACAAGGATTCTTCTCATGCATTAATAAACAAATGTTCTGCACTGAAGACAAGATAAACAATTCCCAAAGTGCATCAGAGCATCACAGAACATTACTAGCAAGATAAATCCACGATGTACCGGAACTGCTCGGATGAACCGGAACAGAGCCGACATATATCATCCTAGACAAACGCAACATCAACCATTTACCTTGGTACTTTAGGGACCGACAGAGGATGCATGTAGAAGCGCTTATTGCTGCGAATCCACAAATGAGAGAGAAATTGGAACCCATTCCCATCACCAACTGATAAAGAAAGCATGTAAGAAAATTGATATCGGGCCAACTTGGATCTTCGGTGATTGTCCGCCAGTATGGAGAATTTAGGAGGGTGGGTGCAGGGAGTGGCCTTGTGGATGATGGATGGAGGCGCGGAGGGATGTGGTCGCCGGAAGGTCGAAAGCAGAGAGGATCGGGCACGTTAGGTGGAGCCGGTGGTGCGCGACAACCGGAGGCGGCCCAATCGTGGGCGGCGAACCGACGATAGCCTCGGCCCATCTCTCGACGCAGCAAAGATAGAGAGGGCGTCACTGCCGATGCAAGAGGCTGCCGCTCGGCACCATCTACATCAAGGGGAAAGAGAGGCGAGAAAGTGATAGGGTGATGCGGGGATAGGGATTGCGGAGGAGGGTGGGGGTGTGCGATTTGAATGGATGGTTCTGCCCACCGTTTTCTTGTACGTGGCGGTGGAGACGGCGGCGTCCAGCCATGCAGGCGAGGCATGGGTCGGGCCGGGCACACGGCGAGGCGCAGTAGCAGAGGCGGGGGCGATTTTTTGCTACTGAGATGCATCGTGTGGGATTGATCGTTCATGTTCTCTTTTCCTTTTTAACGGGAGATGGATGCGATTTTTTCACGAGGGGAGAGATGCGACCACGTATAGATTCCATAATAAATTAATTAGGTCCATAACGGGAATTCTTTACAATGCGTTAGGATTTACGTGTTAGTTTTCTTAATAAAGAAATGCACTGATGTAGGGATCGATTGATTTGGGTAAGGAAATATAGATTCGTGATCTTTTGTATGTTAGGAAATTAGTGGTTTGCAAGGAAAAAGTGGAGAGAAAAAGAACTAATGCGACGACGTATAGATTCCATAATAAATTAATTAGGTCCATAACGGGATTTGTTTACAATGCGTTAAGATTTACGTGTTAGTTTTCTTAATAAAGAAATGCACTGATGTAGGGCGCGATTGGTTCGGGTAAGGAAAGATAGATTCATGATCTTTTGCATGTTAGGAAATTATTGGTTTGCAAGGAAAGAGTGAAGAGAAAAAGAACCAGTGGAGGTGGGAGGAGGACAAAAATAAATCGTACGAGGTTACCAACTGCTCCATTAGGAGTAGAGATTGTTTGTGAAAATAATGTGCAACGATGACTTAGCGAGCGGACGCCCTTAAAAAAGACATAGCGAGCAGATTCCCTTAAAACTGGTAGGAATGGATACGATTGATGATGTTGATAAATAGCGGTGAATGTTGGCCTAATTTACTATCATCATGCATGGAAACGAATCATCAAGAAAAAGAATACTTCCTATTACTACACTCATAGGAAGCTTCCTAATCTCTGCTACCAAACAGTTTCGCCCAAACAAGGAAGGAAAGTTATGGACGGATTCAAAGGAAACAAACGTTATGAAGATTAATTAATTTAGATTTGATCTTTAGAGATTGATTGTGATTGCTTCTTTTACATAAAGACATTACTAAATAATTTGCGCCAAGATGGAAAGTTCTGATCCGCTCATTTTTTTTCGCTAGTGAGAGGGTGAAGTGAAAATAAACCGATGAAGTGGGGGAGGCGACGAAAAAAATCTACGACGGTTAACCTACGAAAAAAACCGGACGAAAGTGGTGGGACGAAAAAAAACCTGGAAGCGAGACTACCAACTGCTCCATTAGGAGTAGAGATTTAGAGAGCAATTTTTATTGCTTGCACCGATGATAACTTACTTGAAGGATCTTACTCAATCCATAGGTAGGTATGGTGGACTCTCATGGCAAAACTGGGTTTAAGGATATTTGGAAGCACAAGTAGTATCTCTACTTGGTGCAATGAATTTGGCTAGCATGAGGGGGAAAGGCAAGCTCAACATGTTTGGAAGGTCAATGACAATATACTTTAACTGAGATGTCGGAAAACATAAACCATTACGTTGTCTTCCTTGTCCAACGTCAACTCTTTTAGCATGTCATACTTAATGAGTGCTTCACAATCATAAAAGATGACCAAGATAATATATTTATATGGGAACCCCTCTTTCCTTATTACTTCCTATTAATTGCAATGATGACCAAGGCTACGTTCATCAACTCTCAACAATTTTTATGCCTCATACTTTCTATGTGTGAAGTTATCACTATCCATAAGATCAATATGAACTCTTTTGTTTTTTTATTCTCTCAAGATCATAGCAGCATAGCAAAGGCCTTGACTCAACACTAATCTTTATTATAGATAGCACACGGACTCGATTACAAAAAGAGATCACAAAGAAAAACTCAAACTACTTGATATCAAAACTTTAACTACTAATAGATCAAGATACTACTAAAAGGATCGAACTAAATAAAGCGGTAAAGACAGGAGTGTGATGGTGATACGATACCAGGGCACCTCCCCCAAGCTTGGCAGTTGCCAAGGTGAGTGCCCATACCAATGTGATTATTTCCTCGGGGGTGATGGAGGTGGTGATGATGACAGTGGATAATCGCACATCGAGCGTAAAAGCTCCTCCAACTTGCGGATAATGCCCTTGAGCCCAGCAATATGTTCTTTCAACAAGATAATCTCCTCTGTGAGGTACTTGTTCTGTATGCGGGCTAGCTCAATTATGTTGAAAGCTTCAATCTCTGTTGGAGTGAAAAGGTTAGGTAAAGGTTGGGGGATGTCTTCTTATTTCACCACCGGAGCTTGAGCCTCCATGGCCTTCTTAATCCCTACATCCTTGTTGATCTCTTCTGGTTCCTCTCTTTTCAACTCTATCTTCAATAGCCAAGCATCCTTGTCTTCGTTGTTGGAGGAGGGAGAAGTCATGGTGCTCTAGATCTGAAACAGAAACAGCTCGAAACGAAAACAGAGGATATTTGATACGGTGGTCAAAAACTTCGGGAGTATATATAATGAATTCTTACCGACCAAAATACGTAACATACAAGAAAACAGAGTTCGAGAGGCACACAAGGTGCCCACGAGACAGGGGGCGCGCTCTACAGGGGGGGCGCCCTCCTCTCTCGTGGGAGGCTCGTGCCCCTTTCGGACTACTTCTTTCTTCCTAAAATCCTTAAATAATCCAAAACTGATAAAAATTGCCATTAGAGTTGTTTTGGAGTCGGTTTACTTACCGTACCATGTACCTATGCCTTTTCCGAGTCTGGAACGTTCTGGAAAGTGTCTCTTATGTATTCCTCAGGGGTTATGGTTTCAATAATATTAGTTTCAACATAGATAGGATTACCTGAAATATAATGTTTAATTCTTTGGCCATTTACCACCCTCGGATTTGTGCCTTCAAAGTTGTTGATTTTTATAGCACCAAAACGATAGACCTCCTCGATAATGTAGGGACCTTCCCATTTTGAGAGAAGTTTTCCTGCAAAAAATCTTAAACGAGAGTTGAACAATAACACATAATCTCCTACGTTAAACTCACGCTTCTGTATCCTCTTGTCATGCCAGCGTTTGACTTTTTCTTTGAAAAGCTTAGCATTCTCATATGCTTGGGTTCTCCATTTATCAAGTGAGCTAATATCAAATAACCTTTTCTCACCGGCAAGTTTGAAGTCATAATTGAGCTCTTCAACAGCCCAATATGCTTTATGTTCAAGTTCAAGAGGTAAATGACATGCTTTTCCATAAACCATCTTATATGGAGACATACCCATAGGATTTTAGTATGCAGTTCTATAGGCCCATAATGCATCATCAAGTTTTTGGACCAATTCTTTCTAGATCTATTCACGCCTTTTGCAAAGTTAATTTGAGCTCTCTATTGCTCAACTCTACTTGACCACTAGATCAAGGGTGATAAGGAAATGTGATTCTATGATTGACATCATACTTAGCAAGCATCTTACGTAAAGCACCATGAATAAAGTGTGAGCCACCATCACCATAAGATATCTAGGACTCCAAACCTCGAAAAATAACTTCTTTAAGCATTTTAATAGAAGTGTTATGATCAGCACTACTAGTTGGAATAGCTTCTACCCACTTAGTAACATAATCAACAGCAACTAAAAAATGTGTGTAACCATTGGAGGCAGGAAAAGGTCCCATATAATCAAAGCCCCATACATCAAATGGTTCAATAACAAGAGAATAATTCATAGGCATTTCTTTACGTCTACTAATGTTACCTATTCTTTGACATTCATCACAAGATAAGACAAACTTACGAGCATCTTTGAAAAGAGTAGGCCAACAAAAACCAGATTGTAGTACCTTGTGTGCAGTTCTGTCTCTAGCGTGGTGTCCTCCATTGGATTTGGAGTGACACTTGGAAAGGATCTGTTCCTGTTCATGCTCAGGCACACAACGTCTAATAATACCATCTACTCCTTTATAAAGGTGTGTGTCGGTGTCAAAACCGGCGGATCTCGGGTAGGGGGTCCCGAACTGTGCGTCTAGGCGGATGGTAACAGGAGACGAGGGACACAATGTTTTTACCTGTGTTCGGCCCTCTCGATGGAGGTAAAACCCTACGCCCCGCTTGATTAATATTGATGATATGGGTAGTACAAGAGTAGATCTACCACGAGATCAAGGAGGCTAAACCCTAGAAGCTAGCCTATGGTATGATTGTTGAGATGTATGTTCGCCCCACGGACTAAGGCCCTCCGGTTTATATAGACACCGGAGAGGCTAGGGTTACACAGAGTCGGTTACAATGGTAGGAGATCTACATATCCAGACGCCAAGCTTGCCTTCCACGCCAAGGAAAGTACCTTCCGACACGAGCCGAGTCTTCAATCTTCTATCTTCGTAGTCCGGGAGTCCGCGGATATTGATAGTCCGCTGTCCGGACACCCCTAGTCCAGACTCCTCAAGAGCCCTCGAACCAGTCTTCAATGACGATAAGTCCGGCGTGCATAATGTTCGCATTGCAAGGCGGGTTCCTCTCCTTGAATAATTCGAGAAGATAATGAACACCAGATAGTGTCCGCTCGCAAAATAAATTCCACATTCCAACGTAGAGAGAATAAAATATACACTTAGCTCAATCTGCTGACGTATTATGCGGCGTGACATCACGCCACAGCCAAGCCCTTGTATGAATCGTTTCTTACTATTCCACCTTAGCACGTTTAGCGAAGCGGTTTCCTTGGCACGTCTTGTTGAAGCAGAGATCGTGTTCCCCTTATTCCGGGATTCTCATCAATACGTGCGTGGGTAACCCAACCGCGCCATTGATGGTGGTGCTTGGGAGATAAGCGAGTTTTACCGGGCCGATGAGGGACGCATAGTTTTGTCCGCCTATATATAAGGGATAAGGATTTACCTTCTCACCTACGCCTTCTTCCTCCTTTGCTTATCCATCCTCGCTAACTCAAGCTCCAACGCCTAAGCTCACAAGATCTCGCCGACCTTTCTCCTAACATGTCCGGAGCGGAGGTAAATGGATGGCCTCCACCGCTAAGGAGGAGGACATCACCAGCTGCGCGACGCCGATACCTTTCCAGCGATATCGCAGATCGGCCGCCCGACGCGGGTAGCTCATCCCTACCCCTGTGGCCTCATGAGAGGGTCGCCTTCCTCCCCACTTCCTCCGCGGACTGGGCTTTCCGCCCATCCATTCGTCCGGGGCTCATGTTTTACTACGGCCTGATTTCCACGATCCGGCGCCAACTTCATCCTCAACATCTCGGCGTTTATCGTCGCGGTGCGAGGCCTTTCTCGCATCCAGCCCCACTTCGCCTATGGCTACCTTCAACGCTGTCAAGGTTGTGAAGGGACGCAAGCGAATGCGGAGGCGCCATGTTGGGCAGCCGCCCAACGCCCCTTGGCTAGAAGGGACCTTCGTGGACTCCGCAAGGGGTGGCAATCGGGTGGTTCTACATCACCGAGCCGCAAGCCTACATGGGTGGCGGCCCCGAATTTAGATCTGGAATCCCCACGCAGCTCACCTCCCGGAAAGAGAAGGGCTTGCAGTGGGGTGATCCGGTGGAGGTGACGGGACTTCGAGCCTGCATCAAGAAGATGGTGAGCAATAGGCTCCGGCTCGTCGACGTGGTCCAGGTCATGCTCCTCCGGCGTATTCTCCCATGCCAAGAATGGACATTTAACCTGTGGGAGTTTAATCCGGAACAGCACCAGACATTGAGCGGGCTCTTCGATACAACACACGAAGGTGCCTGGAGGGTGCTGTTCAAGGGCGCCGGTTTCGCATCCGCGACCAAAGATCGCGGATTCAGCTCGCAGTCTTCGACTGACGAGGTAAGTGATTCGACCCCATTACGGGACACTTGTGATAATTAGATTGACTCTAGCGAGGTTTTTAATCTGCCTCTTCCTTTGACAGGAATGGATGGAGAAGGCCGAGATGCTCATCAGCCCGGCTCCCATGCCAGAAGAACCAGTGGATGCCCGCTTAGCAGGGCTTCTGGTTCTAGCACCGCACGTGGTGCCGGAGAAGAAGGCCAAGAAGGTGGCCACGGGGACTCGAAAGAGTTTCCGTAATCAGGCGTCTGACAACAACGAGGACTCCTCCCCCGAAGACGAGGAGGAGGAGGAGTGCTCTCTCCCGGAGGAGGGAGAGAGGAAGAGGAAGGCTTCCCCGATCGGGGCGGCCGAAGGGTCCAAGAGGGGGAGAACTATCCCCCCGAACAGTTTCGCCAACATCAGCGTTGGCGAGGATGAATGGCCTCCAAGGGCCAGGCGTCCGTCAGGATCGTAAGTATTCGGATCATTTGTATGCCGTACATTGTATGTCATGTAGTGTCCTTCTAACGCCGCATTCTGCCTGTAGTCCGGCCGTTGACGATCTTCCCGACTCGATGAGCGGGTCTTTGGCGCTGTCGGATGTAAATTCCATCCCGACTGCCTCTACCCCACACGTCGACGAGGACGACGAGGCGGAATCCCACAGAGGGACCCGCCAGGAGGAGGCTCCGGAGGTGCCGTCAGGCGGCCTCCCGGACTTCGTGCCGGACTCTACCTCGGAACCCGTAGCGGTTCCAGAGTCCGGCAAGCGGCCCCTTCGAAAGAAGGGTAGGACCGTGACGCCGGCGGCCTCCGTCCAACCGGAGGCGCCGGATAACCTGCTGGAGGCGCTTAAAGGCGCTTCCATCGAGGAAGAACACCGCACTCTTATGAGTGCGGTGATTGAGAAGGTCCAGCGCGCCAAGGGCGGGCTGACCGAAGCCTGCTGCAGCCTTCTAACAGGCTTTGAGGTAAGAAGTTTAAAATTATGTAATGTAATACCGCATAGACAGTAGCCCCTGATGCTTATATCGGTGTTTGGAAAGAAAAGCCGGACTAAGGATCTAACAAGATATACGCAGGGTTTCTAAAAATGTGTCAATATGGGTTTGCAGGCTGCGCTGCTGGCCTCTGCCGCATTAACGGCGGAGATCGAGGCGTGAAGAAGGACCTTGAGCGGTCGGAGCAAGAGCTCGCCATGCCAAGAGGCAGCTCGAGGAAAAGAAGGTGAATTACACCACTTTAAATAAGTACCTTACGTAAAAGGGTTTTGGTTGCAAACAAAATTTATAAGGATAATATGTGTATTGCAGGGCCACTAACGAGATGGCAGCCTCAAGGATGCCGTGTCCGTGGCGAGAACGCAATGCGCCACGTAACGGGCTGAGCGAGAAAAGCAAGCGGCACCGGTGGCGGAAGTTCGCAAGAGCTCCGTGCTCTCATGGAAAAGCATGAGAGTTTGGAGCGTGACTCAAGACTCGAGAGTCCGAGCTTGCCTTGGCTCTCGAAGTGCCAAGTCCGCCAAGGCCGGGCCCGTAAGGCCCTTCAGAGGTAGAGGATATAAAGAAGATAGCTGCGGTAAGGCGTTTTCATGCAGAGCAAGCATGTTAATGTAAATTACGGATACTTACCCGAATTCGAGCTCTCGTATGCGTTTGCGATCTGCCGCATAGCGATCTCGATGCCGCCAGATTCTATCGTGGGCGAGGAGGGAGCTCGACGGAGATGGTCTTCTAGTCTCAAGACGCCGAGGCCGCCATCCGGTGCTTTCAAGCGACCAGCTGAAGCAGCTGGTCGAACTCCACAAGGTAGCTGAGGAGGCCATGAAGGGTCTCATAGTCCGGCTGTGGCCTGGACAGGCCATGCCAGGAAGCTACTTTGGCCTTGTGCGGCGGCTGTTGGATGCATGCCCAGCTGGACGCCATCAAGCGCCGCCCGTATTGAAGGCGCTGTCGGGCCCTTGCCCGCATAAAGGTGCAATGGGGCAAACTAGATGCGGAGAAGCTTCTCACGGATCCACCGCCGCCGGGCAAGGAGCATCGCACGCCGGAGCGATATTATAAAGTTGTCCTGAAGGGAGCCTGCGATATTGCAGATGAGTGCCCCCGAAATGTAATCTTTGAGTGAACTCGCTGTATTTTTATCCTGGGCGCTGAAAACTTCGTTCATGGGCACCATGAGCAACGCTTGTATAATTTAATATATTACCTTCTGTGCGGCCGTTTGTTAAATCTGAGAGATGGCAAGTCGTTGGCTTCAGCCCCCAAGCCACGAGTGCTGGGGTGTTCGGTGATAAACTTGAGCACTCTTGTTCCCATTTTTGGGTCCATCTAGGGAGGCGCTCAACACGACGAACAAGGCAACCAGACTTATAATGCTTGAACACTCTCACTTAGCCATAGAATTCTATAATTTTAATTTCGTGAAGCCCCGGTATTCGAAGACCAATCCGGGCGCTATCCACGCCTTCATCGGACATCATCCGAACTTCGCCAAGCGGCATGAGTCTTTAAGGACCCGAAAACCTCTCGAACAGCGACCAGTCTCGCCACATCATGCCGCCGTTTTAGCTTTCCATCGAAGCGTTAACCTGCTCAACCGGGCGCAATCGCAGTGGTTCTCCCAGCTACCTTAGCCGATTTAAACGTAACGTAAGGCACCAAAACATGAGAGCCGGCAAACCCAACTATTGACCCAAGACATGATTCGAGCCGATTCATATAATGCTATAAGTTCGGGTGCCGACTTGTGAAAGTGTTCGACTTAATCATGCCATAGTCCGGGGAACATAAGCCCCGGCGATTCGGCCGCACTCAAAATGTACGAGTGCAAGATGTCATATAATGAACATATAAGAGATAACGCAATTGAAATAAAAACGGCTGCATTATTTATGAAAGAAAGTCTGCTGAAAGAGCGGACTGATACAAATAGTGCGGTAAGCAAGGGATTTGGACTAAGTAAACACGTCCCCCTCCAGGGATAAGCTGCAGACTTGGTGCATGTATTCGAATTTAATGCTTGTAATTGAGACCACCTGAGTGTTCGTCGCGGCCTTCTTTAGTCCCTGACTGTTTGCATCGTTAGTTCGGCAAGTTCACCGTCGAACAGGGCTTCCGGTTGATGGAGTCCTGTATACGCAAAAGAAGAAAAGATAAAAATAAAAACAAGGGGGGGCGTTAGTGTGAGCCCCTGGTGTGGTCGAGCCGCACTCTTGCTTCCTTGTGCCCCTTTCCCTGCGCCCATGGTATCTCCAAAGCGTAATGATGTACGCGGAGTGTTATTCTTGCGATCATGCGCGAGCGAGGGTTGGGGCCGCATTGCTACACGTGCTCTGATCGCGCCAGGTGGTCTTGGTTGTCATTGCTCCGGGCGCGTTTTGCTGTGTCCGGCTTTTTAATTGCTGGACTTGAGAATTGCCTGAGAAGGCTGCTCAGATTTCGCCATGAGAGCCGCCAGTATGTTCCTCCTTTGGAGGAGCGCCCGTATTCCCATTGACCGTAATGACTCCACGAGGGCCTGGCATCTTGAGCTTTAGGTATGCATAATGCGCACCGCTGAATTTTGTAACGCGTTCGTCCGAAAGCAGGCATGATAGCCGCCACGAACGGGACTATATCAAGATTAACTCTTCGCTCGAAATTATCCGGGATCCCAAGACCACTTCCAGCAGGACCGAGCCTGCATAGCTTGGCTTCCACTCGATGACACCTTTAAAGGTTGTCTTTGTAGGTTTGATCCTCGATGGGTCTATACCCATTTTATGACCGTGTCCCGATAAAGCAGGTTCAGTTGCTACCGCCGTCCATCGACTCTTGTGAGGTGAAATCCATCGACGATTGGGTCTAAGACCACGCGCGAATCCGCCATGGCGATGCTGGTCGGATGGTCTCTTCGATCAAAAGTGATCGGACAGAGGACCATGGATTGAACTTTGGGGCGATCGCTCCATCGCATAGACGCCCCGTGGTGCGCGCTTCCTCTCCCTCTTGGGTATGTGGGTCGCAGAATCATATTCACCGTCCGCACTTGTGGGGGAAACCCTTCGTCCTCTATTGTTCGGCGACCGGTCTCTTCCTCGCCATCGCTATTTAGCCCCTTGTCATTGTGTTCGCAATTAACTTGCTACCGCTTGAACACCCAACAATCTCTACCGTGTGATTAGCTGGCTTTTCGGGGTGCCGTGTATCCGCATGAGCGGTCGAGTATTCGGTCCAGATTGATGGACCCGGAGTGGTTCTTTAAATGGCTTCTTCCGCTGACCGAAGTTTGAGCCTCGAATCCGCATTGACCGCCAGATCCTCCTTGTCGCCGCCAAGCACGCGGCGCTTGTTTTTGATTCGACGTGACCTGCCGTTGTTGTCCTTAGTGTCCGGACTGCCAGAATTTTTGCGGAGATTATTGCTACAAGCTAGCCAGCTGTCCTCTCCCGCACAAAAGCAGGTCATTAATGATGTGAGGGCTGCCATGGATTTTGGCTTCTCCTGCCCCAGGTGCCGGGCTAGCCATTCGTCCCGGATGTTATGCTTGAAGGCTGCAAGGGCCTCCGCATCCGGACAGTCGACGATTTGATTTTTCTTCGTCAAGAACCGTGTCCAGAATTGTCTGGCCGATTCGTCTGGCTGTTGAATAATGTGGCTTAGGTCATCGGCGTCTGGTGGTCGCACATATGTGCCTTGGAAGTTATCGAGGAATGCGGCCTCCAGGTCTTCCCAACACCCAATTGACTCTGCGGGCAGGCTGTTAAGCCAGTGCCGAGCTGGTCCTTTAAGCTTGAGTGGGAGATATTTGATGGCGTGGAGATTGCCGCCGGGCCATATGGATGTGGAGAAGGTAATCTTCGATCCACACCGCCGGGTCTGTTGTGCCATCGTGAAGATTCGATATTTACGGGTTTAAACCTTCGGGATCTGATGATCCATTACTTCGCCGCTGAAGCATAACGGTGTGCGGCGCTCAGATTGAGCAATATCGCGACGCAGCTCGAGGGAGCGTTATGCGCTATGTTCGCCCGCCGCATTATGTCCGGCGCAACGATATTCGTCGTGGGTCGTAGGGCGCCCACGTGATCCATAGATGGATCTAGATTGTCTTGCTTTGTCCTCCAATATGTCTCATAAGTCCGGGCGCTGCTCCTTTTGGCTTCAGACTTTTGGAGCGATGCCGGGTACGGTCTTGGCCGGGGCCTGAATGCCTCTCTGTCGCGACCACGGGTGGTCGGTCAGCCATGTCATGCGCCGGTGATGAGGGTATGTATGCTTCCTCCTCTAATCGGGGAGCAGCTTATGCCTTGGGTAACTTTTGAGGGACGCTCGAGTTTATACTTTGTCAGCGAGGACCTCTGTCCATCGATCGCCAGCAGGTCCCGATCAGCTTGAAGTCAGAGCTGCTTTTTCTTTAGGCTGTTTGTCGGGCGATAAGCCCGCGCTTGAAGCGCTCTTGTTCGACGGGATCATCAGTACGATTTAATTGGCCATCCTTGAGGCTTGCTTCGCCTTCAGAGGGAGGCATGTAGTTATCATCCTCAACCCCTTTGTTTGCTGCCTCTCATGGGGCTTGAGCCGATCCTCCTCGCTGAGTCGCAGAGGGGATTGTTGTCGGCGCTCTCGAGTGTTGTTGTCTCCTCGTGCCGAATCTCCATTCTTGCTGTGGGCGGATTTAGAGCGGCGCCACGACGCCGGCGTTTGGGCTGCTTTTTAAAGAGTCTCGCCTCCGCTGCTTCTTCGCCTCCCCTTCTTTCGGGTATCCACTATGTATACGCTATATGACGAGGTGGCCTTCCAAAGCCTCAGAGGCGCTGGTTCTTGTTCGCCTCCCGCATCGCCGCCCATGGCGCCGATGTCATCGGAGTCATAGTTTAGCATGTCGGTTAAATCTCGGCTGGCTACAAAGTGGGTGGTGGGTGGATCTGAATTTCTTCGTCGTTCGAATCTCCAACCATCTCGCCGCAATCCGCCCAGACTCTTCGATAGCGAGAGATGCTTCAGTGAATTCAAGATATCGCCAAAAGGCGAGTGCCGGAAGATGTCCGCGCGGTGAATTCCATAACCGCGCCTAATCCGGATTAATTGGTAGGGCGCGGAGGCTCGGAGTTCGGCGAGGAGTCCGCGCCGATCACGAAGTTTCGCAGGGACAAGATGGGTATTCGCCCATCGCCGTGGATGTTGAAGCCCCTGTGGCGCGCTCTATCCACCGCCTCGATATAGGCGATCGGCTCCGCTAGTGGCCAAGCGATCTGAGGCGTCCGCCAAAGCACCGCCCGCGGCAGAGCTAGATCATGCCCATCGCCACAAGGCGGGCGCGCTGCCGCGGGCTCGAGTCCGTCAAGATCAGTCTCCGCGTCATCGGCCGTGAAGTTTAAGCTTCGAACCGACTCGACGGCCAGGGCGAAGCTTCGATCTGCTCCAGATGGCCAAGAGAATTGCCCGCAGGCAAAGCCGCCGAATACGAAGATCTGTCCGGGAGAAAAGTCTCACCCCGACAGCATTGATGGTTGAAGATGCCATCGAGCCTATCGGTGATGACACGAGGAACTCTCAATGAAAGCACCAATGTCGGTGTCAAACCGCGGATCTCGGTAGGGGGTCCCGAATCGTGCGCCTAGGCGGATGGTAACAGGAGACGAGGGACACAATGTTTTTACCCATGTTCGCCCTCTCGATGGAGGTAAAACCCTACGCCCCGCTTGATTAATATTGATGATATGGGTAGTACAAGAGTAGATCTACCACGAGATCAAGGAGGCTAAACCCTAGAAGCTAGCCTATGGTATGATTGTTGAGATGTATGTTCGCCCCACGGACTAAGGCCCTCCGGTTTATATAGACACCAGAGAGGCTAGGGTTACACAGTAGTCGGTTACAATGGTAGGAGATCTATATCCGTATCGCCAAGCTTGCCTTCCACGCCAAGGAAAGTACCTTCCGGACATGAGCCGGAGTCTTCAATCTTCTATCTTCGTAGTCTGGGAGTCCGGCGGATATTGATAGTCCGGCTGTCCGGACACCCCCTAGTCCAGGACTCCCTCAGTGTGGATCATCCCAGAAGTAATGTCTTAAATCATAAAAGAACTTTTTCTTTTGTTGGTATGTGAAATTAGGAGGTATATATTTAGCAACAATGTAATTAGCATAATCAGCATACCAAGGAGCAGTATGAGAAGCATTTTCAACCGCTAATTGTTCATCAGGAAAGCTATCATTAATAGGCAGTGGGTCATCAAGAACATTCTCTAACCTAGACAAGTTGTCTCCAACGGGGTTCTCAGCTCCCTTTCTATCAATAATATGCAAGTCAAATTCTTGGAGCAAGAGAACCCATCTAATGAGTCTAGGCTTAGCATCTTTCTTTTCCATAAGATATTTAATAGCAAAGATGATCAAGTGTGAATAGTAACTTTGGAATCAACAATATAAGGTCTAAACTTATCACATGCAAACACAACTGCAAAGAATTCTTTTTAGTGGTAGCATAATTTCTCCGGGCAAGATCAAGAGTCTTGCTAGCATAATGGATAACATTCAATTTCTTATCAACTCTTTGCCCTAAAACAGCCCCTACAAAGATAATCACTAGCATCGCACATAATTTCAAAAGGTAAATTCCAATTAGGTGGTGAACAATAGGTGCAGTGATCAAAGCCTTCTTAAGTGTTTCAAATGCTTCTACACAATCATCATCAAAGACAAACGGAGTATCTTTTTGCAATAAATTAGTCAGAGGCCTAGAGATTTTAGAAAAGTCCTTAATGAACCTCCTATAAAAACCGGCATAACCAAGGAAACTTCTTATAACTTTTATGTCCTTGGGACATGGCATGTTTTCAATAGCATCAACTTTGGCTTTATCAACTTCAATACCTCTCTCGGAGATCTTGTGCCCCAAGACAATGCCTTCATTAACCATAAAGTGACACTTTTCCCAATTCAGGACGAGACTAGTGTCTTCGCACCTCTGCAAAACTCGATCAAGGTTGCTCAAACAATCATCAAAAGAGGATCCATAGATGGAGAAGTCATCCATGAATACCTCACAAATCTTTTCACAAAAATCATAAAATATAGCCCTCATGCATCTTTGAAAGGTAGTAGGTGCATTACATAAACCAAAAGGCATACGTCTATAAGCAAAAGTACCAAAAGGGCAAGTAAAAGTATTTTTAGATTGATCCCTAGCTGAAACAGGTATCTGAGAGAAACCAGAATAACCATCTAGAAAGCAAAAATGTGTGTGTTTGGATAGCCTTTCTAGCATTTGATCAATAAAAGGTAAAGGGTAATGATCTTTCTTAGTAGGTTTAGTTAACTTACGGAAATCAAGTACCATCCTATAACCTGTAATAATTCTTTGTGGGATCAATTCATCTTTATCGTTATGAACAACGGTAATACCTCCCTTTTTAGGGACACAATGGACAGGGCATACCCATTCACTATCAGCAACGGGATAAATAATACCTGCCTCAAGGAGCTTTAGTATCTCCTTTCTTACCACTTCCTTCATTTTGGGATTTAATCGTCTTTGAGGATATCTAACTGGTTTGGCATCTTTTTCCACTGAGATTTTGTGTTGACATAATGTGGGACTAATGCCCTTAAGATCATCCAGAGTATATCCAATAGCAGCTCGGTGCTTCTTCAGAGTTTTCAATAATCTTTCTTCTTCTTTCTCTAAAAGGTTAGCACTAATAATAACAGGATATATTTCTTTTTCATCAAGATAAGCATACTTGAGATTATCAGGTAATGGTTTGAGTTCAAACACGGGATCACCCTTGGGTGGAGGGGGATCCCCAAGAATTTCAACGAGAAGATTATGTTTCAGCATAGGTTCTGGTTTAAGGAACACTTCATCTATTTTTTCCCTTTCCTTCATAAACATATCATTTTCATGGTCTAGCAAATATTGTTCTAACGGATCAGTTGGTGGAACAACAATGGAAGCAAGACCAATAATTTCATCCTTACTAGGTGGTTCCTCTTCACGGTGTTGTCTATGAAATTTAGAAAAGTTGAACTCATGAGACATATCACCTAGACCAATAGTAACTACATCCTTTTCACAATCTATCCTAGCATTAACGGTGTTCAAGAAGGGTCTACCAAATATAATGGGACAAAAGCTATCTTGTGGGGAGCCAAGAACAAGAAAATCAGCAGGATATTTTGTTTTCCCACACAAGACTTCAACATCTGTAACAATTCCCATTGGTGAAATAGTATCTCTATTGGCAAGTTTAATTGTGAAAAGGTCTATGTTTAACAATGATCTCCTATTTTAACAGAAATAACAGGCATGCCTACCACAGGTCTATGTTTATCTTTAGCACAAGGTTTGGCAATTCTAGCAGTTTCATCACAGAAATAAATAACATGCTCATCAATATTATCAGATAAGAGATCTTTAACAATAGAAACATTAGGTTCAACTTTGATTTGCTCAGGAGGTGTATAAGTTCTAACATTGCTCTTACGAACAACAGTCGAAGCTTTAGCATGATCTTTTATCCTAACAGGAAAAGGAGGTTTTTCAACATAAGCGGAGGAATAATTGGATCACTATATGTAATAGTCTTCTTCGACCGTAATAGGTGCAACTACTTTCACTTCAACGGAGGATTATATTTAAACCACTTCTCTTTAGGGAGATCAACGTGAGTAGCAAAAGTTTCACAAAAAGTAGCTACCATCTCGAGTCAAGTCCATACTTAGAGCTAAATCCGCGGAAAGCATCGGTATCCATAAAAGATTTAACACAATTAAACTTGGGTGTCATACCTGACTCCTTACCATCGTCGGAACCCTAATCTTCAGAGTTGCATTTAATTCTTTCCAATAAGTCCCATTTGAAGTCAATAGTCTTCAGCATATAGGAACCACCACAGGAAGTATCAAGCAAGTTGCGATTATCAAGAGAAAGCCGAGCATAAAAATTCTAAATAATCATTTCCCGAGAGAGCTCATGATCGGGGCATGAATACAACATTGAATTAAGCCTCCCTCAAGCTTGAGCGATGCTTTCTCCTTCGTGAGGCCAGAAATTATATATGTAATTACGATCACGATGAACAAGATGCATAGGATAGAACTTCTGGTGAAATTCCAACTTCAAACGCTTATAGTTCCAATATCTCGTATCATCACATAGCCTATACCATGTTATTGCATCTCCCATTAAAGATAAAGGGAAGACCCTCCTTTTGACAACATCATCGGGAATACCTGCAAGCTTAAATAATCCACAAACTTCATCCACAAAGATGAGGTGTAAGTCGAGATGCAATGTTCCGTCTCCTGCAAAAGGATTAGCTAGCAGTTTTTCTATCATACCCGAAGGAAACTCAAAGTGAATATTTGCATAAGGTTCAGTAGGTTGAGGAGCATCTCTTTGCTCTTCTGGTTGGGGTGAAGATACCCCAAACAAGCCCCTCAAAGGATTAGTTTCCATAGTGACAAGTAACAGAAAATTCAGCACACTATATAAATGTTTTCTTACCAAGTTCCACTCCCCAAGAGCGCAACGCTCCACGGCAACGGCGCCAGAAAAGAGTCTTGATGACCCATAAGTATAGGGGATCTATCATAGTCCTTTCGATAAGTAAGAGTGTCGAACCCAACGAGGAGCAGAAGGAAATGATAAGCGGTTTTCAGTAAGGTTTTCTCTGCAGGCACTGAAATAATAGGTGATAGATAGTTTTGTGATAAGATAAATAGTAACGAGCAAAAGTAAATAAAGTGAAAAAAGTGCAGCAAGGTGGCCCAATCCTTTATGTAGCAAAGGATAAGCCTGGACAAATTCAAATAATGAAGAAGAAGCTCCCGAGGACACATTGGGAATTATCGTCAAGCTAGTTTTCATCACGTTCATAAGATTCGCGTTCGGTACTTTGATAATTTGATATGTGGGTGGACCAACACTTGGGTACTGTCCTAACATGGACAAGCATCCCACTTATGATTAACCCCTATTGCAAGCATCCGTAGCTACAAAAAGGAGTATTAAGGTAAACCTAACAACAACATTAAACATATGAGTCCATATCAACCCCTAACGAAGCAACGCATAAACTAGGGTTTAAGCTTTTGTCACTCTAGCAACCCATCATCTACTTATTACTTCCCTATGCCTTCCTCTAGGCCCAAATAATGGTGAAGTGTCATGTAGTTGACGTTCACATAACACCACTACAGGAGAGACAACATACATCTCATCAAAATATCGAACGAATACCAAATTCACATGACTACTAATAGAAACACTTCACCTATATCCTCAGGAACAAACGTAACTACTCACAAAGCATATTCATGTTCATAATCAGAGGGGTAATAATATGCATAAAGGATCTGAACATATGATCTTCCACCAAGAAAACCAAATAGCATCAACTACAAGGAGTAGTCAACACTACTAGCAACCCACAGGTACCAATTTGTGGTTTTGATACAAGATTGGATACAAGAGATGAACAAGGGTTTTGAGATGAGATGGTGCTGGTGAAGACGTTGATGGAGATTGACCCCCTCCTGATGAGAGGATCGTTGGTGATGACGTTGGTGATGATTTCCCCCCGGGGAAGTGTCCCCGCAGTAACAGCCCGCCAGAGCCCTAGATTGATTCCGCCAAGGTTCCGCCTCGTGGCGGCGGAGTTTCGTCCCGTAAGCTTTCCCACGATTTTTTCCAGGGGAAAACCCTTCATATAGCAGAAGATGGCAGCCGGAAGCCCACCAGGGGGCCCAAGAGATAGGGGGCGGGCCCTACAGGGGGGGGGGCCTGTCTACAGGATAGGGTGTGGGCCCCCTGGCCTATTTCTTTTGCCCAATAATTCTTATTAAATCTGAAAAGTTGTTTCGTGGAGTCTCAGGTCTTTTGGAGTTGTACAGAATAGGTTTCCAACGTTTGCTCCATTTCCACCGAATTCTAGCCGCATTCCCCTCTTCATGGTAAACCTTGTAAAATAAGAAAGAATAGCCATAAGTATTGAGATATAATGTGTAATAACAGCCCATAATGCAATAAATATTGATATAAAAGCATGATGCAAAATGGACGTATCACATGCGGCGTGGCTCAAGTGGTGGCCCAGTACAGCCCATCTTCGTCAACTCAAGCTCAAGACCCTCGCGAGGGGCCAAGCCTTGTGGGCGGACGACGAAGGGCTTCATCAGGAGCGGCCTCACCAGGCGGTCTCGTGAGGAGGCGGAGAGATAAAGGCAGGGGTACCTCATGAGGTGCTCGTGACGCAAGTCGTGACGATCGAGACAAGGCGGGCGCCAGGCGGGAACCGGCCTGCACAGTGTCCTTGTTTCCTCTTTGGTGCAAAGGGGGCAAGCGCAGGCGCGGAGTACCGAGGCATCAGGCAAAGGTTACCATTTCAGTGCAACGAGACCAAGACCAGCAAATCGGTAGGACGGAGGTCACCATGGAGCCCAAGACGGCGTCATTGCCACTGCCTTTGGCACCCGAAGACCAACTTTAGTCAGGATAACTTGTACTAGATGTTCCCCTTCAAAATGGTCGTTGTTGGCTCCCTTCCCGCTCAATATTTGGGAAGAGGACCAGGGCCTCTATATATAGAGATAGCCACGACAGTAGAGGGCATCGAGTTCTCATCTCATCTAGAGGCGGGAAGATCCATCCCAAGTAGAACACCGCACCAGCTCAAGAACACCTCTCGCGAGGCTGTTCTTCCCCTCTACTGCTCATCATCAGCCCCTGAGGCAATCCACCACACCACACACTGGGTTAGGGTGTTACACCACAACGGTGGCCCAAACCAGTATAAGCTTCGTGTCCCTTGTGTTGTTCATCGTCTAGCTTAGATTCGTAACGAGGCGTTGGGACGTGGATCAGTAGGGGAAAGATCTTCGCGAGCACCCCAGAATTCAAACCTTAAGGGTTTGCCGGAACCCGATATCCGACAAGGTTCAAACTTTGGGGTGTGTGCGAAGAACTCAACCTCTCCTACCAACCAACTCGTCGTTCCCACGGCCTAGCTCAATGAACAGGAAAGGAAAGAGACATGACAATTTACCCAGGTTCGAGCCACCTTGTGGTGTAAGACCCTACTCCTTTTTTGTTGTGGATTAGCTTCGCGAGGGGCTGAGGATGAACTAGTACAGAGGAAGAACAACCTCAGGAGGTCTGTTCTTGTGTGGGTATGAACTAGTGAGGGTTTGGATTTGATCCCCGCCTATGGTGGCGGCTAAGCTATATTTATCGTGGCCTTGGTCCTCTTCCTCCAAATGAAGGCGGGAAGGGATTCCATAGTGGCCAATTTTGAAGGGGGACAAGTAGTACATCCTATCCTGACGAAAGGTGGTCTTTGCCTGCAAAGCTTTTGGTCGTGACGCTGTGGTGGGCTCGGCGATGACATCCGTCCTGCCGTCCTGGCAGTCTTGGTCTTGTAGCGTGGGAATGGAAACCTTTGGCTGATTCCACAGTACTTCGTGCATGCGCTTGCCTCCTTAGCACCAAAGAGGAAACCTGCTACTCTGTGCCTGCTGGCGCCCGCCTAGACTTGGTCGTCATGGCTTGCGTCACCCGAACCTCATGAGATGGGCACTTACATAGGAATCTCCGCTCCTCAAGAGCCAGCCCGGGGAGGACGCTCCCTCCGGAGGTCTTTGTGTCGTCCGGCTCGCGAGGCTCGACTCCTCGCGAGGGCCTTTTCTTGCCGATGCTAAAGATGGGCTGTACCAGGCCGCTGATGGAGCCACGTCGTGGGCCGCAGGCAGGAAAGTCTATGTACCCTGGTTCCCAGAACACCGACAGATATTGTTGCTTCCGCTGAATCATTTGTACTCAAGCTATTGTATTCGAGCCCTCGAGGCCCCTGGCTTGTAATATAAAGCTTGTATGTCTTTCGTTTGTGTCTAAAGTTGTGTTGTGATATCTTCCCGTGAGTCCTTGATCTTGATCGTACACATTTGCGTGTATGACTAGTGTATGATTGAATCGAGTGCATCACATATAGAATGATGGAGACTGATGATTCCTTGCAAATGTGGGGATGAGGTTCATTATATTGTTCTAAAAAATGAGAAAAAAATGAAAAATGAGAGAAAGGGAAATGCTACTATCCTTTTAACACACTTGTGCTTCAAAGTAGCACCATGTTCTTCATATACTAGTGGGAATTTTTACACTATAGAACTTGAAGTTTATATTCCGATGACGGGCATCCTCAAATGCCCGAGGTAATCATGAACAAGCAAGTTGGATGTGTTGGGGAACGTAGTAATTTCAAATAATTTCCTACGCACACGCAAGATCATGGTGATGCATAGCAACGAGAGGGGAGAGTGTTGTCCACATACCCTTGTAGACCCGAAGCGGAAGCGATCACAACGTAGAGGAAGTAGTCGACGCTCTCCTCACGATCCGACCGATCCCGGCCCACATTCTGGCGCCCGAGTTCTTGACACACGACAGCTCGATGACGCCCTCAGACTCGATCCAGCCGAGTGTCGAGGGAGAGTTTCACAAGACGACGGCGTGGCGACGATCTTGATGTTTCACTCGCGCAGGCTTCGCTTAAGCTTCGCGACGGTATGACCGAGGTGGAATATGGTGGAGGGGGCACCGCACACGGCTAAGGAACGATCCGTAGATCAATACTTGTGTGTCCTAGGGTGCCCCCCCCCTGTGATATAAAGGAGGGAGGGGGAGGCCGGCCGCCCCTATAGGCGCTGCTTAAGGAGGGGGGAGTCCTCCTCCTAGTTGGAGTAGGACTCCCCTTTCCTAGTCCAACTAGGAAGGGAGAAGGGGGAAGGAAAGAGAGGAGAGGGAGAGGGAAAGGGGGGCCGCGCCCCCCCTCCTTGTCCTATTCGACTCCCCACAGGCGCCACCTCCCGGTGCGGCCCTCTCTCTCCCTCTTGGCCCACTAAGGCCCATATTCTCCGGGGTTCCGTAACCCTCCGCACTCCGGTTTTCTCCGGAAACTTCCGGAACCTTTCGAGAGAAACTCCTTCTCTAGAAAGGATCCATTCTTAGCAACGAATGTCTTGCCTTCGGATCTGTGATAGAAGGTGTACCCAACTGTCTCCTTTGGGTATCCTATGAAGACACATTCGATTTGGGTTCGAGCTTATCAGTTGAAGCTTTTTCACATAAGCATCGCATCCCCAAACTTTTAGAAACGACAACTTTGGTTTCTTGCCAAACCATAGTTCATAAGGTGTCGTCTCAACGGATTTCGACGGTGTTCTATTCAGGTGAATGCAGCCGCCTCTAGAGCATAACCCCAAAACGATAGCGGTAAATCTGTAAGAGACATCATAGATCGCACCATATCTAGTAAAGTGCGACACGACGCTCGACACACCATTACGCTGTGGTGTTCCAGTGGCGGAGTTGCTAAACTATTCCGCATTGTTTCAAATGTAGACCAAACTCAGAACTCAAATATTCACCTCCACGATCGATCGTAGAAATTTAATTTTCTTATTACGATGATTTTCAACTTCACTCTGAAATTCTTTGAACTTTTCAAATGTTTCAGACTTATGTTTCATTAAGTAGATATACCCATATCTGCTTAAGTCATCTGTGAAGGTGAGAAAATAACGATATCCGCCACGAGCATCAACATTCATCGGACCACATACATCTGTATGTATGATTTCCAACAAATCTGTTGCTTTCTCCATAGTACCGGAGAACGGGGTTCTGGTCATCTTGCCCATAAGGCACGGTTCGCAAGTGCCAAGTGATTCATAATCAAGTGACTCCAAAAGTCCATCAAGATGGAGTTTCTTCATGCGCTTTACAATCGATATGACCTAAACGGCAAGTGCCACAAATAAGTTGCACTATCATTATCAACTCTGCATCTTTTGGTTTCAACATTATGAATATGTGTATCACTACTATCGAGATTCATCAAAATAGACCACTCCTCAAGGGTGCATGACCATAAAAGATATTACTCATATAAATAGAACAACCATTATTCTCTCGATTTAAATGAATAACCGCCTCGCATCAAACAAGATCCAGATATAATGTTCATGCTCAACGCAGCACCAAATAACAATTATTTAGGTCTAAAACTAATCCCAAGGTAGATGTAGAGGTAGCGTGTCGACCGCGATCACATCGACTTTGGAACCATTTCCCACGCGCGATCGTCACCTCGCCCTTTGCCATTGTTCGCTAATCCGTAGTCCCTGCTTCGAGTTGCAAATATTAGCAATGTAACCAAGATCAAATACCCAAAAGCTATGCGAGCTCTAGTAAGGTACACATCAATAACATGTATATCACATATACCTTTGTTCACCTTGCCATCCTTCTTATCCGCCAAATACTTGGGGCAGTTCCGCTCCAAAGGACTACCGCTTGCAAGAGAAGCACTCGGCTTGTGCTTAGGTCCGACTTGAGTTTCTTCTCCCGAGCAGAACTTGCTTGCTGTTCTTCTTGAAGTTCCCTTCTTCTTCCCTTTGCCTTTCTTCTTGAAACTAGTGGTCTTATTGACCATCAACACTTGATGCTCCTTTTTGATTTCTACCTCCGCAGCCTTTAGCATTGCGAAGAGCTCGTATAGTCTTTACTAACCCTTGCATATTATAGTTCATCACGAAGCCTTTGTAGCTTGGTGGCGTGATTGAAGAATTCATCAATGACACAATCATCCGGAAGATTAACTCCCAATTGTGTCAAGTGATTGTAGTACCCGGACATTCGAGTATGTGCTCACTAATGTAACTATTCTCCTCCATCTTGCAGCTATAGAACTTATTGGAGACTTCATATCTCTCAATCCGGCATTCTGTTGAATATCAACTTCAACTCCGGAACATCTCATATGCTCCATGACGCTCAAAACGCCGTTGAAGTCCCGGTTCTAAGCCGTAGCATGGCACACTCGAACTATAGAGTAGTCATCGCTTTGCTCGCCAGACGTTCTTAACGCCGCTGGTTAGATCAGCAGCAGTTCGCACCCAGCGGTGCATCCAGACGTAACTCTTCAGGCAGCAATGAGGATAATCTCGTGTTACGGACCCAATCCGTGTAATTGCTACCATCATCTTTCAACTTTGCTTTCTCAAGGAACGCATTAAAATTCAACGGAACAACAAAGACGAGCCATCTATCTACAATCAAACATAAACAAGCAAGACACTATCAGTACTAAGTTCATGATAAATTTAAGTTCAATTAATCATATTACTAAAGAACTCCCACCGTAAAGACATCTCTAGTCATCCAAGTGATCACGTGATCCAAATCAACTAAACCATAACCGATCATCACGTGAAATGGAGTAGTTTTCAATGGTGAACATCTTATGTTGATCATATCTACTATATGATTCACGCCGACCTTTCGGTCTCCGTGTTCCGAGGCCATATCTCGCATATGCTAGGCTCGCCAAGTATAACCCGAGTATTCTGCGGTGCAAAACTGGCTTGCACCCGTTGTAGATGGACGAGAGCTTATCACACCCGATCATCACGTGGTGTCCGGGCACGATTTAACTTTGGCAACGGTGCATACCGGGAGAACACTTCTTGATAATTTAGTGAGAGATCATCTTATAATGCTACCGTCAATCAAAGCAAGATAAGATGCATAAAGGATTAACATCACATGCAAATCAATATAAGTGATATGATATGGTCATCATCATCTTGTGCTTCGTGATCTTCATCTCCGAGCACCACCATGATCACCATCGCCACCGCGCGACACCTTGATCTCCATCGTAGCATCGTTGTCGTCTCGCCAAACTTATGCTTCTACGACTATAGCTACCGTTTAGTGATAAAGTAAAGCATTACAGGGCGATTGCATTGCATACAATAAAGCAACAACCATATGGCTCCTGCCAGTTGCCGATAACTTCGGTTACAAAACATGATCATCTCATACAATAAAATATAGCATCACGTCTTGACCATATCACATCACAACATGCCCTGCAAAAACAAGTTAGACGTCCTCTACTTTGTTGTTGCAAATTTTACGTGGCTGCTACGGGCTTAAGCAAGATCCAGCCTCACCCACGCATCAAAACCACAACGATATTTCACAAATAGACTCCGCTTTTAACCTTCTCAAGGACCGGGCGTAGCCACACTCGGTTCAACTAAAGTGAGAGAGACAGCACCCACCAGTCACCTTTAAGCAACGAGTGCTCAGAGCGGTGAAACCAGTCTCGCGTAAGCGCACGCGTAATGTCGGTCCGGCCGCTTCATCTCACAATACCGCTGAACCAAAGTATGACATGCTGGTAGGTAGTATGACTTGTATCGCCCACAACTCACTTGTGTTCTACTCGTGCAAAACATCAAACCATAAAAACCTAGGCTCGATGCCACTGTTGGGGAACGAGTAATTTCAAAATTTCCTACGCACACGCAAGATCATGGTGATGCATAGCAACGAGAGGGAGAGTGTTGTCCACATACCCTTGTAGACCCGGCGGAAGCGATCACAACGTAGAGGAAGTAGTCAGACGTTCTCCTCGCGATCCGACCGATCCGGCGCCAAGCATTCGGCGCCCCGAGTTCTTGACACACGACAGCTCGATGACGCCCCTCGACTCGATCCAGCCGAGTGTCGAGGGAGAGTTTCATCAACCTGACGGCGTGGCGACGATCTTGATGTTTCACGGCGCAGGCTTCGCTTAAGCTTCGCGACGGTATGACCGAGGTGGAATATGGTGGAGGGGGCACCGACACGGCTAAGGAACGATCCGTAGATCAATACTTGTGTGTCCTAGGGTGCCCCCTGCCCCAGTGATATAAAGGAGGGAGGGGGAGGCCGGCCGGCCCCTATAGGCGCGCAAGGAGGGGGAGTCCTCCTCCTAGTTGAGTAGGACTCCCTTTCCTAGTCCAACTAGGAAGGAGAAGGGGAAGGAAAGAGAGGAGAGGGAGAGGAGGGGGGCCGCCCCCTCCTTGTCCTATTCGACTCCCAGGGGCGCGCCACCTCCGGTGCGGCCCTCTCTTTCCCTCTTGGCCCACTAAGGCCCATATTCTCGGGGTTCCAGTAACCTCCCAAGCACTCCGTTTTCTCCGAAACTTCCGAACCTTTCCGTGTCCGAATATAGCCGTCAATATATCAATTTTATGTCTCGACCATTTCGAGACTCCTCGTCATGTCCGTGATCACATCCGGACTCAACTTCTTCGGTACATCAAAATACATAAACTCATAATAACTATCATCGAAACCTTGCTGCGTGCGGACCCTACGGTTCGAGAACAATGTAGACATGACCTAGAACTATTCTCGGTCAATAACCAATAGCGGACCTGGATGCCCATATTGGTTCCTACATATTCTACGAAGATCTTTGTCGGTCAGACCGCATAACAACATACGTTGTTCCCTTTGTCATCGGTATGTTACTTGCCCGAGATTCGATCGTCGGTATCCAATACCTAGTTCAATCTCGCTACCGCAAGTCTCTTTACTCGCTCCGTAATACATCATCTCATAACTAACTCATTAGTTGTAGTGCTTGCAAGGCTTCATGATGTGTATTACCGAGAGGGCCAGAGATACCTCTCCGACAATCGGAGTGACAAAACCTAATCTCAAATATGCCAACCCAACATCTGCCTTTGGAGACACCTGTAGTACTCCTTTATAATCACCCGATTACGCTGTGACGCTTGGTAGCACCAAAGTGTTCCTCCGTAAACGGAGTTGCATAATCTCATAGTTACAGAACATGTATATGTCATGGATAGAAGCAGAGCAACATACTAAACGATCGTGTGCTAAGCTAAGGGAATGGGTCATGTCAATCGATCATTCTACTAATGATGTGACCTTGTTAATCAAATAACAACTCCTTGTTCATGGTCAGGAAACATAACCATCTTTGATTAACAAGCTAGTCTAGTAGAGGCATACCAGTGACATATTGTTTTGTCTATGCATTCACACATGTATCATGTTTCCGGTTAATACAATTCTAGCATGAATGATAAACATTTATCATGAAATAAGGAAATAAATAATAACTTTATTATTGCCTCTAGGGCATATTTCCTTCAGGATGCACACCCACTTAGTTTCTGTAGCGAGGTTTCAGACATTTATAGCTCTAGTGCATCTGTTGCATGGAAATTCCTACTCCTCACATTGGCATCGATTGTAAGGCCTCTCCATTGCCTAACGATCAGCCGTGTCGGTGTGAGACTTTCTCAATTTTTGTCTTCCCTTATGAACCCGCTCATCATTCTCTATGCCATCCAAAGTGCCAAGTCCTTGACTGTCACACCCAATATGCGATCCTATCCGAGAGGAACTCAAAGGTCCCACCAAGGATAGAGCCGCATATTAAAGACGCTTTTGCAAGGTGGAATATCATTACATCGTACCATTACATAATAGTTGGGATACATGCAAAGGCATACCGATGCCACGAGAATACAACAACATCATACAGAAGAGGGGCATCCGACTACGGATGAAGCACAAATGACATCCACCCTGCTAGACCATGCTGCCAACCAGGAACCTATCCTTAATCAAAGAAGAAGCAAAATAAGAACTCCAAAACAAGTAAACATTGCTCTCATGTCATGATCATCACATTACCTATACCTGTAGATGTTGTTGTAGTAATCTGTGAGCCACAAGGACTCAACAATCCCATTACCATGGGTATCAAGAATAGCAAAGCTTAGTGGGTATGGAAATGGATAAGTGGTGAGGTTGCAGCAGCACTAAGCATTGTATGGTGGCTAACTTACGAGTACAAGAGTAAGATGAGAAACTAAACAAATGGTCGCAAACTAGTAATGATCGAGAAGTGATCCTGAACTGCTTACGTTCAAGCATAACCCAATCGCGTTCTCTTCCTGCTCGAAAAGAGACAGTCACGGTTACACACACGGTTGTTGTATTCTATTTCGGATCTAGTGTCAAGTTCTCTACAACCGGACATTAAAAACACTCATCTACCACATAACCGCGGGCACGACTCTCGGAAGTTTAAACCCTGCAGGGGTGTCCCAACTTAGCCCACGACAAGCTCTCACGGTCAACGGAGGAAAATCCTCCTCCCGGAACAACCCGATCAAGCTCGGAATCCCGGTTCACAAGACATTTCGACAATGGTAAAACAAGTCCAGCAAGACCACCCAGTGCATCGATACCCTGATAGGAGCCGCGTGTATCTCGTTCTCAGGACAACACTGTCTATGCTAAGTGGATGATAGCCAAATACCTCAAGTTGCCTCGAGGTGGCACCGACGACTACTAGGTAGGTGGACTAAAACTCATGAGGAGCACTGGCCCAGGGGTTGGTTAAGTGACCTCAGGGGCCGGCAGGTCCCTATGCAAGTTTTAGTTGTTATTAAGCAAATGGTAAAACCAATGTTGGGCCTTGCTGGAAGACTTTTATTCAAAGCGAACTGTCAAGGGGGGCCCATAAACCCCAACCGTGTTAGGAACGCAAAATCAAGGAACATAACACCAGTATGATGGAAATTAGGGCGGCAAGAGTGGAACAAAACACCAGGCAAAAGGCCGAGCCTTCCACCCTTTACCAAGTATATAGATGCATTAATTAAATAAGAGATATTGTGATATCCCATGATATCCATGTCCCAACATGGAACAAACTGCAACCGCACCTGCAACTAGCAACGCTATAAGAGGGGCTGAGCAAAGCGGTAACATAGCCAAACAACGGTTTGCTGGGATGGTGGAAAGGTTAGATGCTGTTTCATGGCATATTGGGAGGCTTGATAAACAAGTGGTGGGTAGCGCGACATAGCGATAGCATCGAGACAACTAGCATAGCAAAGATAGTAGTGAGATCCAAGGTGATGAGCGTCTTGCCTGAAATCCCTCTAGGAAGAAGATCGAGTCCATGAAGAAGACGAAGGGGCGTATAAAACCAAGCGTAGTCGAACGAGTCTTCACGATCGCAATGAAACAGGAACTATCGAGAAGAAGCACAACCGGAAAGAAGCACACAACATGGTAAACACATAACACATAAACATGGCATGATGCTCAACCAAGTATGATGCGTGACAAGGCTATATGATGCTACACATGGCAAGATATGATGCATACTAGAACATCACATCAAAGCAAGTTTAAATGAGGCCAAAAACAACATATAATAATTTCCATAAGACCTCATATGTAAATTTTGAAATTGGACCAGATCTGAATAACACATTATGTTGAAGTTGTTAAATAGCAAGTTAAAAAGCACCATGATGATCTACACGTCTTTCTAGTCAAGTTACATGTAAAGTTCATTTAATTCGGAGCTACAGCCTAGAAGATATGAGCAACACAAGTTAAACATGGCATTGATGCAAAATGCATACAATCATCAAGCACACATGCTCAAAACATGGATGCAACAAGATAATATGAAACTACATGCAATTCTAAGCAAGTTTCATATAGAACACAATCAAAACGGAGCAACGGATCAAGACATACACTCAAAACAAGTTTCAATAACAATCTGCCCAAATCAGCAAGTAGGCACTTTGCAATCATCAAAACAACATGCTACATAAATCATATGAGCTCAAACTTGATATGCGCTCAAAGTACAGATAACATGATACAAATATCATTAAGGTTCAGTTTCATAGGCATTAGGACTAAACTAATGTGATCAATGCAAAAGGCAACATTATAACACAGATTCATGACCGTGAAAAACGGGGCATATGCATGAGCAGAGTTAATATGATGGCCTGTTGGAGGCATGAAACAGAGATGCTATAGTGCATGAACATGAAATCAAAAGGTATAGAATGCTAGTGCATATCATGGAGCTCAACTCACACAACATGACATATATATAGGAGCAACATGTTCATGGAAATAATCAAGACAAGATGCAAACATGAAATAGCAGATTCTCAGGCTTGGAGAAAATCTGGGAGCAACGGTAACATTAGGATGCTTAATTTGGAGGCACATAACAACAAGCATAGGAATTTTAATATTTATGCAAAAGATATGGGCATGTAGTAGACATGATATATTTCAACTTACTTCATGGGCACAAGTTCATATGATGCATAGATTAATTCTTATGGTTTTTACAAGATGGAACATGATATTAATAGGTTGACATGTTTAGCATGATGGCAATTTGAGAGCAAGAAAACAACAATCTATAGTAAGTTTATATGGCAACCAAGGGCATGAAATCGAAGTACACATAACAAAGAGCAAATAACATCCAGACATCATATGCATATGGCTCATGGATTAGTGGAAACCAATAAGAGAAGTTTGAATGTTGTAACAGTTTTAGCAAGTCTAAAACAACAACATTATCATAGCAAGTTTTCGAGCTTAGAACAGAGGTAATACGAAGTCCAAAATTATCAAACTTGGCATGTTAACAAATTACTAATAGCGTAATTTAATTCATGTAATTTGAGCATCTCCAAAAGAGGCATAGATTATTTAATATAAAGCTCACAACATGGCATCATGAAGTTAACAGAAAACTGGAACATCATTTAGGCATGTTCATGTCAATGAAAACACATGCTACATGACATATATATAGCCTCAAATGGCATGGAATGCTATATCATAACATGAAAATCAAAACATGTCAACTAAGCATCTCTAGATTATGCATGATTTGTTGGTAGCATCAAGCAAACATAGCATGATAATATAACAGATTGAGACTTAGCAGAACATTAGCAGCAAGTAACCCACTTCCCAAGCTAGCTTGTTTCACTCACCACAGGGCATTTCATGACAAATGGGATACATCAATGCAAAGATGACAAGTTATAACAGTTGACATGATGCTCCTAAAACATGTTGACATGAGATTATGCTCCTAAAACATGTTGACATGATGCTCAAAAGAAAATCACACAAAATGATAAGAAAAAGATAAAATGACAAGTTATAACAGTTTTCAGCAGATTATATCACTTAGCACTCTTGCAACAGAGATTACAGCAACTAGATGCAATCAAACAAGCATGTAACAGGAACCACCATGTAGAGCATCAAGATATGAACATTTTGACATATCATACACTCCATATGGATCAACATGCACATTGGTAGGTCCCACACAAAAATGTAACATGCTGTTAAAATTCGAGGACTTAGCCGTTTTCACCTAGCAGAAACTAGAATGGAGAAGAGGAGGATGAGGCCATGGCATGGTCAACGGCGGCGCCAGTGATGGGGAGGCCAGGAGGAGGCAGGCGATGACCGGCCGGGGATGGGGACGGGCCGATCCGGCCGCGGCTCGCCGGATCCGGCCGTATCCTGGCTTGGGGCGACGTGGGGAGGCGCGGTGGTGAGGTCGCGGGCACCATGGCGACGGCGGCCCTGCGGGGAAGAGAGGGCGAGGGCCAGAGGAGGAGAACAGAGAAGGGCACGGCGGGGAGGTGGCGAGGCTCACCGGCGGCGAGGTCGAGGAGCGGCGCGGGGAGGCGCTCGGGGCTGCAGCAGCATGGGCGGGCGAAGCGGCAAGATGGCGGCGGCGCAGCAGTTTTTCCGGGCCCAGATCCAGCCCGGGGTGGGCCGGCTGCGGGCTGCGGTGGGTCATGATGGGTAGGAGGCTGAGGGGGCGGTGTGGCAGCCTCCCGTTGGTCGGGAGCGGCTGCGCGGGCGGTGGCTGCCCACTGGGGCGATGCCAAGTGGCGGAGTGGAGGTGTCCGGGCACGAAAATGGAGGTGGGGGGCGGCAGGAGCGAGGTGGGAGGAGGCTAGGGTTTAGGGATTGCCCAAAATGGCAGGGGGGTGGTGTTTAAATAGGAAAGGAGGGCTAGGATTAGGGTTAGAAGGAGTTGAAGGCCGTACCGGACCCTCCGATCGCGTTCTGACGGTTCCGGTCGAAGGGTAGGGGGGTTAGGATGGGCTAGATGGGTTGTGCTAGAGGGGGTTGGGCTGAGAGGAGAGAAGAGAAATGCAGAATGGAAACGTTTCGAGGACCGAAACATCCAACGAAGGTACCTGCAACGGTACCGCTATATGTTTAATGGTTGGGGTATCAAACGAACTCTGAATTCGACGAAACTTGGCAAGCGGTCTACCTACACTATAATGAGACCGGACACCAACTTTCACCTCATTCCGAGAACATTTTCAACCCACTTACAAAATCAAAATTTGAAGGTGCTACGGGCGCGTGCGAGTGTGGTTGGGCTCAGAACGGACAATAGAGAGAACTGGGAGACCCGAATGTAAGTGATACGTCCATTTTGCATCATGCTTTTATATCAATATTTATGGCATTATGGGCTGTTATTACACATTATATCTCAATACTTATAGCTATTCTCTCTCATTTTACAAGGTTTACCATGAAGCGGGGGGGATGCCGGCAGCTGGAATTCTGGCTGAAAAAGGAGCAAACCTAGGAAACCTATTCTGCACAACTCCAAAAGACCTGAGACTCCACGAAACAACTTTTCAGATTTAATAAGAATTTTTGGGCAAAAGAAATAGGCCAGGGGGCCCACACCCTGTCTAGGAGACAGGGGGTGCCCCCCTAGGGCGCGCCCCCTATCTCCTGGGCTCCCTGGTGGGCCTCCGACGTCCATCTTCTGCTATATGAAGGGTACGTTTCCCCTGGAAAAAATAGTAGGGAAGCTTACGGGATGAAACTCCGCCGCCACGAGGCGGAACCTTGGCGGAATCAATCTAGGGCTCTGGCGGAGCTGTTCTACCGGGGACACTTCCCTCCGGGAGGGGGAAATCATCACCAACGTCATCACCAACGATCCTCTCATCAGGAGGGGGTCAATCTCCATCAACATCTTCACCAACACCATCTCATCTCAAAACCCTAGTTCATCTCTTATATCAAAACCACAAATTGGTACCTGTGGGTTGCTAGTAGTGTTGATTACTCATTGTAGTTGATGCTATTTGGTTTACTTGGTGGAAGATCATATGTTTAGATCCTTTGTGCCTATTATTACCCCTCTGATTATGAACATGAATATGCTTTGTGAGTAGTTACGTTTGTTCCTAAGGACATGGGTGAAGTCTTGCTATTAGTAGTCATGTGAATTTGGTATTCATTCAATATTTTGATGAGATGTATGTTGTCTCTCCTCTAGTGGTGTTATGTGAACGTCGACTACATGACACTTCACCATTATTTGGGCCTAGAGGAAGGCATAGGGAAGTAATAAGTAGATGATGGGTTGCTAGAGTGACAGAAGCTTAAACCCTAGTTTATGTGTTGCTTCGTTAGGGTTTGATATGGACCCATATGTTTAACGATGTGGTTAGGTTTACCTTAATACTTCTTTTTGTAGTTGCGGATGCTTGCAATAGGGGTTAAACATAAGTGGGATGCTTGTCCATGTTAGGGCATTACCCAAGTGCCGGTCCACCCACATATCAAATTATCAAAGTACCGAACGCGAATCTTATGAACGTGATGAAAACTAGCTTGACGATAATTCCCAATGTGTCCTCGGGAGCTCCTTCTTCATTATTAGAATTTGTCCAGGCTTATCCTTTGCTACATAAAGGATTGGGCCACCTTGCTGCAATTTATTTACTTTATTTACTTTTTGCTTGTTACTATTTATCTTATCACAAAACTATCTATCACCTACTATTTCAGTGCTTGCATAGAAAACCTTACTGAAAACCGCTTATCATTTCCTTCTGCTCCTCGTTGGGTTCGACACTCTTACTTATTGAAAGGACTACGATAGATCCCCTGTACTTGTGGGTCATCAAGACTCTTTTCTGGCGCCGTTGCTGGGGAGTGTAGCGCTCTTGGTGAGTGGAACTTGGTAAGGAAACATTTATATAGTGTGCTGAAATTTTTTGTTACTTGTCACTATGGAAACTAATCCTTTGAGGGGCTTGTTTGGGGTATCTTCACCCCAACCAGAAGAGCAAAGGTATCTCCTCAACCTACTAAACCTTATGAAAATATTCACTTTGAGATTCCTTCGGGCATGATAGAAAAACTGCTAGCTAATCCTTTTGCAGGAGACAGAACATTGCATCCCGAATTACACCTCATCTTTGTGGATGAAGTTTGTGGATTATTTAAGCTTGCAGGTATTCCCGATGATGTTGTCAAAAGGAAGGTCTTCCCTTTATCTTTGAAGGGAGATGCAATAACATGGTATAGGCTATGTGATGATACGAGATATTGGAATTATAAGCGATTGAAGTTGGAATTTCACCAAAAGTTCTACCCTATGCATCTTGTTCATCGTGATCATAATTACATATATAATTTCTGGCCTCACGAAGGAGAAAGCATTGCTCAAGCTTGGGGGAGGCTTAAGTCAATGTTGTATTCATGCCCCAATCATGAGCTCTCTTGGGAAATGATTATTTAGAATTTTTATGCTTGGCTTTCTCTTGATAATCGCAACCTGCTTGATACTTCCTGTGCTGGTTCCTATATGCTAAAGACTATTGATTTCAACTGGGACTTATTGGAAAGAAATAAACGCAACTCTGAAGATTGGGGTTCTGACGATGGTAAGGAGTCAGGTATGACACCTAAGTTTGATTGTGTTAAATCTTCTATGGATACCGATGCTTTCCGTGGATTTAGCTCTAAGTATGGACTTGACTCTGAGATAGTAGCTACTTTTTGTGAAACTTTTGCTAGTCACGTTGATCTCCGTAAAGAGAAGTGGTTTAAATATAATCCTCCTGTTGAAGTGAAAGTAGTTGCACCTATTACAGTCGAAGAGAAGACTATTACATATAGTGATCCTATTATTCCTACTGCTTATGTTGAAAAACCTCCTTTTCCTGTTAGGATAAAAGATCATGCTAAAGCTTTGACTGTTGTTCGTAAGAGCAATGTTAGAACTTATACACCTCCAGAGCAAATCAAATTTGAACCTAATGTTGCGATTGTTAAAGATCTCTTGTCTGATAATATTGATGGGCATGTTATTTATTTCTGTGATGAAACTGCTAGAATTGCCAAACCTTGTGCTAAAGATAAACATAGACCTGTGGTAGGCATGCCTATTATTTCTGTTAAAATAGGAGATCATTGTTATCATGGCCTATGTGATATGGGTGCTAGTGCTAGTGCAATACCTATTGACTTATACAAAGAAATTAAGCACAATATTGCACCTGCTGAGTTAGAAGATATTGATGTCACAATTAAACTTGCCAATAGAGATACTATTTCACCAATGGGAATTGTTAGAGATGTTGAAGTCTTGTGTGGGAAAACCAAATATGCTGTTGATTTTCTTGTTCTTGGCTCCCCACAAGATAGCTTTTGTCCCATTATATTTGGTAGACCCTTCTTGAACACCGTTAATGCAAGGATAGATTGCGAAAAGGATGTAGTTACTATTGGTCTAGGTGATATGTCTCATGAGTTCAACTTTTCTAAATTTCGTAGACAACACCGTGAAGAGGAACCATCTAGTAAGGATGAATTTATTGGTCTTGCTTCCATTGCTGTTCCTCCAACTGATCCGTTAGAACAATATTTGTTAGACCATGAAAATGATATGTTTATGAAGGAAAGGGAAGAAATAGATGAAGTGTTCCTTAAACAAGAACCTATGCTGAAACATAACCTTCCCGTTGAAATTCTTGGGGACCCCCCTCCACCCAAGGGTGATCCCGTGTTTGAAGTCAAACTATTACCTGATAATCTTAAGTATGCTTATCTTGATGAAAAAGAAATATATCCTGTTATTATTAGTGCTAACCTTTCAGAGAAAGAAGAAGAAAGATTATTGAAAACTCTGAAGAAGCACCGAGCTGCTATTGGATATACTTTGGATGATCTTAAGGGCATTAGTCCCACATTATGTCAACACAAAATCTCAGTGGAAAAAGATGCCAAACCAGTTAGAGATCCTCAAAGACGATTAAATCTCAAAATGAAGGAAGTGGTAAGAAAGGATATACTAAAACTCCTTGAGGCAGGTATTATTTATCCCGTTGCTGATAGTGAATGGGTAAGCCCTGTCCATTGTGTCCCTAAAAAGGGACGTATTACCGTTGTTCTTAATGATAAAGATGAATTGATCCCACAAAGAATTATTACAGGTTATAGGATGGTAATTGATTTCCGTAAGTTAAATAAAGCCACTAAGAAAGATCATTACCCTTTACCTTTTATTGATCAAATGCTAGAAAGGCTATCCAAACACACACATTTTTGCTTTCTAGATGGTTATGCTGGTTTCTCTCAGATACCTGTTTCAGCGGGGGGATCAATCTAAAACTACTTTTACTTGCCCTTTTGGTACCTTTGCTTATAGACGTTGCCTTTTGGTTTATGTAATGCACCTGCTACCTTTCAAAGATGCATGATGGCTTCTCCGTCTATGGATCCTCTTTTGATGATTGTTTGAGCAACCTTGATCGAGTTTTGCAGATATGCAAAGACACTAGTCTTATCCTGAATTGGGAAAAGTGTCACTTTATGGTTAATGAAGGCATTGTCTTGGGGCACAAGATCTCCGAGAGAGGTATTGAAGTTGATAAAGCCAAAGTTGATGCTATTGAAAAGATGCCATGTCCCAAGGACATAAAAGGTATAAGAAGTTTCCTTGGTCACCCGGTTTTTATAGGAGGTTCATTAAGGACTTTTCTAAAATCTCTAGGCCTCTGACTAATTTATTGCAAAAAGATATTCCTTTTGTCTTTGATGATGATTGTGTAGAAGCATTTGAAACACTTAAGAAGGCTTTGATCACTGCACCTATTGTATAGCCACCTGATTGGAATTTACCTTTTGAAATTATGTGTGATGCTAGTGATTATGCTGTAGGTGCTGTTTTAGGGCAAAGAGTCGATAAGAAATTGAATGTTATCTAGTATGCTAGTTAGACTCTTGATACTGCCCAGAGAAATTATGCTACCACTAAAAAAGAATTCTTAGCAGTTGTGTTTGCACGTGATAAGTTTAGACCTTATATTATTGATTCCAAAGTTACTATTCACACTGATCATGCTGCTATTAAATATCTTATGGAAAAGAAAGATGCTAAGCCTAGACTCATTAGATGGGTTCTCTTGCTCCAAGAATTTGACTTGCATATTATAGATAGAAAGGGAGCTGAGAACCCCGTTGCAGACAACTTGTCTAGGCTAGAGAATGTTCTTGATGACCCACTGCCTATTAATGATAGCTTTCTTGATGAACAATTAGCGGTTGTGAATGCTTCTCGTACTGCTCCTTGGTATGCTGATTAAGCTAATTACATTGTTGCTAAATATATACCTCCTAGTTTCACATACCAGCAAAAGAAAAAGTTCTTTTATGATTTAAGAAGGAGTAGATGGTATTATTAGACGTTGTGTGCCTGAGCATGAACAGGAACAAATCCTATGCAAGTGTCACTCTGAATCCTATGGAGGACACCACGCTGGAGATAGAAATGCACACAAGGTACTACAATCTGGTTTTTATTGGCCTACTCTTTTCAAAGATGCTCGTAAGTTTGTCATATCTTGTGATGAATGTCAAAGAATAGGTAACATTAGTAGACGTCAAGAAATGCCTATGAATTATTCTCTTGTTATTGAACCGTTTGATGTTTGGGGCTTTGATTAATGGGACCTTTTCCTGCCTCTAATGGTTATACACATATTTTAGTTGCTGTTGATTACGTTACTAAGTGGGTAGAAGCTATTCCAACTAGTAGTGCTGATCATAACACTTCTATTAAAATGCTTAAAGAAGTTATTTTCCCGAGGTTTGGAGTCCCTAGATATCTTATGAATGATGGTGGTTCACACTTTATTCATGGTGCTTTCCGTAAGATGCTTGCTAAGTATGATGTCAATCATAGAATCGCATCTCCTTATCACCCGCAGTCTAGTGGTCAAGTAGAGTTGAGCAATAGAGAGCTCAAATTAATTTTGCAAAAGACTGTGAATAGATCTAGAAAGAATTGGTCCAAAAAACTTGATGATGCATTATGGGCCTATAGAACTGCATACAAAAATCCTATGGGTATGTCTCCATATAAGATGGTTTATGGAAAAGCATGTCATTTACCTCTTGAACTTGAACATAAGCATATTGGGCTGTTAAAGAGCTCAATTATGACTTCAAACTTGCCGGTGAGAAAAGGTTATTTGATATTAGCTCACTTGATGAATGGAGAACCCAAGCTTATGAGAATGCTAAGCTTTTCAAAGAAAAAGTCAAACGCTGGCATGATAAGAGGATACAGAAGCGTGAGTTTAACATAGGAGATTATGTGTTATTGTTCAACTCTCGTTTAAGATTTTTTTACAGGAAAACTTCTCTCAAAATGGGAAGGTCCCTAAGTTATCGAGGAGGTCTATCGTTCTGGTGCTATAAAAATCAACAACTTCGAAGGCACAAACCTGAGGGTGGTAAATGGTCAAAGAATTAAACATTATATTTCAAGTAATCCTATCAATGTTGAAACTAATATTATTGAAACCATAATCCTTGAGGAATACATAAGAGACACTTTCCAGAACATTCCAGACTCCGAAAAGGCATAGGTATATGGTACGGTAAGTAAACCGACTCCAAAACAACTCTAATGGCAATTTTTATCAGTTTTGGATTATTTTAGGATTTTAGGAAGAAAGAAGTAATCCGAAAGGGACATGAGGCTCCCACGAGAGAGGAGGGCGCCCCCTGTAGGGAACGCCCCCTATCTCGTGGGCACCTCGTGTGCCTCCCGGACTGCATTTTCTTGTATGTTACGTACTTTGGTCGGTAAAAATTCATTATATATACTCCTGAAGGTTTTGACCACCGTATCACGCAAATATCCTCTGTTTTCGTTTCGAGCTGTTCCTGTTGCAGAATAAAACCAGATGTCTTCTTGGGAATCAGTTGGGGAGAGCCGGGTGTCTCACCCAATGCTAGGTCCAGGAGCAAATAGCGATGCCTATCACTTTGGACCATCAACGGAGGACGAGATGGAGACTGATTTGAAAAGATAGATGCCATGGAGGAAGATCAAGAAGTTACCTCTCGCCTCCAAGCAGAATTCACAATGGGGGAACTACCTAGCAGGGTTGTCCCTACTTCAGTCACTCCTTTCAACTCCCGATTTCGTTATTATGAAAATATGAAAAAGAGTTTCACTTGTTCTCCAGAAGCTATGTAGCATCCTTGGGTAAACGGAGCTTTGTCTTTCGCGGGCAAGCTCCGTAAAGAAAATATGGACCTCAAAAAACAAGTCAATAAGCTCGAGGAGGAGAACCGTATCCTGAAGGGCATAATCGCCAAGAAGGTCATAACACCAACCGTGAAGAAGGAGAAATAATCACATTTGTATGAGCACTCCCCTTGGCAACTGCCAAGCTTGGGGAGGTGCCATGGTATCGTATCACCATCACACTCCTATCTTTACCGCTTTATTTAGTTCGATCCTTTTAGTAGTAACTTGATCTATTAGTAGTTGAAGTTTTGATATCAAGTAGTTTTGAGTTTTGCTTTGTGATCTCTTTTTGTAATCGAGTCTCTGTGCTATCTATAATAAAGATTAGTGTTGAGTCAAGGGCTTTGCTATGCTGCTATGATCTTGAAAAAGTAGAAATAACAAAAGAGTTCATATTGATCTTATGGATAGTGATAACTTCACACATAAAAAGTATGAGGCATAAAAATTGTTGAGAGTTGATGAACGTAGCCTTGGTCATAGTTGCAATTAATAGGAAGTGTGATAAGGAAAGAGGGGTTCATATATAAATATATTATCTTAGACATCTTTTATGATTGTGAAGCACTCATTAAGTATGACATGCTAAAAGATTTGATGTTGGACAAGGAAGACAACGTGATGGTTTATGTTTTCTGACATCTCAGTTAAAGTATATTGTCATTGACCTTCCAAACATGTTGAGCTTGCCTTTCCCCCTCATGCTAGCCAAATTCCTTGCACCAAGTAGAGATACTACTTGTGCTTCCAAATATCCTTAAACCCAGTTTTGCCATGAGGTCCACCATACCGACCCATGGATTGAGTAAGATCCTTCAAGTAAGTTGTCATCAGTGCAAGCAATAAAAATTGCTCTCTAAATATGTGTCGGGGGTTGGGTGCGACATATGCCAAAGGATGGCTTATCATGGTGGGGGCGAGTAGAACGTCGCCGGTGCCTGGAAACGGGATGAGGCGAAGACATGCACGCCGGCGGATCTTACCCAGCTTCGGGGCTCTCCGTGGAGATAACACCCCTACTGCTGCTCTGCGGGGTCTCCGCATGATCACTAAGGCAAAGTGAGTACAAGGTTGCTCCTTGAGCTGTTTCTGGAGGTAGGAGAAGGCAAGGCTAGCCTCCTTCCTATATGATCTGGTCTAGTGCTAATGGATTCGAAACCTTTGCATGGGTGCCCTGCGGGTTTATATAGGCCTACCCCCAGGGGTACAACGGTAAATCCGGCTGGGTGCGGGTCCCAGACGTCAGTCTCTTAGGCCGCCATCTTCTCCACCGACTGCTGGGGCCCGCCAACTGGTGGGCCCCGCCGACTTGCCCGGTACGGGGCTGTCACATCCCTAGCTTCTGGTAATGCCTGGTGTTTTGCATCTTGTTGCATCATGTTTAAATTCTATTTAAGTTGAAATGGGGATTGACTAAACCCTAGCATCGTAAAGAATTCAACTAGGTTCAACTAAAATAATTTCATGAATCCAAATGGCTTTAAAAAATGTTCATCATTTCGAAAATGCTAGAAGCAATAACTGGGGTGTTGCACATTTTCCATGACATATTTGGTCACCAATTAAATCATATGTACTTTGCATTTGGGCATTTAAATGCTAGTAAATATTTTAAATGCTCAAATAATTCGGAAATAAGTGTGGGCTGTTGGCATTAATCTAAACAGAGCCTATGATTATTTTCAGGATTTTTGAAGGTGTCTAACTATTTTAAATAATGCCACAAAAGTACGTAAAATAGAAAACAGTAATTAAAATAAGAAAACAGAGAGAAGAAACTCACTGCCTCACCCACTGCCCACTGGCGGCCCAAATGGCCGCCCAGCCCACCACCTCTCCTGTCGCCTTTCCTCCTCGTGCTAATAGGCGAGGAGGGACACCGCGACGCCGCCGAAGCTCGCCACGCCACCAGTGCTGCTGCTGGCTACCTCGACGCGCCGGACGACGCCACGCACCCCTCATGACGCTCTCCTCTCCCGTGCCCCTCTCCTCTCTCTCCCGAGCGCTCTCCTCCTCCTCTGTTCTCCTCACCAACGCGCGGCCGCCACCGACGCTGCTCGCCCGTGGCCACCGCCACCCCACGCCTCCCGACACGCCCACGAGCTCCGCCGACCTCCTGTCCTCCTCACCGAGCCGGGCGACGCCGGAGGCTCTGATCGCCGCCCATGCCGCCTCCCTCACCCCGGTGCCGGAGATCGCCGCAAATTCGCTGCCGCAGAAGCTTCCCGAGCTCGCCGACCCTCCGCTCGATCCACCGTGAGCTCCTCCCAACCCCCTCTTCTCCGTCTCGCTCGCATGCCGTGGCGCCATTCCCCACCGTCACCGGCTCGCCGCCGCTCAGCTTGTCGCCGGCGCCGCCCGGCGACCATTTGGTCACGGCCACCGTGCAACCGCCAGTTCTCCTCATGACCAAGAGCCCCTCCAGCGCCTCAGCTCCCTCGCTTGTGAGCAGCAAGACGAACCCGACCGCACCGAAGCTCCGGCCGCCACGAGCTCGCCGTCGTCGGTTCCGGCCCACCACAGCACGACCACCACCACTGCTCGACGCTACCCGAGGGCTCTCCAACGAGCCCAAGCACACCTCGAACCGAGCCCTGGCTCTTCCCGAGCACCTCCGCCGCGTCTGGCCATGGCCGGCGGCCTAACTCCGGCGAAAGCGCCATCAGGCACTAATCTAATGACCCTCTGGGTCACTTACATGTGGGCCCATGCCTCACTGACACTTTTTAGTTAGGACTAAATTAGCGCTAACAGTCTTGGTTAATTAACTAGGACACTGACATGTGGGGCCCACTGTCAGGTTTGACCCTGGTTAGGCGCCTGTTGACCTGCTGACGTCATGATGATGTCAGGCTGACGCAATTAATAATTTTCTGGATTTAAAATAAATCCAGGAAATTTCAGAAAATGATTTTAACTTCAAAAATTCATAGAAATTCAACCGTAACTCCAAATGAAATAAATTATATATGAAAAATGATCAGAAAAATCCAATCTATCCATCTGTACCATTTTCATGCATGTTAGAACAACTTATAGCTGCTGTTTAGCACAAATCATTTAAATGGCATTTGAAAAATCACATATGGAGTTTGAATTTGAATCTTGTATTCAAACCAACTTCATTTAATCTGCTAATTGCATTAGCTCAAACCACAGCATATTGCCATGTCATGATCATGCATCATATTGTGCATTTGCATTGATTGTGTTTCTTTCTCGCTTGCCGTAATTGCCCCTCTCGATAGACGTGGTTCCGACGATGAGTTCGATGACACCGATGAAGAGTTATATCATCTTCGAAGTGCTGTGCAAGCAAAACCCCTTGTTCATTCCGATACAATCCCACTCTCTCGCTTCGCTTCTCTTTTTACTGCATTAGGACAACAACGGTTCATGTGTTACTTGCTGCGTAGTTGAACCCTTTATCCTCTCGCATGACCTGTCATTCCACAAGAATAGATGAAACCCACTAGCATGAGTAGGAGTTGTTTGAGCCCCGATGTGCCTACTCATTCATGCTTGTTGTCATGCCTGCTATTGCTTAGAGTTGAGTCAGTCCGATTCATCGGGAATGAATCGGAGGTGTGTGAACATGTCCCATCGTTGAGAGCTAAATGTGTGAACACGATTTGGTAAAGGTAGCGGTGAGAGGCCATGTAGGAGTACATGGTGGGTTGTCTCATTGCAGCCGCCCTCGTGAACTGAGTTCGTGTTTGTGATCCATGAATAGTTACTACCACACATTGGGTTCCGTAACTCGCCCCTCTCGGCTTCTTAATCACCCTTGTTCTCTGTCCGTGAGTTGCAACTAGTTTCGTGTTTGTAGGTAGTGTTAGTAGTCTACCAAGTGGCACCCGCATGTGGGCTTGGGACAGATTAGGCACCGTGGCACGGTGTACCAAGCGAGATCTACCCGTCGAGGTGGGCTTGGGAACCCTGCTCACATTGTTTGGGGCCGTGAGCGACACCCCGCCGGATCTCCTTGCGGATGAAACCCGAATAGGCGATAAACCCGACGAGAGACTTGAGTGTTTAGGTAGGCCGTGGCCGACTCCTCGCCCGGCTTCGCTTGAAGGTTGCCGCGTACATGACGTGTACTGGGCTATAAGTGGCGAGAGCGTGTGAAGAAGTACACCCTGCAGGTTATCATTATCTATTCAATAGCCGGATTCCTCGGATATGGAAACGTGGACCCTTGTACAGTTCATAGACAAGTGAAAGTGGATACTCTAAAATACGCAAGATAAGCGTGAGTGCTATGGATGGCGTTCTCGTGGGAAGACGGAGCGGATCCATAGTGGTGTATTGATATGGTGATTATGTGGACTCGTGCGCCACCTCAAAAGAGTTACTTGCAATGTAGTTTAGGATAGCCACCGAGTCAAAGCTGGCTTGTCTGCAGCTTAAACTCCACCATCCCTTTATTGATAATGATGCATATGTAGTTAGTTCTCGATGTAAGTCTTGCTGGGTACATTTGTACTCACGCTTGCCTATTTTATGTTTTTGCAGAGAGACTTCAGCCTCGCTAGTAGTTCCACGTGGACTTCGACGCTTAGCTTGTTACCTCAGCTACGATCTTGTGCCCTCGGCAGATCTCGTAGATAGTCGCTTCTCACCTTTTTCATTTATAGTTGTCTCAGATCGCATATGTTAGCTTCCGCTTGTGTTTGATTTGTATGTTTCAATGTTGGGTCATGAGACCCTGTTTGTAATATCTCGCCTCTGAGCCTAATGAATAAATACTTGAGTCGTAGAGTCATGTTGTGATGCCATGTTGTATTTGCACATATCGAGCATATTGTGTGTTTGTTATTGAAATGCTTGGCATGTGTGGGATCTGACTATCTAGTTGTTTATCTTTAGTAGCCTCTCTTACCGGGAAATGTCCCCTAGTGTTTCCACCGAGCCATGGTAGCTTGCTACTGCTCCGGAACACTTAGGCTGGCCGGCATGTGTCCTTCTTCGTTCCTGTGTCTGTCCCTTCGGGAAATGTCACGCGTTGAGTACCGGAGTCCTGTTAGCCCGCTACAGCCCGGTTCACCGGAGTCCTGCTAGCCCAGTGCTATAGCCCGGAACTTACTCGCTGATGACCGACACGTTCGATGCTGGGTCATGGATGCCTGTCCCTGTAAGTCTGTGCCACTTTGGGTTTACGACTAGCCATGTCAGCCCGGGCTCCTTTTCATATGGATGCTAGCGACACTATCATATACGCGTGCCAAAAGGCGCAAACGGTCCCGGGCTAAGGTAAGGCGACACCCGTTGGGATACCGTGCGTGAGGCCGCAAAGTGATATGATGTGTTACAGCTAGATCGATGTGACATTGAGTCGGGTCCCGACAGCTTTGGTATCGAGCTTGATCGCTCAGAGGTTTACCAAGCCAAACCGGTCAAGTTGAGTCTAGAAATGCTTTAGTTATATGTAGGGAATTGATTGTGGGATGGAACGTAAGGCTCTTTTTACTTCTTATACCTCATGGCCTTCGATCCGAGTCAACCTCTTCTTTTCTACGGGTTTAGGAACTAGGCCTTCTCATCTATCTATCAGATGACGTGTTACTAAACCATAGACTTATAGAATTGTTAGTTTCAAATCTCAGCTCGCTTTTACTACTCAGTATGTTCATAATCATGATCTCAAACCTTGATATTATGCCTCAAGTGGCTATGCCACCATTTTGTAGCATGTCTCCAATCTTTTGAGCATTTATAGCCGTTATGTCAGTCCGAGTCATCCTGTGTTTCTAAACAACTGATGCACTTGCAAATCCTTTCCTCCGGTTTTGATGTTCCTTTGGGCCAAAGTTAATCACACTAATTGCTGAGTTGAGGTATTCTATTGCCTCGACGATATGTTGGAACTATTATTATGACCCTAGGTGTCTTAGGGATCATCTAGTAATCTAGCCATGATTTGTATCCTAGTGTGATGATTCTCGCCATCAATCTCGAAAGCATCCCGTGATGCCACTTAGTATGTAGGTATTCTACTCGTGGGTTTTGAACCCAATACTCACCCTACTTACCTCATGTTGATAGTCTTTGCTCGCTCCTTTAGGTTATTAGTAACCTTTATGATAGTCCTCGAGGTCCGTGGTATATCGCTCTTCCAAATACCATGAACCATTCTTGGCAGGAGTTCCTTTGAACCAAAAGATCACAACCAGAGTGCTCTTAATGAGTTCTCGATTCTATATTGTGATTCTCGCCAGTTCTACCTTTCCGCATGGGTTATCCGGAAGAAATATGTTGAATTGTTCGACATACTAATCTATGCATCCACAACTCGTAAAATCATATGTTCCTTTGAGTGGTTCTCTTAGTTATACTCAACCCCGCCTATCAATTGATAGTCGTGAGTATGTGTGCATTCGCTCATCGGTGCCTATTATTCTTGTGGTCCGTCAAGCCATTCTATTCAGATTTACTAGGAGAAACAAACCCGTAACCTCATCCATATCCGTGATTGGGTCAAAGCAGTTGTAATTGCAGATCAAAATGCCAATCCAGCTTCGTCCGTTTCTACCTTGAAGTATTACCTTCCCGATGTCGATTGTCATGAGAATTGCACCACCTCTTATGAATTCTTGACGAGTGATACTCTCCCCATCATTATTCATTTCTTGGTTCCCGTGTTGTTGCAACCGAATGCCGACAAGTGAATCGTGATGCGTGAAATCTATATCGCTAGCAACTCCGCTGCTTGGTGGTTAAATGGACGATAACCTCATTCTTAGCGTGTTGGTTCTTGAATCATCAATCTAAGACTGATTTTGCTACCTAGTCCTTGTTCCCGTGCACTCTTCGATCAATGAGTTAGGAATTGCGCCAATCCTCGCTTATTTGATCATATCGCCTTGCCCTGAAAAGCAAGATTGTTCTCAAGCTTAGTAACATATCGGTGGTTCATGATTCTCCGATTGTCTTCTGAGGTATCACCAGGATGTCACCGACCGCTATGTTGAGTTCGTGATCGTTGGTTTTTCTTATAAATCACCCTTCTCCAAGAATCATGTTGCATACCCCGAGCTAGTTGGTTGCTAAACAACAACTTGGAGAGTTGGAAGATAAAAGCTTGTCCGACTTAGCTCATGTTAAGGGATATCTTTTGTGTGCGTGTGTTGAAGAAAGATGATATCTTCGCCAATTGATCCTCGAGGCCGCTTGTTGGAGCTATTGTCTTGCCAAAACTTTGATTTGAGTGTGGGCTATTCTCAAATCAAATCGTAACTAACGATGTTCGTAATGTTGTCTTACTCGTGGATTTTCCTCGAGCATACACCATTATATCTTTTGGGTCCGACCAATACTATCACCTTGTTCACATAATTATGGAATTCCAACCCATGGGAATCGGATAAATTGTTGTTGAGCCCATCGACAACATCCTTGTCTTCTCCATAGTTTTGTTGAACATTAAGCTAGTAATTGGAAACTTTTAAAGCATTTGTTCATGCTAGCTCATGAAGCATATGTTCGGATGTAAGAAGTGACTTCCTCTAGTTCATGCACATTTGATGCAAGTTGTCACCGTGAATTCGAGAAAGTCAATGTTGCTTCCTTTGGAATCATCCCAAATCAGTCATGCATACGCATTTAAGTATTCTATGGTTTGGTAGATTAATTACCTCCACTCCATATGTGTTCCTAGCACACCAAGCCACCGGTTGATTTGTTCAAGGATAATAAATCCTACGTGCTAGTCCTCAAGGTACCGACGGATCTGCATAAGATTTCGATATCCTCGATGATGGTTCTCCACCAACTCGGTAGTGTTTTATTATAAGACTACCATGTGTTCATGCTTGTCTCGACAACGTGTTCACATGTTTGTAGCAGTAACCAGCTCATGTTTTGGAGCTTGCTATCATAGTTCATTTCCGAGAATCTCGTAACGCCATCTCGCCGATTTGTGTTGCAAACTTTCATTTTCCTTTATAGACTCGATGAGTCTGAATACTCGACACCAACCAGATCTGAATCTCGTGCAGATATGATGGTTGGAACGCTTCCCAAGAATTATAATATTGGTCTCTCAGAATCGTAAAGTGAATGTCGTGGCCAACACAACCAGCCTAAGACCTGTTATTGTAGTATCTTGATTGAAGAAGTTGGCCACCTCTCCATAAGGACCTCGTAGGAATTATTCCCTATTTGTGTGCCTTATGGACATTTGTGTTTCCGAAGTCCGACCTTTACTTGATGTTCTAGACACCAGATCATATCTATGGATGGGATAAGCTAGTACATCAAGGAGAACATTAGAAGCGGAGTGCTAAATGTTTCTCGGTCGATCATCCAGATTTTGTCCCCTTGGTCTCGCTAAGGTGAAATCTGAGAAAGTGTTATCTTCCTTTGCATCCGCATCATCCGTCATTATTCATCATGGTAGTATGTTGTGTTGCCAGGATCCTTGACACGGATATTGGTAAAACCTTGATGACTATGGAAATGCTCAAGTTCTTGAGAGCACGCACAAGCATTAGGTGCAATCGTAGTTACTAACCGGGATTGCTCTCAATTTCCTCGGTTATGCTATAACCATTCCAACAGTAGATTCACTCTCCACTGCTGAGCTTCTCCCCAGTTACTAAAGTCATCCTTGGTGTTTGTCTTCAACAAGGTAATCCACATCATCCATTCTGGCCCGAGAATGTCATTCTCTCGACCCCTTCAACCGATCGACTATGAATTGCCTTAGGCTGGTATAAAGAGTTTCAATGATCTCTAAATCAAATGTAATTCTTTTTGCCACTTAAGGGTATATCTACGAGTCACCATCCTTAAGGTGTCTCGATATGGTATCATGGCAACTCAACTCCTCGCCACGCTGACAACCGCTCACCACCCTTTTAAGCGTGGATTTGATGTCTACCGTAAACCTCCGTCATCTGCTCCACCCCATCCCTCCAGATGTGTGTTTTGTGTCTCACCTCGAGTGGTGTTGCTATGCCTCATCCCGCTGAGTTGATCCTAAGTTGTTCGATCTTCGGAAGATCGATCCTTCTAGAGTTTCACCGTTCTCTTCTTGTCATGTTAGTTGGAGTTCTCGAGGAAGACGCCGAGACAAGGTGATGATGGAATCAAGGTTCTTATGGGTGCAACTTGGATCGTGAAGATTATATTAGTTTGTGCTTCCTTTCATCTTACTCTACGCTTGAATCTCGGTCGAGATTCTTGTTTAGTGGGGTGAGTTGTCACATCCCTAGCTTCCGTAATGCCCGGTGTTTTGCATCTTGTTGCATCATGTTTAAATTCTATTTAAGTTGAAATGGGGATTGACTAAACCCTAGCATCAGAAAGAATTCAACTAGGTTCAACTAAAATAATTTCAGTGAATCCAAATGGCTTTAAAAAATGTTCATCATTTCGAAAATGCTAGAAGCAATAACTGTGGGTGTTGCACATTTTTCCATGACATATTTGGTCACCGAATTAAATCATATGTACTTTGCATTTGGGCATTTAAATGCTAGTAAATATTTTAAATGCTCAAATAATTCTCGAAATAAGTGTGGGCTGTTGGCATTAATCTAAACAGAGCCTATGATTATTTTCAGGATTTTGAAGGTGTCTAACTATTTTAAATAATGCCACAAAAGTACGTAAAATAGAAAACAGAATTAAAATAAGAAAACAGAGAGAAGAAACTCACCGGCCTCACCCACTGCCCACTGGCGGCCCAAATGGCCGCCCAGCCCACCAGCCTCTCCCTGCCGCTTTCCTCCTCGTGCTAATAGGCGAGGAGGGACACCGCGACGCCGCCGAGCTCACACGCCACCAGTTGCTGCTGCTGGCTACCTCGACGCGCCGGACGACGCCACGCACCCCTCGTGATCGCTTCTCCTCTCCCGTGCCCTCTCTCTCTCTCCCGAGCGCTCTCCCCTCCTCTGTTCTCATCAACGCGCTGCCGCCACCGACGCTGCTCGCTGTGGCCACCGCCACCCCACGCCTCCCGACACGCCCACGAGCTCCGCCGACCTCCTCCCCTCCTCACCGAGCCGGGCGACGCTGGAGGCCTGCATCGCCGCCCATGCCGCCTCCCTCACCCCGGTGCCCGGAGATCGCCGCCGCAATTCGCCGTCAGAAGCTTCCCGAGCTCGCCGACCCTCCGCTCGATCCACCGTGAGCTCCTCCCCAACCCCCTCTTCTCCGTCTCGCCGCATGCCGAGCGCCATTCCCCACTGCCACCGGCTCGCCGCCGAGCTTGTCGCCGGCGCCGCCCGGCGACCATTTGGTCACGGCCGTGCAACCGCAGTGCTCCCATGACCAAGAGCCCCTCCAGCGCCTCAGCTCCCTCGCTTGTGAGCAGCAAAGACCAACCCGACCGCACTCGAAGCTCGGCCGCCGCCACGAGCTCGCTGTCGCCGGTTCCGGCCCACCACAGCACGACCACCACCACTGCTCGACGCTGCCAGCCGAGGGCTCTCCAACGAGCCCAAGCACACTCGAACCGAGCCTCGTGGGCTCTTCCCGAGCACCTCCGCCGCGTCGCCATGGCCGGCGGCCTAACTCCGCGAAAGCGCCATCAGCACTAATCTAATGACCCTCTGGGTCACTTACATGTGGGCCCATGCCTCATCGACACTTTTTAGTTAGGACTAAATTAGCGCTAATAGCCTTGGTTAATTAACTAGGACATCGACATGTGGGGCCCATCGTCAGTTTGACCCTGGTTAGGCGCTGTTGACCTGCCGACGTCATGATGATGTCAGTCGACGCAATTAATAATTTTCGGATTTAAAATAAATCCAGAAATTTCGAAAATGATTTTAACTTCAAAATTCATAGAAATTCAACCGTAACTCCAAATGAAATAAATTATATATGAAAATGATCAGAAAAATCCAATCTATCCATCTGTACCATTTTCATGCATGTTAGAACAACTTATAGCTGCTGTTTAGCACAAATCATTTAAATGGCATTTGAAAAATCACATATGGAGTTTGAATTTGAATCTTGTATTCAAACCAACTTCATTTAATCTGTTGCTAATTGCATTAGCTCAAACCACAGCATATTGCCATGTCATGATCATGCATCATATTGTGCATTTGCATTGATTGTGTTTCTTTCTCGCTTGCTTGTAATTGCCCCTCTCGATAGACGTGGTTCCGACGATGAGTTCGATGACACCGATGAAGAGTTATATCATCTTCGAAGTGCCGTGCAAGCAAAACCCCTTGTTCATTCCGATACAATCCCACTCTCTCGCTTCGCTTCTTTTTACTGCATTAGGACAACAACGGTTCATGTGTTACTTGTCTGCGTAGTTGAACCCTTTATCCTCTGCATGACCTGTCATTCCACAAGAATAGATGAAACCCACTAGCATGAGTAGGAGTTGTTTGAGCCCCGATGTGCCTACTCATTCATGCTTGTTTGTCATGCCTGCTATTGCTTAGAGTTGAGTCAGTCCGATTCATCGGGAATGAATCGGAGGTGTGTGAACATGTCCTCATCTGTTGAGAGCTAAATGTGTGAACACGATTTGGTAAAGGTAGCGGTGAGAGGCCATGTAGGAGTACATGGTGGGTTGTCTCATTGCAGCCGCCCTCGTGAACTGAGTTCTGTGTTTGTGATCCATGAATAGTTACTACCACACATTGGGTTCCGTAACTCGCCCTCTCGGCTTCTTAATCACCCTTGTTCTCTGTCCAGAGTTGCAACTAGTTTCGTGTTTGTAGGTAGTGTTAGTAGTCTACCAAGTGGCACCCTGCATGTGGGCTTGGGACAGATTAGGCACCGTGGCACGGTGTACCAAGCGAGATCTACCCGTCGAGGTGGGCTTGGGAACCCTGCTCACATTGTTTGGGGCCGTGAGCGACACCCCGCCGGATCTCCTTGCGGATGAAACCCGAATAGGCGATAAACCCGACGAGAGACTTGAGTGTTTAGGTAGGTCGTGGCCGACTCCTCGCCCGGCTTCCGCTTGAAGGTTGCCGCGTACATGACGGTACAGGCTATAAGTGGCGAGAGCGTGTGTGAAGAAGTACACCCTGCAGGTTATCATTATCTATTCAATAGCCGGATTCCTCGGATATGGAAACGTGGACCCTTGTACAGTTCATAGACAAGTGAAAGTGGATACTCTAAAATACGCAAGATAAGCGTGAGTGCTATGGATGGCGTTCTCGTGGGAAGACGGAGCGGATCCATAGTGGTGTATTGATATGGTGATTATGTGGACTCGTAGCGCCACCTCAAAAGAGTTACTTGCAATGTAGTTTAGGATAGCCACCGAGTCAAAGCTGGCTTGTCGCAGCTTAAACTCCACCATCCCTTTATTGATAATGATGCATATGTAGTTAGTTCGATGTAAGTCTTGTGGGTACATTTGTACTCACGCTTGCCTATTTTATGTTTTTGCAGAGAGACTTCAGCCTCGCTAGTAGTTCCACGTGGACTTCGACGCTTAGCTTGTTACCTCAGCTACGATCTTGTGCCCTCGGCAGATCTCGGTAGATAGTCGCTTCTCGGCCTTTTTCATTTATAGTTGTCTCAGATTGCACATGTTAGCTTCCGCTTGTGTTTGATTTGTATGTTTCAATGTTGGGTCATGAGACCCTGTTTGTAATATCTCGCCCTCTGAGCCTAATGAATAAATACTTGAGTCGAGAGTCATGTTGTGATGCCATGTTGTATTTGCACATATCGAGCATATTGTGTGTTTGTTATTGAAATGCTTGGCATGTGTGGATCCGACTATCTAGTTGTTTATCTTTAGTAGCCTCTCTTACGGAAATGTCCCTAGTGTTTCCACCGAGCCATGGTAGCTTGCTACCGCTCCGAACACTTAGGCTGGCCGGCATGTGTCCTTCTTCGCTCTCGTGGTCTGTTCCTTCGGGAAATGTCACGCGTTGAGTACCGGAGTCCTGTTAGCCCGCTACAGCCCGGTTCACCGAGTCCTGCTAGCCCAGTGCTATAGCCCGAACTTACTCGCCGATGACCGACACGCTCGATGCCGGGTCATGGATGCTCGTCCTCGTAAGTCTGTGCCACTTTGGGTTTACGACTAGCCATGTCAGCCGGGCTCCTTTTCATATGGATGCTAGCGACACTATCATATACGCGTGCCAAAAGGCGCAAACGGTCCCGGGCTAAGGTAAGGCGACACCCGTTGGGATACCGTGCGTGAGGCCGCAAAGTGATATGATGTGTTACAGGCTAGATCGATGTGACATTGAGTCGGGGTCCTGACAGGGGCCGACAGCCCTTGTCCGCCGTGGGCGGTTCTTGCCGGCTGCAGATTACTGTAGTCGTGCCTCTAATGACACTGGCTTGGTCATGGGGTCATGGCAACAGTGTCGCTGCCTGGCGGGCGATCATTGTGGCCATTCCCCATCGTGTCTGGTTAATGGCACGTGGGGCCCGCGGGAGGGGCCAGCCTACTCCTGGTGGCCGACTCCCAATGGGTCCGTCTTGTGGTGCTCTCGCCGTCTTCTGCACTCCCACCGACCGGCGACACCCGCCGTCTCTGGGTCGTACAGACAGGCTGTTGTGGGCACAGGGCTCCGCCCCAGGGGCTGATGTCAGGGCCAGCATGGCAACAAGGCCGCGCCAGATGGAGATCTCCGCCGGTACGGTGCACTGTGGCCATGCTTGCCCTTGATAATCAGGGCGGGAATGGACCGTGCGGCGGTCTTTCCCCATCCCGTCCATTATCGCGAAGGTACGGGGCGGTTGGAGTCGCGGGCCGACTCCCTATAGCCGGCTTCTCCGAAAGTCGCCGGCCAGGAGTCGGCTTATCTTGGAGTCGCCTCTGGGACTCGGCTTATCTTGGAGGCGCCTCTGGGGACTCGGCTTATCTTGGAGTCGCCTCTGGTACTCGGCTTATCTTGGAGCCGCCTCTGGGACTCGGCTTATCTTGGAGTCGTCTCTGGGACTTGAGGGGCGCAGCCTGCCCCGATGTTTTGAAAGGTTCTGGGACTTGGGTTAGCCTACCCGTGGCCCATTACTCCGACAGTAGTCCCCGAAGCTGGTGAGGCTCCGAGGGTGATACGTCGTGGGGCCTCAACAGTTTCATTCTTCTGGTGGCGGAATGGGCCTTGCTCGCCGTCTTCCTTTTGGCCGACTATCCGGAGCCGGACTCGCATAGGGCCGTCTTGCCTCTTTAAAGGGTCCGAAAGTCGCGGCAGGATCCAGGCGGCGTGCCTGATACGCTTCCCAGCAGCTGCCCATTGCAGACCCGTCGCGCGGCGCCACGCGGCAGGGACAATCTACCCACCCACGCGCGCGACAGGACAGGTCGTCAGGCAAGGCCCGCCACTACTGCGCCTCGGCATGCGAACCGATCCGTTGCGGCCGTGCGGACGGTTGGGGTTCCCACGTCGTTACTGCGTGTAGTAACTTCGTGGGGTAAATCGTGGTGGGCGTGGGGTCCTGCGCGCAGTTAATCCCACGCCCGCCCCATCGGCTTCTCAGCCCACGAGGCTATAAGTAGGCGGGGGGAGAAGGGCGGCAAAGCACGCGCGCCCATCTTCCCTGCTCCCCCGCTTCCTCTTGCTTCTTCTTCCTCTCGCCGCCGCCGTGACGAACCACACCGCGTCCACAGCGATGAGCTCTTCCTCCGCCACCGCGCCCCCTGCCGTGCGCTCCGGCGTGTGGGACGGCTCTGAGGTGGACGACGACCACATCGAGCTTCTTTGCAAGATGCGCCGTCTCCCCGGCACAAACCTATACGAGCCCGCACCGCGCCGGCGAGGGAGATATCACCGGGCCGGAGGAGGGCGAGCGGGTCATATTCCGCTCGCACCTCATGCGCAGCCTGGGGCTGCCGGCGAGCGGCTTCTTCCGCTCCTTCTTGGAGTTCCACGGGCTCCAGCCGCACCACCTCACTCCAAACACGGTGGTGCTGCTGGCCGCCTTCACCACCCTGTGCGAAGGCTTCCTCGGCGTTCTCCCCACCATCGAGCTGTGGGGAGAATTCTTCCAATCCAAGCTCGGCATGCACGTCGCCGGCATGCCAGCCCAGTGCGGCGCCTTCATCGCGATGCGGAGATCGACAGCCGACAATCCGTTTCCCTCCATCCCGCTGATCAAGTCGGTGAAGATGTGGCAGCGGTCCCATTTTTATGTGAAGAACGTCGCCCCCGAAGGCGACTGGGTCAATCTGCCGCACTACGAAGCCGGCGCGCCGGCTGGTAGGCTCCCTAGCTAGTCCCACCAGGTCGAGACGCTGACACCTGCAGGCGCCACCGCCGTCACGCGACTCCGAGTGCTGACGCAGTCGGAGGGTCTATCCGGGGCAGATTTGTTGGCCGCCTTCGTGGTGCGCCGAGTCCTCCCTCTCCAAGGCCGACCTCATCTGATCAGTCAGATGAGTGACCACTGGGACCCGAGTCGGATGTGCACCAGGGACATGCCCCACGCAGAAGTGGCGAACATGGTGAACCACATCTCGAACTGCGAGCTTGCGGCGGATTGGTAGTTCGGCAAAGAGCCATCCTCGCGCGCCAACCCCCCGCCTGTGGTAAGTCATATCTCTTGCTCCTCTGTTCTCTTTTGCAGCCGAATCCGACTTCTGATCTGTTGGGTTTCTTCGAGTCAGAGCCCCCTCATGCAGCCTTCGGCCGGCACCACGAGACCGCCCCGTGAGTTCGTCCCCGACCGAGCGGAGAGCGACGTTGACGACCCCGACTTGGGGGCGGCGGTGATGGAGACCGACGCCGAAGGAGGAGGAGAAGGAGCGGGAGGCGGCTTCAGGACCTCGGCCACCTTCGCCGACTAGCCTGATGACGACACCGAAGGGGAAGTCGCCCCGCGCCACCAATCGAAAGTCGGCCACCTAGGCACGAGTTCCTCCGCCGGCTTGGACGGTCAAGGCGGCACGAAGAAGCGCCCGATCGGGCCGAGTTCGCTCGGCGGCAAGTCGAAGAAGTTCAAGGGGGCGGCCGCCACGACCAAGCAGGAGGAGGCGGTCGCGAAGGCCAACCTTTTCCACAAGGAAGTGAAGGAGCCGCCGGTGCCGCCGACCGAAGAAGAGGCCGTGGCGAAGCTGCTCCTTCAAGTCGCCTCGCTAGCGCGCCGCCGCCTTGAGAAGGCGACTTCGGCGCCACGGCCCTTGGAGACCGGTGCCGCCAGCTCGGCCATCCCAGACGCCGAGGCGACGAGCGCCGCGCCCGTTGGGTGGGTGTGAGGAGGCGGCACAGGCCCGCTGAACCAGGTGCTTCTGGACGTTCAGGCGAAGCTGCGAGCTGAAGGCGACGCCATCCAGAGCTGCACCGAAGCGCATCTGGTGTCGCGAGCGGCTGTCCGGGTATGCTTTATTCTTTTGACTTTGTTTTTTCTTGCTCTTCTCTGTGGGCGCCAGCGCACCCACTGGGTGTAGTCCCCGAGTTTCAGGCCGGCTGTTGAGCAGGCAGCCCGGAACTCCATCTGGCGAGTTCCAAATATTTATCTTTGTCTAAAATATTTATTGCGAGTATCACAACCTCCGTGTCACTGCCATCAACCACAATGTTGAGGAGCTGGGCAGGCGGACTGCCGACTTGTCAGAGAGCTAGAGTGAGTCCTTCTTCTTTTTTGCGGGGGCGCGCTGGCGCACCCGCGGGCTGTAGTCCTCGAGATTCGGGCCGACTGCTAAGCAGTCGGGCCGGATCTTCCCAGCGACCTTCTTTGTTGATGACTTAACGTCTTTTCCTTTGTTTGTTCTTCAGGGGCCAACGCCGTTCTTCAGGAGCAGCTGGGCGAGGCCAACACCGCCTTGCGTGCCAAGGGGGAGGAGTGCAGCAAGCTTGCCATAGAGCACGACCTGCTGGCTGCGCAGCTGGCGGAGCAGAAGGAGCTTCTTAAGAAGGCGCAGGACAAGGCGGACAAGAGAGAGACCGCTCTCCTGGCCGAGTTCGAAAGCGAGCGCTCCTCCTGGACTGACAAGGAGGCGCTGCTGACCTCCGGCTTCCATGAGATCGAAGACATCATCGACAGTGAGTTTCTTCACTTTCTTTGAGCCGCTGACTGTAAGTCAGGCCGACTCCTAATTCTTTGTCTTGCTTCTTTTTTGTTTGGGCAGACTTCTTCCCTGGACACTCACAGGTGGTCACTCTAGCCATCGAGGCTGATCGCGAGGCGCGGAGGGCAAATGGCGCGGAGATCGCCGCTAACGCCCCCTGACCATCGACGAGCAGCTTCTGTGCATCGAGGCTCGTCTGCGGCCGGCCCATCGGCTGCTGCGCCGGCTTCAACGTGCCGGTGCCCAGGCGATTGCCGCCCTGTGGCCAGACATGCCAGTTCTGCGTACTCCCAGTCGGACTGCCGACTGGCTGGAGGTCGCGGCTGGCCGTCTTGAGGCTCGAAGGGTTCTCGCCCGGCCGGAGCGCCGGGCCTTGGAATTCGTCAAGGCGTGGTATCCGGGGCTAGACCTGGACCGGCTGGCTACGTTCCGGTCAGAGGCCCAGGCAGAGCTGGTGGCTGTGGAAGGCGCCCTCATCGAGCGTGCGGCGGCGACTGCCGACTATACAGATACCAGCGTCTTCATCCCTGAGCGGGCCACAAACGGCGAGGAGGTGCCGCCGGAGTGGTTCGGGATGAACCCGGACTATGACAAGGACTCGGCGGAGGTGATTGGCTCCAGCGCCAAGGAGGAAGGTGAGGCGAAGGACGGAGGTGAGACGGAGGCGCCAGAAGATGGAGCGGGCGACCAGCCTCAGGTCTACCGCGCCTCCAGCAACGAGCCGCGTTCGACCGAGCCGGCTGCCACCGGAGACGATCAAGCCGAGACTACCCAGCCGGCTGCCCCGACGCCTGACACCGCCATCTACTACGACCCTCCGAACCCGTCTGCCGCTTCTTAGGCTGCCGTCTTGCCTTTATTTTATCTGCTTTTGATAGTCTTTGAAAAACTTGTTAATTCGCATAATTCCACCTACGGGGTGTATTTTGAACTTCTGCCTGAAGATTCGGCCAAGGGCCTATGTTATGTAAATATTTATCCGACTTCTATCTTTCCTTGCCCATCGCTCTTTTGGCTTTTTCCTTTGCCGCCTTCCCTCAGTCGCCGCCTTGCCAGACGGACAACCGCTCTGTGGACTACCGCTGGGTCAAATGCTTGGCTACCTTAGGGAAGGCAAGTACTTGGCCTTTTTTAGAGTCTTTTAACAAGTTGGATAGAAGGCGGCAAGCCGAGTAGTCAAGAGTCGGCTTTGTGAAGAGAGGCTGGAAGCCGGCTTGGGCTATGTTTATGCTTTGAGTCCTTAGTCATTTTTCGTGTAGGCGCCCATTCTTCCTTACTCCTGCCCATCAAACAGTCGCTCTGCGAGCTGCGGCTTCTGATAGGAGACGGCTTAGGCACCACACACTACTTGTCCGACTGCAGGAAGCATTTCATAGCGCAAGGCGGCGAGTCCCCGGGCCGACTAGTCGAACCCGGTGCCGAGCGGCATAACAAAGAGTAACATACTCGAAGGCATAATGCTTATCATACAGATAACAAAAAGGGCAGTCCCCGAGCTCGTCTCGGGGGGCCCGAAGTCTCGGTACTTCAATACAAAGGATAGCGTGGTACATACTGCATCAACTGTAAAATCTTCGGAGAAGATTTGCATTCCACGACCGTTCCATCTCTTTGCCGGAGTCGTCCCTCTTGCGTGCTCGGGGCTTCTGAGCGTCGATCAGGTAGTAGGAGTCGTTGCCCAGCACTTTGGTGATGATGAAAGGGCCTTCCCAAGGCGCCGACAGCTTGTGCTGGCCGGCTGTTCACTGGATCAGTCGGAGCACAAGGTCGCCCTCTTGGAAAGATCTCGGCCTGACCTTCCTGTTGTAGTATCGGCGCAGGCTCTGCTGGTAGATGCTGGACCGGCTGAGTGCCAACAGCCGGCCCTCTTCCAGCAGATCGACACCGTCTTGACGTGCTTCTTCTGCTTCCTCCTCGGTGTACATGGTGACTCGCGGGGAGTCGAACTCTATGTCCATCGGGATGATGGCTTCAGCACCGTAGACGAGGAAGAAAGGCGTGAAGCCGGTTGACTTGTTTGGAGTCGTGCGCAGACTCCAGAGGACGGCTGGCAGCTCCTCAAGCCAACAGTCGGCCGAACGCTCAAGTGGTTCGACCAGTCGAGGCTTGATGCCAGACAGGATGAGGCCGTTTGCTCGCTCTACCTGCCCGTGTGACTGCGGATGGGCAACGGACGCTAAGTCCAATCGGATGCCCTGCGTCACGCAGAAGCGGGCCAAGGCGCCTTTGGCGAAATTTGTGCCATTGTCGGTGATGATGCTGTGTGGTATGCCGTACCGAATCGTGATGTCGGAGATGAAAGTCACTGCAGTCGGACCATTCAACTTCTTGATGGGCTTTACTTCTATCCACTTGGTGAACTTGTCCACCGCGACAAGTAGATGAGTTAGGCCGCCTCGTGCCGTCTTGAATGGTCCCACCATGTCCAGGCCCCAAACCACAAAGGGCCAGGCGATTGGGATAGTCTTGAGTGCGGAAGCCGGTTGATGCGGCTTGGAGCGGAACTTCTGGCACCCCTTGCATTTTTGGACTAATTCCTTGGCCTCTTCTATGGCAGTTGGCCAGAAGAAGCCGTGCCGAAAGGCTTTGGTGACGAGTGCTCGTGAGGCCGCATGGTGGCTGCACTCGCCTTGATGGATGTCTTTGAGAATTGCTTGGCCTTGTTCTGGCTCGATGCAACGCTGGTAGACACCAGTGACGCTGTGCCTGACCAGCTCTCTGTTGACTATGGTGTAGGCTGCCGCTCGGCTTTGCACTTGCCGAGCCAAGGTTTCATCGTTTGGCAGCTCTTTGTTTACTAGGAACTTGAGGATGGGCTGGGCCCACGAGGGTGCTATTTCTTCAATTGCCACCACTGCAACTTGGACGAGGGCGGCTGGGCTGGGAGGCGGCGGGCTGGAGTCCGCGGCCGCTTGTTGATCGCAGGTCCCCGGCCGACCGGGCGCAGATCGCCGATCGGGCGCAGTCCCCAGGCCGAGCTTTGGAGTCTTCGGACTGGTCGCCGTAGTCCTCGGGCCGGGTTCTGAAGTCCCCGGGCCGGCTTCGACTGCGGTGTTCTTGGAGCCGTCTGTAAGAATTCTCGTGCCGTCTGCTGGGGCTCTTGAGTCGGATCCGACTTCTTCGGGGGGAGCCGGCACAAAGATGGAGTCTGATTCTGGTGAAGGCTTGATAGACGGCTTGAGGAGGCGCTGAAGGGCAACGCCGGATGGTATTGCCTGACGGGTGGAGCCGATTCGTGCCAGGGTGTCTGCTTGGTCATTGTCATTTCTTGGCACGTGAAGGAACTCGCACCCCTCGAAATATCCGCTGAGTTGCTGCACCAGGAAGCAGTAGCTTGCCATGTTTGCATCTTTAGCGCCCCAGTCGCCAGATGACTGCTGGACCACTAAATCAGAGTCGCCATAACACAGGATCCGGCGGATGCCGAATTCTTTGGCAAGCCGGAGCCCGTGAATGAGCGCCTCCTATTCGGCGACGTTGTTGGAGGCGGCGAAATGGATCTGCAGCGCGTACTTGAGCTTGTCGCCTTTAGGGGAGGTGAGGACAATGCCGGCTCCCAAGCCGGTGCGCATCTTGGAGCCATCGAAATGCATCCGCCAATGGGTGGAGTCGGGCGCTGGTGGCAAGTACTGGGTCTCGGCCCAGTCGACGAGGAAGTCGGCTAGTGCTTGCGACTTGATGGCGGTGCGGGGTTGGTAGTAGATGGTGTAGAGGGCCAACTCTATGGCCCATTTGGCCACTCGGCCCGAAGCGTCTCGGCTTCCAATGATGTCGGCCAGTGGAGCTGTGCAGACCATGGTGATTGGATGCTCTTGAAAGTAAGGCTTCAACTTCTTGGCGGCAAAGTGCACGCCGTAGCACATCTTCTGGTAGTGGGGTAGTTCTGCTTGGAGGTCGACAGTACCTCGCTCAGGTAATATACTAGTCTCTGGACAGGTAGCGCCTTGCCTTCCTCCTTGCGTGTAACGCCCTCGATGCGGCTATATCTCCCACGTGTCGAAGCACGACTTAGAGGCATAACCGCATTGAAAGCAATGTCGCAAGTGAGGTAATCTTCATACAACCCATGTAATACATAAGGGAAAGAGATACATAGTTGGCTTACAATCGCCACTTCACACAATTACATGAATAAAAGCATTACATCATCCAGATACAATCAAGGTCCGACTACGGAACCAAAATAAAAGAAGAACCCAAATGCGACAAAGGTCCCCGATCGACCCCAACTGGGCTCCACTACTCATCAACTAGAACGAAACAACATAAAGGGCAAGATCTTCATCGAGCTCCTCCTTGAGCTTGGTTGCGTCGCCTGCTCGGTAAAATAGGCACCTGCAAACTGGTTTTTGAAGTATCTGGTGAGCCACGGGGACTCAGCAATCTCGCACCCGCGAGATCAAGACTATTTAAGCTCATGGGTAAGGTAAAGGCATGAGGTGGAGCTGCAGCAAGCGACTAGCATAAATGGTGGCTAACATACGCAAATGAGAGCGAGAAGAGAAAGCAAAGCACGGTCGATAAAAGTATGATCAAGAAGTGATCCTATAGCAACCTACGTCAAGCATAACTCCAACACCGTGTTCACTTCCCGGACTCCGCCGTAAAGAGACCATCACGGTAACACACACGGTTGATGTATTTTAATTAAGGTCAACTTCAGGTCTTCTACAACCGGACATTAACAAATTCCCATCTGCCACATAACCGCGGGCACGGCTCTCGAAAGTTTAAACCCTGCAGGGGTGTCCCAACTTAGCCCATGACAGGCTCTCGCGATCATCGAAGGAATAGACCTTCACCCAAGACACTCCGATCAGACTCGGTATCCCGGTACATCAAGACATTTCGACAATGGTAAAACAAGACCAGCAAAGCCGCCCGATGTGCCGACAAATCCCGATAGGAGTCGCACGCACCTCGCTCTCGTGGCACACCGGATGAGCCAGACGTCGGGTTGGCATAGACCACGTTGCCCGGGGCGCGGACATCGCTCAGTTGGACCAACACTGAAGGAGCACCGCCCGGGGCTAAAATAAAGATGACCCTCGGGCTCCGAAACCCAAGGGAAAAAAGGGCTAGGTGAGGCAAATGGTAAAAGTCAATGTTGGGCCTTGCTGGACAAGTTTTATTCAAAGCGAACTGTCAGGGGGGTCCCATAAATCACCCGACCGCGTAAGGAACGCAAAATCCGGGAACATAACACCGGTATGACGGAAAATAGGCGGCAAGAGTGAACAAAACACTGCATAAGGCCGAGCCTTCCACCCTTTACCAAGTATATAGATGCATTAATTAAATAAGATATATTGTGATATCCCAACAAGTAAACATGTTCCAACAAGGAACATCATCTCCATGTTCCAACGAGGAACAAACTTCAATCTTCACCTGCAACTAACAACGCTATAAGAGGGGCCGAGCAAAGCGGTAACATAGCCAAACAACGGTTTGCTAGGAATGGTGTCAATGGTTAGAGGTTTGACATGGCAATTTGGGAGGCTGACAAGCAAATGGTAGGCATCGTAGCATTGGCATAGCAAAAGAGCGAGCAAACTAGCATAGCAAAGATAGTAGTGATTTCGAGGGTATGATCATCTTGCCTGCAAGGTTCTCAGAGTTGTCGAAGGCTTGATCCTCGTAGGCGTTCTCAACAGGTTCCTCGTTCACGTACTCGTCTCCCGGCTCTACCCAAAGCAAGAACACAAGCAACGGAACCACAATCAAACAAGGGACAATGCACAAGCAATATGATGCAATACATGACATGCTATGCGAGATGTGATATACAATGCATATGTATGCTCCGGAAGGAAAATGATGAACCGGGCATCAACTTGGCAAACCAAGTATGCCGCTGAAAGATGGGATGATTTCGGTTGAAATCGATATAAAGATCACCGAATCGATGCACGGTTTGCAAATGACAAGCAAAACAAGAATGATGCAAATCTGCGTTTAACAGCCCGATGCTACTTAGCACGCAACAAGAAACTATGCTACAGCACCCCAACATAAAAAACAAAGCATATGGCAGCGAACTACAGGAGATGCTTAACAAAAGAGGAACACTGAGCTATGGCTAAATCACATCATAACATGTTCAAACAAGCATGGAGAAAGTGCTAAAAATATCAGTTCACAGACTTAGTGAAAATACTAACATGCCAGAATTAACATCGAAGGCATGTTTAGAGCAAGCAAACAACATGCTACAGGAACTTATAATAGCAAAACAAGGCATGGCATGATTCTACTCAAAGCATATATCAATAGTCCCTTACTGACCATAAGCCAAAAAGGACCTTAAGAAATGATGGCACCCATGTAAACATTGCAAGTTTTATTACAGATTTCAGACTTAGCAGAAAAACTGGGCATGGCAAAAACAGTTAACGAGTAGGCATGTTCGTGAGCTCGATGCACTCACTACAGAGCAATACATGGCATGGCAAGGCAACCAACAGTAAGAAGGCATGATTATGAAGCTAAGCATGGCAAGATCAAGGTCATAGCATACACGGATCAACTACAACAACCTCGTGAAAATTGAATCTCATGCAAACAATCTGCCAGGAAACATTTCAAGCAAAAGTAGAGCACGAAAATGACATGCTAGACTACTCCATAAATACCAACAAAGGCATGGATGGATAGAGAACATCCATATGTTCAAAACACCCTTACTGATCATGCTCAAAAAGGGCATGGATCTCTCTATAACAACATGAACATGTGGCATAAAAATAACAGCAGGACAAGACTTGGTGAAATCACAAGTTCCTGAAATCAGCAACATCACCATCCCTACTTTGCATGCTTGTACTAGTCAACACATAACTCAAAAAAATACATGGCAAACACCCCTGGAAAGATGGCATGGCAATGTTCAACTCACATGTAGGACTCAAGTTCATAAGGTGCACACATAAATCATGGTAAAAATGACAAAAGAGCTCGAGCTGATAAGATTCTGAAACTAACGATCTGAAGCCTTCTTCCAACAGCATTTCGGGCATCAAGATGAGCTCAAATGCAAATGATGCAATGGAATGAAATGATGTACTCGTCGAGTCGAACAATTTGACATATTACACGCACAAAACGGAGCTACGGATGCAGAGATGTGATGCAATGAATATGGCAAGAATATGTAAAAATCCTGAGGACTTAGGCAGATTCGGGGCAACCTCGTGATTGGCACGGATTACGAGGCGGCGGCGGATCTGGCCGGGGATCGCCGGAGTTCGCGCCGGAGATGCGGGAGGAGGCCGGAGAGGAGGGATCCGGCGAGGGGGGCACCGGATCCGGCCGGGGCCGGAGCTCCCGCGGCGCGGCGGCCATGGAGGCGGGCGGGCGCGGCGCGTTTCGCGGGGCGAGGCGCAGGAGGCAGTCTTGGCGGGCGGCGCGACCGACGGCGCGGCGAGGAGGCGGGCGGGGCCGGCAAGGCGGCGGCGGCGACGGGCACTCCGCGAGGTCGGGCGCGGAGGAGGCGGCCGAGGCGCAACGGCGGCGGCGGCGGCGGCCGGAGTCGGCGGGCGGGCGGCTTGCTGGGGCCGGGCGGCGGCGGGCGACCAGCCGGGCGCGGGCGGCGGGCTGAGATCGGCGGCGGTGGCGATTGGGCGTCGCGCGATTTAGGCGATGGCGGCGGCGGCGGCGGCGCGTCTGCTGGCCGGGCGGCGGCGATCTGGGCCCGCGGTCCTCGATGGGGCTCAGCGGGCCCGCGGCGCAGGAGGCGGCGGCGGACACGTGGCACGTCGAGATTGGGCGCGGGGGCGGTGGCCGGACATGTCCGTCGGCGGGCGGACGTGTCCGTCGGCGGGAGGAGGAAGAAGCTAGGGTTAGACCCGGGATTTCGGGGGAGGCCACATATTTATGGGTAGAGGGAGCTAGGAGAGTCCAAATGAGGAGCGGTTTTCGGCCACGCGATCGTGATCGAACGACCGATAGCATGGAGGGGAGTTTGCTGGGCTTTGGGCCACTTTGGAAGGGGGTGTTGGGCTGGAAACAAAAGAGGACATTACGGTTACCCGGTTAACCGTTGGAGTACCAAACGACCTCCAAATGGCACGAAACTTGACAGGCGGTCTAACGGTGGTATACCAAGGCCGCTTGGCAAACCTCGGGCCATTCCGAGAAAGTTTAATACCCGCACAAGAAAAGAGAGAAGAGGGGACGCCGGAGGACATAGGAGTGCCGGATTGCAAAACGGACAACGGGGAAAATGCTCGGATGCATGAGACGAACATGTATGCAACATGAAATGCACATGATGACATGATAAAATGCAAATGATGACATGGCAAAGTGCAACACGCAAGCACATGACATGGCAACAAGGACGAATAACTGTGAGACACCTGGCGCATCGGATCCGGGGCGTTACATTGCGCTCCACAACAACGACTGTGCTGACTACCCGGCTGGTGGCGGCAATGTATAGGAGCATGGGCTCTTTAGGAGTCGGAGCCGCCAGCACAGGGGGAGTAGCCAACATCTTCTTCAACTAGAGGAATCCCTCGTCCGCCTTGTGGTTCCACTCGAAAAAGGTGGTCTTCTTCATCAGCTGGTACAGAGGGAGAGCCTTCTCGCCCAGCCGACTGATGAATCGGCTGATTGACGCCAAGCAGTTGGTGAACTTTTGCACATCTAGCAGTCGGCTGGGTACCTCCATCCTCTCGATAGCCTTGATCTTCACAGGATTGCACTCTATGCCGTGTTCAGAGACCAAGAAGCCGAGGAGTTGGCCGGCTGGTACTCCGAAGACACACTTCTTAGGGTTGAGCTTGATCTGGAATTGGCGCAGGTTATCAAAGGTTTCCTTGAGGTCTTCCAGCAGTGTTCCACGCTTTTCCATCTTCACCACCACATCGTCTACGTAGACGTGGGCATTTCTGCCGAGTTGCTTGAGGAGGCACTTCTGCATGCAACGCTGAAAGGTGGCGTCGGCATTCCTCAAGCTGAACGTCATGGTCAGGTAGCATAAGACTCCAAACAGCATGATGAAGGCAGTCTTCAGTCTGTCTGCCGGGTTCAGCTTGATCTGGTGATACCCTGAGTATGCATCTAAGAAGCTCAACAACTCGCATCCGGCTGTGGAGTCTATCACCTGGTCAATTCTCGGCAGAGCAAACGGGTCCTTGGGGCAAGCTTAGTTGAGGCTTGTGTAGTCAATACACATCCTCCACTGTTTGTTCTTCTTCAGCACCAGGACCAGGTTTGCTAACCATTCTGGAAAAAACACCTCCATAATGAAGCCGTCTGCCAGGAGCCGGGCTATCTCTTCTCCAACAACTCTTCTCTTCTCTTCTGACAGGCGGCGCAAGGGCTGTCTGACGGGCTTCACATCAGGTCGGACATGTAACTTGTGCTCGGCGAATTCCATCGGTACACCTGGCATGTCTTTAGGGGACCATGCAAAGATGTCTCGATTCTCACGGAGGAAATCGACGAGCTCGCCTTCCTATTTGCTGTCAAGGTTTGCACCTATGACAGCGTACCTCTCTGGGTGCTCCGGGTCCATGGGTATCTTCTTCGTTTCTTTGGCCGGCTTGAACGAACCCTCATCTTCCGACTCCTTGGGGTCGGGCGCCATCTCTGGCTGCTTGCCGGCCATCGCCACAACCCTATCAAGAAGCCGCTTCTCTGCCGCAATCACCAGGGACTCGGCCAGCCGACTGCTCTCAGCCGCGCAAGCGGACAACTTTCTGTAGTCGCCGGCTATGGTCTGAATCCCCTGGGAAGTCGGCATCTTCATCTTGAGGTAGGCGTAGTGGGGGACCGCCATGAACTTGGCCAAAGCAGGTCGGCCAAGCAACGCATGGTACAGGCTTTCGAGGTCCACCACTTCAAACCAAACTAGCTCTCAGCGGAAATGCTCTTTGTCCCCAAAGAGGACGTCTATCAGGATCTTGCCGATTGATGAGCAGGAAAGGCCAGGTACAATGCCGTGGAACACAGTCCGGCTGTTTTGAAGCTGTCTTTGCTTGATTCCTAACTTCTCCATGGTATCCTTGTAGAGGATGTTGATGCTACTGCCTCCGTCTATCAGTACTCGCAAGAAGCGAGCGCCCCGCCTATCTGTGGCCAAGGTGGCACTCAAAACCAGGGCGTAGGAGCCCGGATTCGGCATCACCTCTGGGTGTTCAGCTCTGCTCCAACTGGTAGGCTTTTCGGACCAATGCATAAACTCTAGAGTATCTGATGCTACTGCATTTACTTCTTGCTGCTGCAGCCGCCTGCTGTGTCGATCATCAGCCACACTAGTGAACACCACATAGGCTCTGTGCTCTTCTGGGTACTCATCTCGTACTGCGCCGACTAGCCTGGCAGCCGGCTGCTAGGGCGGTGGTGGAGGCGGCGGCCCAGCAGGCGGGGGAGGAAGGAGGTCGTCTCCCTTGGCAATTCTGGTGAGCCAGTGGCACTTTCGGGTGGTATGGTTTGACGGCTTCGCGCTGCTGTGGAACTTGCAGGGGCCATCTAGAGTCTGCTCGTAAGAGAAGGCCAGCAACCAGTTGGACTTGCCGCCTTTCTGTTGCTTGGTCGGAGGCTGCCCCTCCGGCTGTTGGTCTTCGACTGTCGCAACCTGCCGGCTGCCGGAAGCCGACTGCGGGGCCTTGTGCTTGTGATCATTCTGTTGTTGTCGCCGACTGGCGTCTCCAGCCGGAGTTCTGGGAGCCTGAGGGGCCACTTTGCCGGTCGCACTGACTTGGATCTCTGCCTTCATGGAGGAGTCGGCCGTGGCATACTTGTCTGCTATGATCAACAGCTCATCGAGGGTTTCCGGCTCGTCACAGAGGAGCCTGTGCTTGAGGAGGGTGCCTTCTCTGCACCCGGCAGTGAAGTATTCGATAGCCTACACCTCGTGCACGCCCTTGCAGGAGTTCCGAAGCTCAGCCCAGCGCGTGAGGTAGTCGCGTGTTGACTCGTCAGGGCCTTGCACGCACAAGGAAAGCTGGCGGGGCTTGGGAGGTCGCTTGTACGTGCTCGTGAAGTTGCGGACGAAGGCTTCGGTGAAGTCGACCCAGCTGTTGATGCTGCGAGGCTTCAGGCTGTTCAACCATGTCCGAATCGTGCCCTGGAGCATGAGTGGAACATAGTTCACGGCAACACGCTTGTTGCTGTTCACTATGTTGACGGCCGTGGAGTAGTCAACTAGCCAGTCTTCCGGCTTCACGGAGCCGGTATACTTGGGCGTGTCTCGGGGGAGCGTGAACCCTTTGGGAAAGGGCTCGTCTCGGATGCGAGGTCCGAAGCAGGGCGGACCCAACTCATCTTCTTCTTCCAGCGCCAGGGATCGGTGGAGTCGGTCGATCCGGTGGCGGGCGTCATTCTCTCCGACTCCCTCTCGGCGGCCAAGGCGGCCACCGAGAGTCGGATGCTCAACGGGTGGCGGGGAGACTCGCCTTTCTCTTTGCGGTGGGGGAGGCAGATAGTTGCCCTGCCGTTCCACTGCTCTTGGGCGGCCGTCTTGGTCGCGCTCGATGGTGATGCGAGTCTGACTGTGGCTGACAGCCGGCTCTTTGTCTTTTCTTTCGCGGACTCCGCCATTCGGTGTCCGAGACGTCGCGCCTTGATCTCGGCGGGGAGGTAGGTCGTCGTTCGGTTGCTGCGGCGCCTACGTGCGGCCGCCGGCTGCATTCTGCGCGGCAGCCGCGTCGAGGAGCTACTGGACTCGCTCCATCATCAGGCGGCGCTCTTCACCTTCAAAGTTTTTTAGCTCGTCCGTCGCCGCCTGCGCGGCGTGGATGTTCTCCACAGGTGTGGCGTACATGGGGCGATTGGCCCCGAACAGGTTGGCGATGGCCACGCCACGCTGCTGGACCGCGCCTAGGCGGCTAGGCCCAGTCGGGGCCGGCGAACCGCCCAAAACGCGATCCATCTCACGCTGGTAGGCTTCTGACAAGCGTCTCATGCTTGCCAGCTTCTTCGCGCCTTCGACGATGTGAAAGCGGCGCGCCTCCAGCGTCTCAGCGTCTGCGTCTTCTGGAATAGGCACCGTCAGGTCTCGTAGAGCCGTGTCAAGTGGGTCATGAGCTCCCTCACCGGAACGCTCGCCATGACTGATGACGAGCACCTCCGTGACGGCGTTTCCGCTGCTCTCCTCGTGAGGGAGCGGCTCGTCGTAGACCACCACGTTGGTGGGGGACGCGTCGAGCGACGCGGCGTCGAAGTCGACCAGCATCGGGTCGGTGGAGCCTACGGACTCCAAGTCCACGGCAGGCTCGCCGATGACGTGGAGTTGGTCGAGGAGGCCCGCGAGGAGGTTCTCGGGGCCTCCCGTGCCTGCGTCGGTTGCAGGCTCGTCAGAGAGGCGAACCTCGCCGACAAGTTCGGCGAGGCAGCTGGCTGCGCAGGCGGCCTCAGCACCGCGCAGCGTGTCGACGCAGACTCCGTCTGGCGTGCCTGGCTGGCTGCGCTCGCCAGGGAGCAAAAGGTTCCCGTCCAGAACAGATCTCCGGACGACGGTGCACCTCGCCCCACGGTGGGCGCCAAATGTCGGGGGTTGGGTGCGACATATGCCAAAGGATGGCTTATCATGGTGGGGGCGAGTAGAACGTCGCTGGTGCCTGGAAACAGGATGAGGCGAAGACATGCACGCCGGCGGATCTTACCCAGCTTCGGGGCTCTCCGTGGAGATAACACCCCTACTGCTGCTCTGCGGGGTCTCCGCATGATCACTAAGGCAAAGTGAGTACAAGGTTGCTCCTTGAGCTGTTTCTGGAGGTAGGAGAAGGCAAGGCTAGCTTCATCCTTCCTATATGATCTGGTCTAGTGCTAATGGATTCGAACCCTTTGCATGGGTGCCCTGGGGGGTTTATATAGGCCTACCCCCCAGGGTTACAACGGTAAATCCGACTGGGCGCGGGTCCCAGCCGTCAGTCTCTCAGGCTGCCGTCTTCTTCGCGGACTGCTTGGGCCCACCGAATGGTGGGCCCTGCCCACTTGCCCGGTACGCGGTCGACAGCCCTTGTCCGCCACGGGCGGGTCTTGCCGGCTGCAGATTACTATAGTCGTGCCTCTAATGACGCTGGCTTGGTCATGGGGTCATGGCAACAGTGTCGCCGCCTGGCGGGCGATCACTGTTGCCATTCCCCATCGTGTCTGGTTAATGGCGCGTGGGGCCCGCGGGAGGGGCCAGCCGACTCCTGGTGGCCGACTCCCAACGGGTCCGTCTTGTGGTGCTCTCACCGTCTTCTGCACTCCCGCCGACTGGCGGGACCCGCCGTCTCTAGGTCGTACAGACAGGCCGTCGTGGGCACAGGGCTCCGCCCCAGGGGCTGATGTCAGGGCCGGCATGGCAATAGTGCCGCGCCAGACGGAGATCTCCGCCGGTACGGTGCACTATGGCCATGCTTGCCCTCGATAAACGGGGCGGGAATGGACTGCGCGGTGGTCGTTCCCCGTCCCGTCCATTATCGCGAAGGTACAGGGCGGTTGGCGGGCCGACTCCCTATAGCCGGCTTCTCCGGAAGTCTTCCGGCCAGGAGTCGTCTTATCTTGGAGTCGCCTCTGGGACTCGGCTTATCTTGGAGTTGCCTCTAGGGACTCGGCTTATCTTGGAGTCGCCTCTGGGACTCGGCTTATCTTGGAGTCGCCTCTGGGACTCGGCTTATCTTGGAGTCGTCTTTGGGACTCGAGGGGCGCAGCCTGCCCCGATGTCTTGAAAGGTTCTGGGACTCGGGTTAGCCTACCCGTGGCCCATTACTCCAACAATATGTATGACTTATTAGTGCAGAGAAAATAAGCTTTGTACGAACTTGTTGTGGAAGTAATAAAAGCGACGGATTGCATAATAAAGGTCCACATACAAGGGGCAATACAAAGTGATGTTCTTTTGCATTAAGATTTCGTGCATCAACCCTAAACGCACATGACAACCTCTGCTTCCCTCTGTGCAGGGCCTATCTTTTACTTTATGTTTTTAGTTTATGCTTGAGTCGATGATCCTCACCTTTCCCTTTTTCATTTTATACTTTGGCAAGCTCCTCGTGTTTGAAAGATCATGATGCATATACCCAATTGGATGTAAGTTGGCATAGGCTATTATTATTGACATCACCTAAAGGTGAATACGTTGGGAGGCAACACAATAAGCCCCTATCTTTCTCAGTGTCCGGCTGAAACTCTATAACCACAAGTATTGTGTGAGTGTTAACAATTATAGGGGACTACGAGATAGTTGAGTATGTGAGCTTGCTGAAAAGCTCTATTATTGACTCTTTCTGATGTTACGATAAATTCCAATTGCTTCAATGACTGAGATTATAGTTTATTAGTTCCCAAGGAAGTTTTTGAACCATACTTGACATTGTGAATTGCTTATTACTTGAACATAGGAAATCGTATGACAAAATCCATATATGTTGATGTTATTAGAATGATCATGATGCCCTCATGTCCGTATTTTATTTTTATCGACACCTCTATCTCTAAATATGTGGACATATTTTTCGATTTCGGCTTCCGCTTGAGGACAAGCGAGGTCTAAGCTTGGGGGAGTAGATACGTCCATTTTGCATCATGCTTTTATATCAATATTTATTGCATTATGGGTTGTTATTACACATTATATCTCAATACTTATGGCTATTCTCTCTCATTTTACAAGGTTTACCATGAAGATGGGGGATGCCGGCAGCTGGATTTCTGGCCGAGAAAGGAGCAAACGTTGGAAAACTATTCTGCACAACTCCAAAAGACCTGAGACTCCACGAAACAACTTTTCAGATTTAATAGGAATTTTTGGGCAAAAGAAATAGGCCAGGGGGCCCACACCCTGTCCTAGAGACAAGGGCCCCCCCCCCCTAAGGCGCGCCCCCTATCTCCTGGGCTCCCTGGTGGGCCTCCGGTGTCCATCTTCTGCTATATGATGGGTTTTCCCCTGGAAAAAATTGTGGGCAAGCTTACGGGACGAAACTCCGCCGCCATGAGGCGGAACCTTGGCGGAATCAATCTAGGGCTCTAGCGGAGCTGTTCTTCCGGGGACACTTCCCTCCGGGAGGGGGAAATCATCACCAACGTCATCACCAATGATCCTCTCATCGGGAGGGGGTCAATCTCCATCAACATCTTCACCAGCACCATCTCATCTCAAAACCCTTGTTCATCTCTTGTATCCAATCTTGTATCAAAACCACAAATTGGTACCTGTGCGTTGCTAGTAGTGTTGATTACTCCTTGTAGTTGATGCTATTTGGTTTACTTGGTGGAAGATCATATGTTCAGATCCTTTATGCATATTATTACCCCTCTGATTATGAACATGAATATGCTTTGTGAGTAGTTACGTTTGTTGCTGAGGACATGGGTGAAGCCTTGCTATTAGTAGTCATGTGAATTTGGTATTCGTTCGATATTTTGATGAGATGTATGTTGTCTCTCCTCTAGTGGTGTTATGTGAACGTCGACTAGATGACACTTCACCATTATTTGGGCCTAGAGGAAGGCATAGGGAAGTAATAAGTAGATGATGGGTTGCTAGAGTGACAGAAGCTTAAACCCTAGTTTATGCGTTGCTTCGTTAGGGGTTGATATGGACCCATATGTTTAATGATGTGGTTAGGTTTCCCTTAATACTCCTTTTTGTAGTTGCGGATGCTTGCAATAGGGGTTAATCATAAGTGGGATGCTTGTCGATGTTAGGGCAGTACCCAAGTGCCGGTCCACCCACATATCAAATTATCAAAGTACCGAACGCGAATCTTATGAACGTGATGAAAACTAGCTTGACGATAATTCCCAATGTGTCCTCGGGAGCTCCTTCTTCATTATTAGAATTTGTCCAGGCTTATACTTTGCTACATAAAGGATTGGGCCACCTTGCTGCAATTTATTTACTTTATTTACTTTTTGCTCGTTACTATTTATCTAATCACAAAACTATCTATCACCTACTATTTCAGTGCTTGCAGAGAAAACCTTACTGAAAACCGCTTATCATTTCCTTCTGCTCCTTGTTCGGTTCGACACTCTTACTTATCGAAAGGATTCCCCTATACTTGTGGGTCATCAGGAAGTATGTTTTGAAAAACATGAAGATGAAATGCACATGATGACAAGGCAAAGTGCAACACGCAAGCGAATGGCATGGCAACGACGGCGAATAACTGGAAGACACCCGACACATCGGTCTCGGGGTGTTACATTGACTCACGCTCAAGTATTGCGTGAAAGTGAAAATACTAAAGCGAGGAAAAGTATGGTTTGATTACTCGGCTTCTCATCGGGGTAGTTCATGATTAATATCTTGTGTTAGGAAGACTATGCATTCTAATCTATATGAATTTGTAGGGACAGTAAGTTTGAGTATTGATGTCTTTATTTCAAATGACAGACTATTGCCCTGAATCATTCGTATCCTAATATTCATACCGTGAGAAGATTACGTGATAAACATGCTAGGTAGCATTCAACATCAAAAATTCCTTTCTTATCATTCTCCTACTCGAGGACGAGCATGAATAAAGCATGGGGATTTTTATATCATTTTTTTGAACTACCTATTAACCTAGTGCCCAGTGCCAGTTCGTGCTTTTGCCTATTTTATTGTTTCACAGAAAAACAGTACCAAACGAAGTCCAAACGTGACGAAACTTTACGGTGATTTTTTCTAGACCAGAAGGGACGCTGGATGTTTCAGGAGGAGGCCATAAGATATACGAGTGGGACACAAGCTCACACAGCATGCCCCCAAGGGGGCGCCACCTAAGCTTGTGGGCCCCTCGTAGCTCCGTTTGACCTAATTCCACTTCCATAAATTCCCTGAAATATCAGAATCACCAGAGTGAGATCCAAAACAACTATTTCGCCGCCACAAGCTTTTGTTCTTTTGCGATCCCATCTGGAGGCCTTCCCTGGTACTCTGCCAGAGGGGGAATCGATCACGGAGTGCTTCTACATCAACCTTGCTACACCTTTGATGATGTGTGACACTACTAGGGAAACCCCTAGTAGTAGCATGGGTTTTGATGCTACCAGTAGCGCGGGTATCTGCGCTACTACTACGATGCTACAGCCAATAGTTAGTAGTAGCGCGGTCTAGAACAGCGCTACTACTATTGACTATATCAATAGCTCTTTTCTGGCACGCGCTACTATTAAGTAGTTGTAGCGCTTTTGTGTCCCCGTGCTGTTGCTGTATCTCTCATCATTTTTTTCTGCTTCCTATTGATGTACAATAGTTCCCCGTTTCAATAAACTGCAATTTCACATATACCAGATAACAATATCATTAACCACAACACCATATAGTCATACAATATCATTAAGCATTATAGGTACTCATATATAGTCAACATGCATCCTCACATGAATATATCATATATGATAAGCAGTACTAGGTAGTCTTAATCCACACATATATAGAAGTTCTACTAGGTATAGTCATATGGCCACACACACACATATGTAGTTCTAGATGATATCGACGACGATCATCATCCTCAAGCCTGGGCGGTGGGTGTTCCTAATAGTAATTAGGATGGCCTATCCAACAGGAAGATTCTTGCCAACGAGGAAGCTCTTCCACCCAACCAAGCTTAAGTGTATGCGACCGTCCGTGTCCACGCCGTATGTGCAGGTGGTGATAGAACCCCTTGCGGTAAGGCGTATTCCAACTGAGCCTTCTTCATCAGGCTCGATACCACAACTCACAGATAGGCTCTTTGGCAATTTCTGAATAAAAAACATATCAATTAATAAGTAGCATTTCTACACTATCAAAATACACATTAATACACATTTCTACTAAGCATGAATTCTACTAATAAGTATGGATTATCTACACTATTAACAGTTCCTTGGATTCTACACTAATAAGCATGTCATCGGACTCTACACTAAAGCATATCATCGACCAGATTCCACACAACATATCATTGGACTCTACACTAAGCATATCATCGGATAATTTGCATATGTATATGTATATGTATATATATATATATATATATACATATATATATATATATATATATATATATAGTGTTACTATTCATCACCCAGGGTCCAGAATACGTTATTCTTCACCACCGGGTAATCTTACGATCATTTCATAAATAAATTATGTTTCTAATACAAATAGTTACAGTCATATTAATTCACTGCATAAAATTTGGCATAAAAAAATGTCAGAAGACCAGAAAAATTACATTTTATGTACATTTTGTACTATGTTTTTATGTTTGAAATTTGCGTAACATAAAATATTTTTTACGGCGATTATATATTTTCTTACGTTCTCCTTTTATGTCTGAAATAAGATAAAATTTACGGAACATAAAATTACGGTGCATTCATGTTAAAATAGAGAGGGGTGAAGAATAACTATTTCTCACCCAGGATGACGAATAGCGCGACCCTATATATATATATATATATATCATCAAATTACTATAGTAGGTATTACATGCCATATCATGCCGATCAACCATGGTACTTGTTAGGCAGGTCACGAATGGCACCCCGACAAAGTCATCACATGGCGGAATTATGTCCCATAGGTTGCACACTTCCTCCTCGCTCAGCCTCATTCTTTGAGCATAGATGGCTTCATGAAGTGGGTCGTCATCATATTCATCATCTTCCTCCTTGTTGATATAAATGACAGCCATCTTGGGTCTTTCTACTCTGAAGGAGAAGCTGATCAACTCACCACCAGTAATACCCATGCGGGCGAGGAAACAGACCCATCCATCTCCTCCAATCCGCGACATATTGATACATCCATTTTGCATCATGCTTTTATATCGATATTTATTGCATTATGGGTTGTTATTACACGTTATGGCACAATACTTATGCCTATTCTCTCTTATTTTACAAGGTTTACATGAAGAGGGGGAACGCCGGCAGTAGGAATTCTGGACGGGAAAAGGAGCAAATATTAGAGACCTATTCTGCACAACTCCAATAGTCCCGAAACTCGACTAAAGTTAATTTTGGAATTAATGAAAAATAATGGGCGACGAAATTACCAGAGGGGGCCCACACCCTGGCCACGAGGGTGGGGGGCGCGCCCTACCCCCTGGGCGCGCCCCCTGCCCGTGGGCCAACTGGCAGCCCTCTGGTGACCATCTTCTGCTATATGAAGTCTTTTACCCTGGAAAAAAATCATAAGCAAGCTTTCGGGACGAAACACCGCTGCCACGAGGCGGGACCTTGGCGGAACCAATCTAGGGCTCCGACGGAGCTGTTCTGACGGTGAAGCATCCCTCTAGGAGGGGGAAATCATCACCATCGTCATCACCATCAATACTCTCATCGGGAGGGGGTCAATCTCCATCAATATCTTCACCAGCACCATCTCCTCTCAAACCCTAGTTCATCTCTTGTATCCAATCTTTGTCCCAAAACCTCAGATTGGTACCTGTGTGTTACTAGTAGTGTTGATTACTCCTTGTAGTTGATGCTAGTTGGTTTATTCGGTGAAAGATCATATGTTCAGATCCTTAATGCATATTAATACCCCTCTGATTATGAACATGAATATGATTTGTGAGTAGTTACGTTTGTTCCTAAGGACATGGGAGAAGTCTTGCTATAAGTAGTCATGTGAATTTGGTATTCGTTCGATATTTTGATGAGATGTATGTTGTCTCTCCTCTAGTGGAGTTATGTGAACGCCGACTAAATTACACTTCACCATTGTTTGGGCCTAGAGGAAGGCATTGGGAAGTAATAAGTAGATGATGGGTTTCTAGAGTGACAGAAGCTTAAACCCTAGTTTATGCGTTGCTTGGTAAGGGGCTGATTTGGATCCATATGTTTCATGCTATCGTTAGGTTTACCTTAATACTTCTTTTGTAGTTGCGGATGCTTGCAATGGGGGTTAATCATAAGTGGGATGCTTGTCCAAGAAAGGGCAGTACCCAAGCACCGGTCCACTTACATATCAAATTATCAAAGTAACGAACGTTTATCATATGAGCGTGATGAAAACTAGCTTGACGATAATTCCCATGTGTCCTCGGGAGCGTTTTTCTCTTTATAAGAACTTGTCCAGGCTTTTCCTTTGCTACAAAAGGATTGGGCCACCTTGCTGCACCTTATTTACTTTCATTGCTTGTTATCTGTTACAAATTACCTTATCACAAAACTATCTGTTACCGATAATTTCAGTGCTTGCAGAGAATACCTTACTGAAAACCGCTTATCATTTCCATATGCTCCTCGTTGAGTTCGACACTCTTACTTATCAAAAGGACTACGATAGATCCCGTACACTTGTGGGTCATCAAGACTCTTTTCTGGCACTGTTGCCGGGGAGTGAAGCGCCTTTGGTAAGTGGAACTTGGTAAGGAAAAATTTATATAGTGTGCTGAAATTTACTGTCACTTGTTACTATGGAACATAATCCTTTGAGGGGCTTGTTCGGGGTATCTTCACCCTGACCAGTAGAGCAAAGAGTTGCTCCTCAACCTACTGAACCTACTGAAAATGTTTACTTTGAAATTCCTTCGGGTATGATAGAGAAACTGCTAGCTAATCCTTTTACAGGAGATGGAACATTGCATCCTGATTTGCACCTAATCTATGTGGATGAAGTTTGTGGACTATTTAAGCTTGCAGGTATGCCCGATGATGTTGTCAAGAAGAAGGTCTTCCCTTTGTATTTGAAGGGAGAGGCATTGATATGGTTTAGGCTATGTGATGATATGGGATCATGGAACTACAACCGATTGAAATTGGAATTTCATCAGAAGTTTTATCCTATGCATCTTGTTCATCGTGATCATAATTATATATATAATTTTTGGCCTCGCGAAGGAGAAAGAATCGCTCAAACTTGGGGGAGGCTTAATTCAATGTTATATTCATGCCCCAATCATGAGCTCTCAAGAGAAATGATTATTCAAAAATTTTGTGCTCGGCTTTCTCTCAACAATCGCTCCATGCTCGATACTTCTTGTATTGGTTCCTTTATGATGAAGACTATTTAATTCAGATGGGATTTATTGGAAAGAATTAAACGCAATTCTGAAGATTGGGATCTCGACGAAGGTAAGGAGTCAGGTATGATGCCTAAGTTTGATTGTGTTAAATCTTTTATGGATACCGATGCTTTTCGTGAATTTAGCACTAAATATGGACTTGACTCTGAGATAGTAGCTTCTTTCTGTGAATCATTTTCTACTCATGTTGACCTCCCTAAGGAGAAGTGGTTTAAATATAATCCTCCCACTGAAGTAAAAGTAGTTGCACAAATTAAAGTTGAAGAAAATACTATCACTTATAATGATCCTATTGTTCCTACTACCTATATTGAGAAACCACCTTTCCCCGTCAGGATAAAGGATCATGCTAAAGCTTCAACTGTGGTTCGTAAGAGTAATACTAGAACACCTACACCACTTGAACAAATTAAAGTTGAACCTAGTATTGCTATGGTTAAAGATCTCTTGGATGTTAATACTGATGGGCATGTTATTTACTTCTGTGATGAAGCTGCTAGAATTGCTTGACCAGATACTAAGAATAAAGATAGACCTGTTGTAGGCATGCCTGTTATTTCTGTTAAAATAGGATATCATAGTTATCATGGCTTATGTGATATGGGTGCTAGTGCAAGTGCAATACCACATTCCTTATACAAAGAAATTATGCATGATATTGCACCTGCTGAGATTGAAGAAATTGATGTTACAATTAAGCTTGCCAATAGAGATACTATTTCACCAGTTGGGATTGTTAGAGATGTTGAAGTCTTGTGTTGGGAAGTTAAATATCCTGCTGATTTTCTTGTTCTTGGTTCCCCACAAGATAGCTTTTGTCCCGTGATATTTGGTAGACCCTTCTTGAATACTGTTAATGCTAAGATAGACTGCAAAAAGGATGTTGTTACTATTGGTTTGGGGGGTATGTCTCATGAGTTTAATTTTGCTAAATTTCGTAGACAACCCCATGATAAAGAATTGCCTAGTAAGGATGAAATTATTTGTCTTGCTTCTATTTTCGTGCCTCCTAATGATCCTTTAGAACAATATTTGCTAGACCATGAAAATGATATGTTTATGAATGAAAGAAGGGAGATAGTGTTGGGGAACGTTGCAGAAAATTAAAATTTTTTCTATGGCTTCACCAAGATCCATCTATGAGTTCATCTAAGCAACGAGTAACGGGAGAGAGATAGCATCTACATACCACTTGTAGATCGCGTGCGGAAGCTTGCAAGGTGATAATGGAGTCGTACTCGAACGTGATTCAGATCACCGATGCCAAGTGCTGAATGGACAGCACCTCCGCGTTCAACACACGTACGGGACGAGCGACGTCTCCTCCTTCTTGATCCAGCAAGGGGGAAGGAGAGGTTGAGGAAGACAGCTCCACCGGCAAAGACGACGGCGTGGTGATGGTGGAGAAGCAAGATCAAGCGAGGGCTTCGCCGAGCTCTTACGGAGGAGGAGATGTGTTGGGAGGGAGGGCTGCGCCTTGGGAGTTGGTACAGCAGCCCTGCTCCTCCCCCTTATATAGGCCCCACAGTGGCGGCCCCGAGATCCAATCTCCGGGGGCGGCGGCCAAGGGGTGGAGTGCCCCTGCCGGTGGGCGCCCCCCCCCTAGGGTTTCAACCCTAGGCGCGGGGTGGGCCTAGGGGCGCACCAGCCCCTGTGGGCTGGTTCCTTCCCCTTTGGCCCATGGGGCCCTCCGGATAGGTGGCCCCACCGGTGGACCTCGGGACCCTTCCGGTGGTCCGTGATTTTACCGAAACCCCAAACTTTCCCGATGGCGAAACACCACTTCCTATATATTATTCTTTACCTCCGGACCCTTCCGAACTCCTCGTGACGTCCGGGATCTCATCCGGACTCAACAACATTCGTGGTCACATACTTGACTTCCTACTAACCCTAGCGTCACCGAACCTTAAGTGTGTAGACCCTACGGGTTCGGAGACACGCAGACATGACCGAGACGACTCTCGGGCAATAACCAACAGCGGGTCCGGATATCCATGTTGGCTCCCACATGCTCCTCGATGATTTCATCGGTTGAACCACGATGTCGAGGATTCGATCAAACCCTGTATGCAATTCCTTTGTCAATCGATGCGTTACTTGCCCGAGACTCGATCGTCGGTATCCCAATACCTTGTTCGGTCTCGTTACGCAAGTCACTTTACTCGTACCGCAATGCATGATCCCGGCCAACACCTTGATCACATTGAGCTCATTATGATGATGCATTACCGAGTGGGCCCAGAGATACCTCTCCGTCATACGGAGTGACAAATCCCGCTCGATCCGTGTCAACCCAATGATACTTTCGGAGATACCGTAATGCACCTTTATAGTCACCCGATTCGTTGTGACGTTTGATACACCAAAGGCACTCCTACGGTAACCGGAGTTACACGATCTCATGGTCGAAGGAAGAGATACTTGACATTGGCAAAGCTTCTAGCAAGCGAACTATACGATCTTTTATGCTATGCTTATGATTGGGTCTTGTCCATCACATCATTCTCCTAATGATGTGATCCCGTTATCAACGACATCTAATGTCCATAGTCAGGAAACCATGACTATCTATTGATCACAACGAGCTAGTCAACTAGAGGCTCACTAGGGACTCATTGGGTCTAAGTGTTCACACGTGTATTACGATTTCCGGATAATACATTTATAGCATGAACAAATGACAATTATCATGAACATTGAAATATAATAATCCTTTTATTATTGCCTCTAGGGCATATTTCCAATAGTCTCCCACTTGCACTAGAGTCACCAATCTAGTTACATTGTGATGAATCGAACACCCATAGAGTTCTGGTGTTGATCATGTTTTGCACGCGAGAGAGGTTTAGTCAACGGATCTGCGACATTCAGATCCGTGTGCACTTTGCAAATCTCTATGTCTCCATCTTGAACATTTTCACGGATGGAGTTGAAACGACGCTTGATGTGCCTGGTCTTCTTGTGAAACCTGGGCTCCTTGGCAAGGGCAATAGCTCTAGTGTTGTCACAGAAGAGTTTGATCGGCCCCGACGCATTGGGTATGACTCCTAGGTCGGTGATGAACTCCTTCACCCAAATCGCTTCATGTGCTGCCTCCGAGGCTGCCATGTACTCCGCTTCACACGTAGATCCCGCCACGACGCTCTGCTTGCAGCTGCACCAGCTCTTGCTCCACCATTCAACATATACACGTATCCGGTTTGTGACTTAGAGTCATCGGATCTGAGTCGAAGCTAGCGTCGACGTAACCCTTCTGACGAGCTCTTCGTCTCCTCCATAAACGAAAACATGTCCTTTGTCCTTTTCGTGTACTTCAGATATTCTTGACCGCTGTCCAGTGTTCCTTGCGGGATTACTTTGGTATCTTGCAACCAAACTTACGGCAAGGTTTACATCGGTCCTGCAGTACACAGACATGGCATACATAATAGATCCTATGGCTGAAGCATAGGGATGACACTCATCTCTTCTTTATCTTTTGCCGTGGTCGCGATCGAGCTGAGCTCAATCTCACACCTTGTAACATAGGCAAGAACCCTTCTTGGACTGATCCATTTTGAACCTCTTCAAAATCTTATCAAGGTATGTGCTTTGTGAAAGACCTATGAGGCGCCTCGATCTATCTCTATAGATCTTGATCCCTAATATATAAGCAGCTTCTCCAAGGTCCTTCATTGAAAAACACTTGTTCAAGTAGGCCTTAACGCTGTCCAGAGTTTCGTATCATTTCCCATCAAGAGTATGTCATCTACATATAATAGGAGAAATGCTACTGAGCTCCCACTCACTTTCTTGTAAACGCAGGCTTCTCCATAAGTCTCAATAAACCCAAACGCTTTGATCATCTCATCAAAGCGAATGTTCCAACTCCGAGATGCTTGCACCAGTCCATAAATGGATCGCTGGAGCTTGCATACTTTGTTAGCGTTCTGAGGATCGACAAAACCTTCCGGCTGCATCATATACAGCTCTTCCTTAAGATGTCCATTAAGGAATGCCGTTTTGACGTCCATCGCCATATCTCATAATCATAGTATGCGGCAATTGCTAACATGATTCGGACGGACTTAAGCTTCGCTACGGAGAGAATGTCTCGTCGTAGTCAATCCCTTGAACTTGTCGATAACCCTTAGCGACAAGTCGAGCTTTATAGATGGTAACATTACCATCGCGTCCGTCTTCTTCTTAAAAATCCATTTATTTTCTATCGCTCGCCGATCATCGGGCAAGTCTGTCAAAGTCCATACTTTGTTTTCATACATGGATTCTATCTCGGATTTCATGGCCTCAAGCCATTTGTTGGAATCCGGGCCCGCCATTGCTTCTTCATAGTTCAAGGTTCATTGTTGTCTAGCAACATGATTTCCATGACAGGTTGCCGTACCACTCACTGTGCGGAACGTGTCCTCGTGGACCTTCGAAGTTCAAGAGTAACTTGATCCGAAGTACCTTGATCATCATCAACGTTTTCCTCTTGGTTGGTGTGGGCATCACAGAACGGTTTCTGCGCTGCACCACTTTCCCGTTTGAGAGGTAGTACTTCATCGAAGTTCTACTTTCCTCCCACTTACTTCTTTCGAGAGAAACTCTTTCTCTAGAAAGCATCCGTTCTTAGCAACAAAGATCTTGCCTTCGGATCTTAAGTAGAAGGTATACCGACAGTTTCCTTAGGGTATCCTATGAATACGCATTTTTCCGACTTGGGTTCGAGCTTTTCAGTTGAAGTTTCTTGACATAAGCATCGCATCCCCAAACTTTTAGAAACGACAGCTTAGGTTTCTTCCCAAACCATAATTCATACGGTGTCGTCTCAACGGATTTAGACGGTGCCCTATTTAAAGTGAATGTAGCTGTCTCTAGGCGTATCCCCAAAATGATAGCGTAAATCGGTAAGAGACATCATAGACCGCACCATATCCAATAGAGTGCGATTCGACGTTCGGACACACCGTTTATTTGAGGTGTTCGGTAGGCGTGAGTTGTGAAACGATTCCACATTTCCTTAAGTGTGTGCCAAATTCGTGACTTAAATATTCTCCTCCACGATCTGATCGTAGGAACTTTATCTTTCGGTCACGTTGATTCTCCACCTCACTCTGAAATTCCTTGAACTTTTCAAAGGTCTCAGACTTGTGTTTCATTAAGTATACATACCCATATCTACTTAAGTCATCAGTGAGAGTGAGAACATAACGATATCCTCCACGAGCCTCAACGCTCATTGGACCGCACACATCGGTATGTATGATTTCCAACAAGTTGGTTGCTCGCTCCATTGTTCCGGAGAACGGAGTCTTGGTCATTTTGCCTAAGAGGCATGGTTAGCATGTGTCAAACGATTCATAATCAAGAGACTCCAAAAGTCCATCAGCATGGAGCTTCTTCATGCGCTTGACACCAATGTGACCAAGGCGGCAGTGCCACAAGTATGTGGGACTATCGTTATCAACTTTACATCTTTTCGCATCCACACTATGAACATGTGTAATATTACGCTCGAGATTCATTAAGAATAAACCATTGACCATCGGAGCATGACCATAAAACATATCTCTCATATAAATCGAACAACCATTATTCTCAGACTTAAATGAGTAGCCATCTCGTATCAAACGAGATCCGGATACAATGTTCATGCTCAAACATGGCACTAAATAACAATTATTGAGGTTCAAAACTAATCCCGTAGGTAAATGTAGAGGCAGCGTGCGACGGTGATCACATCGACCACTCGAACCATTCCCGACCGCGATCGTCACCTCGTCCTTCGCCAGTCTCCGTTTATTCCGCAGCTCTGCTGTGAGTTACATATGTGAGCAACGGCACGGTATCAAATACCGGGAGTTACTACGAGTCTTGGTAAGGTACACATCAATTACATGTATATCAAATATACCTTTGGTGTTGCGGCCTTCTTATCCGCTAAGTATTTGGGGCAGTTCCGCTTCGGTGCCCCTTTCCTTGCAATAAAAACACTCAATCTCGTGCTTGGGTCCATTCTTTGACTTCTTCCCCGCAATCGGCTTACGGTAGCGGCAACATCCTTGCCGTCCTTCTTGAAGTTCTTCTTACCCTTGCCCTTCTTGAACTTAGTGGTCTTATTGACCATCAACACTTGATGTTCTTTCTTGATTTCAGCCTCTGCTGACTTCAGATGAGAACACTTCAGAATGGTCTTTACCATCCCCGCATGTTGTAGTTCATCACAAAGCTCTTGTAGCTTGGTGGGAGCGATCGGAGGATTCTGTCAATGACCGCCTCATCTGGGAGGTTAATGTTCAACTGGGTCATCGTCGTGCAACCCGGACATCTTCGGGATGTGTTCACCGACGTAACTGTTCTCCTCCATCTTACAATCTGTAGAACTTGTCGGAGACATCATATCTCTCGACCGGGCATGAGCTTGGAAAACTAGTTTCAGCTCTTGAACATCTCATATGCTCCGTGATGCTCAAAACGCTTTTGGAGCCCGGTTCTAAGTCGTAGAGCATGCCGCATCGAACGAGGGAGTAATCATCGGCCGAGTTTGCCAAGCGTTCATAACGTCTTGGTTTTACGACGGAGCGGCACCTAGCGGTCCTTCTAGGACATATTGCTTCCTGGCAGCTATGAGGATGATCCTCAGGTTCCGGACCCAGTCCGTATAGTTGCTGCCATCATCTTTCAGCTTGGTTTTCTCTAGGAACGCGTTGAAGTTCATGTTGACATTAGCGTTGGCCATTGATCTACAAGACATATTTGCAAAGGTTTTAGACTAAGTTCATGATAATAAAGTTCTTAATCAAAATTATGAACTCCCACTTAGATTAGACATCCCTCTAGTCATCTAAGTGTTACACGATCCGAGTCGACTAGCCCGTGTCCGATCATCACGTGAGACGGACTAGTCATCATCGGTGAACATCTTCATGTTGATCGTATCTTCCATACGACTCGTGTTCGACCTTTCGGTCTCCGTGTTCGAGGCCATGTCCGCACATGCTAGGCTCGTCAAGTTAACCCTAAGTGTTTTCGCTGTGTAAAACTGTCTTACACCGTTGTATGTGAGCGTAAGAATCCATCACACCCGATCATCACGTGGTGCTTAGAAGCGACGAACTGTAGCAACGGTGCACGCTTAGGGAGAACACTTCTTGAAATTTTATAAGGGATCATCTTATTTACTACCGTCGTCCTAAGTAAACAAGATGCATAAACATAATAAACATCACATGCAATTATATAGTTGTGACATGATATGGCCAATATCATCAAGCTCCATTGATCTCCATCTTCGGGGCTCCATGATCATCTTGTCACCGGCTTGACACCATGATCTCCATCATCATGATCTCCATCATCGTGTCTTCATGAAGTTGTCACGCCAACGACTACTTCTACTTCTATGACTAACGCGTTTAGTAATGAAGTAAAGTAGTTTACATGGCGTTCTTCAATGACACGCAGGTCATACAAAAAATAAAGAAAACTCCTATGGCTCCTGCCGGTTGTCATACTCATCGACATGCAAGTCGTGAATCCTATTACAAGAACATGATCTCATACATCACAATTCATGATTCATCGCAACTTCTGGCCATATCACATCACATGATCAATCGCTGCAAAAACAAGTTAGACGTCCTCTAATTGTTGTTGCATCTTTTACGTGGCTGCGATTGGGTTCTAGCAAGAACGTTTTCTTACCTACGAATCACCACAACGTGATTTTGTCAACTTCTATTTACCCTTCATAAGGGCCTTGTTCATCGAATCCGCTCCAACTAAAGTGGGAGAGACAGACACCCGCCAGCCACCTTATGCAATAGTGCATGTCAGTCGGTGGAACCGGTCTCACGTAAGCGTCACGTAAGGTTGGTCGGGCCGCTTCATCCCACAATACCGTTGAGCAAGAAAAGACTAGTAGAGGCAAGTAAGATGACAAGATCAACGCCCACAACAACTTGTGTTCTACTCGTGCATTAGAGAACTACGCATAGACCTAGCTCATGATGCCATTGTTGGGGAACGTTGCGAGAAAATTAAAATTTTTCTCACGGCTTCACCAAGATCCATCTATGAGTTCATCTAAGCAACGAGTAACGGAGAGAGATAGCATCTACATACCACTTGTAGATCGCGTGCGGAAGCTTGCAAGGTGATGATGGAGTCGTACTCGAGCGTGATTCAGATCACCGATGCCAAGTGCTGAGCGGACAGCACCTCCGCGTTCAACACACGTGCGGAACGACGAGCGTCTCCTCCTTCTTGATCCAGCAAGGGGAAGGAGAGGTTGAGGAAGACAGCTCCACCGGCGGCCTGACGGCGTGGTGATGGTGGAGAAGCAAGATCTCGGCAGGGCTTCACCGAGCTCTTACGGAGGAGGAGATGTGTTGGGAGGGAGGGCTGCGCCTTGGGAGTTGGTACAGCAACCCCTCCTCCCCCTTTATATAGGCCCCTGGGTGGCGGCCCCGAGATCCAATCTCCGGGGGTGGCGGCCAGGGGGTGGAGTGCCCCAAGCCGGTGGGCGCCCACCCCTAGGGTTTCAACCCTAGGCGCGGGGTGGGCCTAGGGCGCACCAGCCCCTGTGGGCTGGTTCCTTCCCCTTTGGCCCATGGGGCCCTCCGGATAGGTGGCCCCACCGGTGGACCCGGGACCCTTCCGGTGGTCCCAGTGCTTTACCGAAACCCCAAACTTTCCGATGGCGAAACACCACTTCCTATATATTATTATTTACCTCCGGACCCTTCCGAACTCCTCGTGACGTCCGGGATCTCATCGGGACTCGAACAACATTCGGTGGTCACATACTTGACTTCCTACTAACCCTAGCGTCACCGAACCTTAAGTGTGTAGACCCTACG